>RXPK01000270.1:1827445-2427445 GCA_004143645.1 Protaetia brevitarsis
CATAGTAAAAAGGCTTTTTTCAAATTTTCTGTATCTAGATTTATTTCTGTTAATTCGATCATTCATATTGCTTATTTGATTAAATAAAATCCAAAAGAAAATAACTCAGATTCATGTGGTACCGTTTATTAACAACTAACTCTGATTCGGACAAAGCCAAGAAAAAATATTACTTTTATAAGTACTTAAGTCGCATATCCGGTGAACTCGAAGTCTCTATCAGATATTAAAAAAATACTTCGCAGACTTACGCAGAATTGCTCTTACAAATAAGGAATGTTATTTTTAAAAGGAAGAAATTTAAAAAGCCTAGTTTTGCTATTTTACAGGGCTTTATTTATTCAGAATGACGTTAAATAAACTACGGCATAGCATTAGAATATACTAAATGAGGTGCAATGGATTTTATACATAATACCACGTTTAACGGGTCTAACATGAGTTCCGATGCATCAGGCCGACTAAAGAATTTTGGCTCTAAATTTTTTTTTGTTTTATTTTTTAATGATGAAATCCGTTTCGGCGGGTTTGCTCTTTATATGTCGTGTAGTTAACACCCAAGCAAAATTTACTTTTTTATTTGATACACCCTGTATTATTATTTAATAGTATGTTCATTTTAGCTATTTAAATTTTAAGTAAAATAGTATATAAACAATTATAAACATTTTAAGATTGTGTAAAATGAGAACAGGTCAAAGTAAAAATGCAATTGAATTAAATCCTTAAAATCAACTGTTTTCAATATCAACGCGTGTTTGACGAATAATCGATTTTAAATTAACACCGAGAACATACCTTTTTATGTTTAATATTTGAAAATCGAAATAAATAATAATAAAAAAATAAAATAACAGACTAGATCAGAATGCAATAATAATGCATAAATTTTTGGATAGCTTAAGCAATGTCTGTGCTAATTTATTCTAGTGTATCTTTCTTTATAGTATACATTCTAAAATGTTTCAAGTAAATAGTTCCTTGTTCATTAGCTACGATTTTTGTCTTTATTAAAATGAAATCTTTTCACGTTAAAATATAGCCCGTAATAGTTTTTCATGGATTTTTTTTAATTTATTGGGTTGTTTCTTTTCGTACTTTGGTAAACAGCATATAATTAGCATTTTCCTGCCTAAAAGCTTAAAGATATCCATGATGTGATCATGTCACACACCCCATTTCCAGAACCAAGCGCATTCATTATTAATTAAATCGACTTAATAATATACATTGAATCCAAATGAGAATATAATAGAAGAATTAAATACAAAAGGAAATATAAAAACGCAAAAGGTTACCACCAAATATTTAATAACAGTAAAAAAGTAAACATAAGTACTTCATTGTATACAAACCAGGAATACTGTAGGATTCAATGTTAAATTGAATAACGAGAAAGCGAAAGAGTTTTATTTGGTTAGGAAATGAATATTAACGGTAGTGATTTTGATGCTTGATCACTTACAAGCACAGTTCGTATTTAGGTACGAACTATACAAAACTTCCCATTATTTTTATTCAGTGTAATATGGGATAGAAATTTATCGTATGTCATGCACTGATAATTTATTGCAATAGTATTGACATTAGGAAAAATGTGACGTTAAGTGCGTTATTTAAATGTCAAATATTTAGTTAATTTTAGCCATTTGTCTGACACCACCAAAATGTAACTCAACGACTACAAATTTTCTCTTTCCCATGGCATTTGTTAAATTACTATGGAAGAAGATAGTCTGTTGATGTGGTAACTACTTGCGGCTAACGAATGCAGAAATTCAGCGATAATCTTGGTTGCTGCACCTGGCGCGGAGCCGGTACTCTTCAAGTTGATTATGCAGGTATTATACGGTAATTTGTATGGTCGCTAAAATATTGCACTCCACGCTATCATTCAGATACTTTCACAACGAATATGCTTGGTAGATGTGGGACTTGAAATACATCTCGTTCGAATTACGTAAATGGTTTCTATTTTTCAGATTGTATTCAAGGTGTAAAATCTTGGTACGAAGCACCCAACCGCCAGTTTAATTTTTTGTGCTTTTCACTTCAATATCCGTTGGGCTAATCATACGTGAAGCGCGTATGTGATAAATATGTAGCAAATCATTTGACTTATTCACCTTCTCCATTAAACAAATTTTGTCGTATCTAAAATCAAAAAAAATGTATAATTAACAATAAAAATTACTTTACTAAACAATTTTTTGTAAGACTTTTAATGCGCATTCAATGAATGATTTTCTACCACAAACTGGACGGTAGCATATAATTAATTTCAAAATATTAATAGGGAAGCACAAAGATAAAATTTAAATATTTCTGTAGGAAGCTATTTTAAGTAACCTTCTCATTCCATATGCTTTTCCTATGGCCTTTCTATGGGTGATTGCGTTCTGATCTGTATGCCTACGGAGGAGATGACTGTCAAGGAAGTTGTTCCGACAAAACTTGAGACTATTCAAAGGCTTCGACATTAAGCTTATTTTTAATACAACCCGCTAACGTTGATATGTAATATACCTTATATTGTCTATTATTAATTGCAACTTGATACATACTGTTAGTTATTTTCTTTCATATGTATTTTATTACCTAGGTATATGTTTTACAATAAATGAACATTTAAAGACTCTGATGATATTTTGAATTCTTTTTTAAATTTGATAAGAAAATTTTGCAGGCTTTCAGTTTTATATCATAAAACAATACTAAATTCGAAATATATTTTAGAATGAACTGAGTGAAGTACGATTTTGCACTAAACTTTATCAATTTACGGTCAACATGGGGATTGAATGCATTTCGCAAAAATTACATCATTAAAATGTTATGATGCGAGAAATTAGGTTAGCTCAAACGTGTTTCTGCAGTTATACAGAGTGTTGCACCAGCAGGGAGCTTCTCTATATCTCGTAAACAGTTACAGATAAGAAAAGAAGTTTTTTCTAAGTTGATGTAACATTATAATTTTTCTATAACTCAAAATTCCAGAAGAATTATCACGCAAACCGCCATAACATAACATTGGGGAGGTATCATTCGAAACAAACTTTTAGAGCTATACTTTTTTTACGGTAATCTTACAGGAGCACGGGCGAAGTACCTTTTATCAACAGCGCCAATTTCGGGCAAGTTTACTAGAAATTGTCTAGGTTTAGCTTTGCGTAATGGTACCTACTTGTAGTTAAAATGCGCTCTTTTGTTTCGCTAACGCCCTGCTAAACTTTCTTAAATCTTGCTTGCTAAACATAAAAACAGTGTGTCAAATGTCATACTTTATGTCCAAATTCATTATTTCTACATCAGACGTCCTCCAAACGTTAAATCAGAACCCCTCCTATTCTTAATTTTTGTAAATGACCTTGTTAATAATATATCCTGTGAGAAAGCAACGTTAACTGACGATTCATATGTATGTTAGTACATATGCATGTTTCCTTCCTCGACGCATGCAAGAAGCATTACGATTTTCTCGCAGGGAAAATCTGGGACACAGCAATTCGTCCAATTTTTAATTTCTTGAGTGTAAATGCAGCTTTCAGAGGATATATTCACTTATCAAAGCCATAAATCACTTTTTGTGTGTGTTATTGCGATCAAAGGTAAAAATTAAAAATTTAAACAAATATAATGTACTAGGAGATTCAAAATGATTGTCAATTCCGCTCCTATAGATAGTAGCAGGGTGTAAGTATATGCTGCGTTTTTGTAATGGAGGTTTGAACTAAGGCAGTGTTACTATACTATTGTTGGTGATATTAAATGTAAACATAAACGGTTTGAAGAAAATTATAAGATAAATAAACGAAGGATAATTACAACACGAACGCCAATGTCATTAAATGTCAAGAAAATTGATTTATTGTATGAAATTTGTATGTAGCTAACTTCACTCATTAAATCGGTAATAAGTATAGATAAATTTTTCCGGAAAACAGTTTTTTTCTTACGACAATCATTTTGAATCTCATAGTATATGTATAGAGAAAAAGGTTTATATACAGAATAAAACACATTGAGTTCGGCGGCGGCGTTTCCTTTAGAAATACCGAATACCGAAATATTCATGCAAAAAACAAACAACAAAAATGCCTCTTGAATAGAAGGCCTCATTTAGAAATATAGTATATGTATTTAACTTGTTTGACGTTATCCAAAGATAATTCCTTTTTAGGAAAACCTATAGTGATGGGATTTTAAAATTATATTACTTGTTAGTGCTGCTTTGATATTAGTTACTTACTTTAGTAATAGACAATATGTCAATCAGTCTCCTGACTTTTAGCACAATGCGATTTTCACAGATTTATTGATTACACTATTATTGATGCATTATTTATTATTATTGTTTAGTATTCTTAAATATTGTATTACTTTAAAGTTTTCTTCTATCTACTAAAAAAATACCGAAAACAGTTTTAAGATTTAAAACAATTAAGTTCGCAAAACAATGATTTTTTTTTATTAACCTTCCGTTTATTGTATTTTCAAGAAATATATCTTGGTTATCGCCACATGAATCCAATGTCTTGTTCGATTTTATTGAAACACTTTTGGTCTGTAGGACAGCTCCAGGCAGTGGACATGAGAAAGTATTAAATGAATCAAATTCAGAAACAAATATTTTCCCACTTGGCAAAATTTAAATTTCCCACAATTATTCTTAGTAACTTCAACATTGAAACACGAAATAAACAATGGTTTTGTATTAGAATTATTAATTATTTTGACGTCTTTCTGTTGAAGTTGCTAAAAATAATTGTGGGAAATTTAAATTTTGCCAAGTGGGTTAGCATTAACTGAGATTGACGAACAATATGCTTTCTTACGATGTTTATTATGTATATAAATGCAATAATATTGTAAATAAACCTGTGCTACATAAAGTTAGTTTGTAAACAGATCAGATCAAGTGTTGGCCATATTTCAAGAAAATAGAACGACATTGAACTACACACACCTTAGGTAAAATGTATTTCTTGAATATACAATAAAGGCAGGGTTAATAAAATAAATAATTTCTTGGCGAACTTAATTGCCTTAAGATTTTATAAATAACCTCAAAACTAGTTTTTTAGTTAGTAATTTTTTAATACATAGAACTTTATATTTATTGCAATATTTAAGAATATTAACCAACAATAATAGTTAATACATCAATAAATCTATGAAAATCATACCTGCCCGAATCTAAGGAGATTGATTGATATATTTTCCATTGCTAAAGTTATACTTGCGAGCATCAATCGAACTTAATGACTAAATCAAAGTAGTACTAACAATATAATTTTAAAATCCATATGTTTTCTTAAAAAAGAATTATCTTTACATAACATCAAACAAATTAAATACATATACTATGTTTCTCAATGAAGCCGTCTATTCAAGAGGCCTTTTTGTTGTTACGTATTTTTTTTTTAAGTATTTTCGTATTCGGTATTTCTAAAGAAAACGTCGCCATCGAAACTCTAATGTGTTTATTCAATGTATAAAGCTTTTTCTCTCTATTTATATTTCTTTTTAAAACTGCATTTACACCCAAGGAATTTTAAAATTCTCGATTGCTGGTGTCCCGATTTTTCCTGCGAGAAGTGTACCTATACGATGAGTCTAATTTAAAATCTTAATATGTAAAAAAAATTACATTTATTCCTTCTGACAGTACACAATATGAAAGTGCAGTCTATTCGCGTCTATACGTCAATTTACCACATTCAAAGATGGTGGAAACCAGACCGTTTTTCAGTTACCGCGTGCTCCTGAAAGCGCGTTCAAGTGTTTTAAATAGTTCGTTGTTTATAGTATGGCATATCACAACAATTCTGGTAAATTTTACAATAGCTCCTCCTCAACACACATTGCCTCAAATATCATCAATTTTTGACAGCGGTAATTCGAAAAATCGTGTACTAGACAATCAAACGTAATCGGAGCAAATTTTCGCGTTTTCCGCAGTTCCACCGCGCCGCCTCCCTTTTCACCAAAACCTTTCCGACCGTCTTTCCAATCCGATCGGCGCCCATGAAATATAAATCCGGAACGGCCGTTCAGCAAATGAAAATTCTCGAACCGGGGACCGAGACTGTACTTCGCAGGCCCCCCGAATGCTCCGTTTCCCCCCATTTTTAGCAAATTGCAGGAGTGAAGAAGCGGCCGGGCGGACTCCGAGACTATTGCAGCACTCACGGCCAACCGAAAAACAATTACATATCAATTCGAGCCGTCTCCTCGGAACAATAAAAGAATGGAGCAATTCCTTCGCCGCAAGGAGCCATAAAAAACCGTGAATATATTTGGTGTAATTGCGCCACATAAGTCGGGTTTATTATTCTTAGTTCGGGCGGGCGAGCCGCGATGGCGCTGGCGTGTTAGTGGTCCCGCGAGGCTATGGGGCCGCGCACGTGAGTTACTAAGACGTGCTCGCCTCGAATGTTCTTTCTTTCTTTCCTTTTTCCCTCGGAAAACGAAATTTTCTCCTCCTCGCCTTGCCTACGCTTCACGAATGAATGAGTACATACACAATATTTTATTTCTAAACAGTCATTGTACCTGCTGCTTCGGTACATGGAGAAACAAAGACAGTTTGGTACCAAAATATATTTAAGAAGATAATTTCTACGTAAGTACTAAAGTATAACTTCGCCATTTTCAGATTAAACAACAGAAATAACTTTAATAAAACGGTCACGTTCAAAATTTATATGTGTTTGGGGTGCGTAGACGTGTGGTACAATTCAAGTTCACAAACGTTTTTCTGCGTACGTTTTATGCTATGTAGTACAACTCATTTCAAATACTGAAACCATTTCCTCGCCCAGGTTCCATAAATTACTAGTCTTGCTCTTGTTTTATATACTGTATTTTATTTAGGTATGATTTACTTTACATCCCAATACGTTAAAAGCATTTAAAAAAAAATTGAACACCGTAAAGGTACAAAATCAATCCGTGACCACGAAACTATTTGTTTTTATCGAAAATTTGGATAAGAAAATGCCCTCCAGGCTATGAAGAATCTCCAGAAAGCTTCAGAGTATTCAAACCAGACTCAGATCATTCCCGATACTCCTTGATCAGCATCCGATCTTGAAAAAACGCATTCCAGCCGTAACAACATCTATGATCAAGTTAGAACCACTCAAGGCCAGTAAAATTGCAAGAAATTTCCAACAGGTCAACAACCCCAATTTTTCATGCAGTTGGGATAACAGAAGAAACGTGCATGTCGAGGCGCACTAACAAAGTAGAATTGTACATGAACCAATTAGTAGTGTATTAAAGCACTAGTTTCATCAAGTTCATTCAAGTGCAGTTTTATCAGACGAGTCTAGAAAGGCATTATGAAGCAAGCACTAGTGTGTATACACTACTTACAATAACTTAATTATTATTGTGGTGATTATTCAATCTTGTACGCTTTTTGGCGGTTTAATTTTTTCTTTCGGTCGGCTGTTTTTTCATTTATCGACTATGACCATATAGCGCTACATTTTCAAATGCAGGTGCTCCAATGCCATCTTCTACTATCTAGCCATTACCATAATCAAAGGTACGGTGCTTGATCTCTGGAACGGCTGCCATTTCCCCAGAAAATCTGAAGAAAATCTCATCGAAAAATATTCTGAACTGCCTTAAAGACTAGAATTGGGCCTAGGGATTGCTATGAGCAGGACGATTCATTCAACCATGCGAATTCTATTTAATATCAATTCAATTCAACTGCTTCAGTAATAGTCTATGAGGGACAGCTTCATCGTTTAAACTGCAATTAGCATTTACCATACATAAAAATCGTTGTAGATAAATTACTTTAAATAATAAGTATGTTACCTAATTAATGGTATAAAGAGAAATGCATCGATTACCATGTAGTCTATAAAAATATTTTTCGTATTATTGAATTTGTTGATTTCGTGTTTTATTTGACCGTGTGACTTACATAACAAACTTCTATTATTTTTTTGGTATTTTTTGTCGTTTTATTTAATCAAAGTAACTATTTTCTTTTGTTAGTGTTTTATTACGGTTTGGTTGTTCGGTTTACGACTTTTTCATCTAATAGAAAGTTTGATTTTTATTCCCATTACTAGATTCGCTATTACTGCTGATGGCCGTGGGCTCACCATTATCAGTAATAGAAAAATCTACTAATAGAAGAAGCAGAGGATAGCATTCTAAAGAATCTCACATCACAAAACATTAATATTTTATTTTGTAAACGATATGTAGATGATTGCATTCTGGGTATTCCACCAAAGTATGGTCATTTAATATTAAAAACTATTAACTCGTTCCATTCTAAAGTACAATTCACAATAGGAAATGAAAAAAAATCAGAGCATAAACTTTTTAGACTTGACTCTTTCACATAGTAATAGTAAAATTTATACAAATTGGTTCATAAAACCTACACAAGGGACTAGATACCTGAATTATTTCTCAAATACACCGATTCAATATAAACGTGGTACAATAAATAATTTAATAGATCGTTGATACAATTTCTCAGAAGGAGTGGAACAAAAAAATAATTTAGAAACGATACGCAATTTATTTAAAAAAATAACTATCCCATAGAATTTATTTAATAAAATCATCCAAAAAGATTAAAATATTCAAAATATCAAAGTAAACAAAAAGAACCTTCAAAATATAGACGCGTCTAAAAATAATAAAAATAAAGCATATATAGCATTAACCTACACACCATTTCTGTCTGAAAACTTAAGTAAATGCCTCCATAAATATAACCCTAATGTAGCACATAAGCCGAACAATAACAATAAAAAGCTATTTTCTAAATTAAAACAAAGTATAGTAGCAGATAAGCAAACACACAGCCTTGCGGAACTCCAGAGCTGGAAGTGAACTCATAGAAAGAGAAACCATTGTAAAAGACATAACATCTGTGTTCACTCAAATAAGAATCAAGGAGTTTAATAACTCGAGGAACAAAGGCTTGTGAAAGGTCAGTGGAAATAACAACCAATTATCCTCATCTATCCAGAACCTCGCCTATCTGGCTTTCCCATGGTAGAGGACTTGGAATCTCTCACGAATAGTTTTAATCAGCTGTTTTCTGGGCCTTCAGTTGCAATGACGAATACTATTAATGAATTAAATATAAAAACTAATCCTCATTCATTTTACTTCTTTCCTGTATGTGAGGAGGAAGTTCGAGAAGTTGTTGTCTCCCTGAGAGGTTCCGCATCATCGGGCATGGATGGCATCCCTATATCATTTATCAAACAATGCATAAATGCTTACTTGAAACCTCTGACGCACATTGTAAATAGTTCATTCACAATTGGATGTTTTCCAGACAGCCATAAACATGCAAAGGTTGTTCCTCATTACAAGAATAGTTGCCCCGACGATCTTAATAATTATCGACCTATAAGTCTCTTGCCAAGCTTCTCTAAGTTATTTGAGAAAATACTTACAACCGACTCTACCACTTTATAGTTAAATACAACATATTAAACAGGTTTCAGCATGGTTTTGTCAAAGGCAGAAGTACGAAGATTGAACTTTTTGAACTGATGGAAATGATTATTTCAGCATTGGAGAAAATAACAATTCCTTGTGGCTTTTTATTAGATCTGTCAGCATAGCATTGATCACCAAATATTGATACAAAAACTTGAGTGTTATGGAATTAGAGGAATTGCCCTGCCATGGATACAGTCATATCTATCATGTAGGAAACCAACGGTCTCTATTTCAACTGACGCCAAAACCATCTATTCTAATGATATCAAAGTAAATAAGGGTGTTCCACAAGATTGTATCTTGGGACCCCTGCTTTTCCTGTTGTATTTTAACGACATCCTTGCTGTTGAATGCCCAAAGATCGATTGTAATTTTATAATCATTAATTACGCAGATGATACTTCCTTCCTTGTGATGGGGGACAATCTGAACACCGTAACTAGAGCTATTTCAGACTCTCTACAATGCATTGAAAATGGTTGCAGAGTAACAAATTGCAAATTAATCATACAAAGTCGGGTTTCCTTATCTGGAAACTTTTGGGGCATTGTCAGCCCAAATTCATTCAAGCAAAACCAAGCCCCGTCTACAGATTACCCCACCACTGCTGGAAAACAATCTTTTTGTTCGGTAGCGAATGGTTTTAGAAATTTTAGCCAAAGATGTTTCCCAACGGTGTTTTTCTCAGTCAGCCGAAGCAGGGCCGTTAGTTAGCCTAAAGATTGTCGACTTACCCGCCTCGTCGGCTTTCTCTTTACGAAATGACTTCCTCTACAGAGCTCATCAGTGGACAAATCTGATAAATACTCGCTCAGGTCCGCGATCTTCCTCCAGCCCTGTTTCTTCGGGTTGATAAGTTAAATCGTCACCCATTTCACTAGTGGCTGCTTCGTAATCTTCGGTAGTATCCAAGAATTCTTGCGATCGATGAAGAATACTGTCATTATAGTCTTCCTAAAGGTCGGCATTACTCTGTTGTCTGCATTCACTGGGTGAGTCGTGAAGGAGTCCAGGTTGAACACTGGAAGTGTGCTCTGAGGGAGCCCAGGGGGTATTAGCTTCTTCAGGGTTGCTTAGCGTCTGCAAGCTCCTTTGCGATGCTTCGCTATCTTCTTCCTCATTTTCGTTAGATTTAGCACTATTTTCGATATGATTTCTCTCATTTACCATTTGCTCTTCATCCTCGTTTTCGGATGATTCAGAAATGCTGTGTCGGCTGTGACTATCTGGTAGTTCTACCACTACTGGCCTTTGTTCCTCTTCTTGATGGAGAAAACTGCTTGGGCCTACCCACTCTTTTTCGGTTTCTTCCTCCGTTTCTTCCTCCAGGGACCTTTTAATAAAGTGAATTTAAATATTTTGTATTATACAGGATGGAGTTTCGAATTCTTACACCTGCTAGGGATGCTGTGCGTGTATTGGGACTCACAGTGGACGATCATTTAAAATGGAAAAAACATATCGATGTATTAGCTAAAAGAATTAGTAGTGTGTTTTGGCATACGACAATTGCGAAATTTCGTGGACGCGACCCGGAATAAAGCCTTGCTGATTAGAAGACCCATGCATATTATAAGTGGAAGTATAAAGATATTTCTCATGGATCTTTGCAAAGTTAGATAATATAGAAATAGGTCTATAATTTGAAAGAAGTGTTGAATCATCCTTTCTGAATACAGGGCAAACTTTAGCACTTTTCCACAGGGGAAATAAATAAATAATAAGGAAGAGTAAATAGATCAAATTATGCAATCTGGATATAAGGCATACTACAGATCTAAACTGTTAATGAACAAGTCATTCGAGAAATAAAAAGAAAGACCGAAGAACAATCTATAGTGATGGTTCTATAATTCAATGTAGGATAGCCAACATTTAAAAAAGGTGTTCTTTTAAACAAAACGATTGTATTTTTTTCCAACGATTATCTGTGTGTCTTCAAAGGGTTCAATCCTGACCCCACTTCCCAGGCGAAAAATGTATCCGTTGTCGTCCCCCTATTTATCCGACCTATTTTAAACGACGCGACAGTATTGCGTCGTTAATTCGCAACGACGAAACAATTAGCATGACGTCACGGATTGCGCCGCCCGTCTCGTAGGACGACGACAGCAGATAGGGTAGCGGCAGTTTCTGCGGCGTCGCTTGCATTATACTGTCACTTAGCCCTATTTCCCCGTAGGATATCCGACTAACATAATTATTTTCCGTACACACACGTGTGCTGGAGTGGAGCCGGCGATACAACTTGTAACACTTTGGGCAACATGTTATCATTAAGGGCCCATCTTTGTGCTCTACCCCTATAACGATTCCTCGCGTGTATATGCCCAGCATGTATGCGCATCTAAGCGATAGAGCTCTTTTATAGGTTGTTGCATAACGATTTAGACTTAAAGATTATGCAACCGCGATGATAACGTAATGAAAGTGTGAAAGCTGCCCTAGATTACATTCTTTAAGATACTTTTTATAAAAATAAAATAAAGAGAGAAGGATATTTAAAAATATCAGCTGAAGAAACGAATATGTGATGTTTCATTAACAATTGAAGATAACAGATTGAGAACTCACTTTTTTCAATAAAATCTCGAAAGGAAAAAAGAAGCGGAAAAACTGCAAAAGATAATGATAAACTTTAGAAGTCTAATTCCTCCCCCACTTCATACTTTCTTGACCTATTTGATCGTTGATGCGTCAGTGCATGCTTGAATTTGATTTCGTCAATTTGGTCGTATATACAAATATCGAATACTCTTAAAAAATATTTGACACAGCAATAATATGTGATATTTTACGCTTTTTCAAGTTTTTTTTTTTCTGTGATTTAAAATATTTGTAGATTGTGCAGCTGTTACAAAACTGTTGTACAAATCAGCATAATTTTTCATTTATTATTTTGCCACTTTAATTTTTAATTCTTCAATGTAAGCATCTAGGCCATTAGATTTTAATAGGAGTAATTTGCTATTGGTTGTTTTAAGGTTAAAATAATTATTGATCGATCAATTTTAGGATTATTTGTGTGTATGTTTCAGCCTCAGTACTTATAAAAGCACCGAAATATAAGAAAGAATATTGTAACAATAAAATAATTATTACAAGCGAAATTGCAGAGTTTACACGTCTTTTTTAATGCCTTAACATGAACTTAATCTGTTGTAGTTATCAGTAAGAACCAAAATATTAAAATAAACGCATGATGGATTCTACGCTATGTTACTTCAATCTTGTGGCACCGCATCCTTCTCTCACAAATATTTAATTCTGTACACAGTTCAAAGTTCATTAGTTTCTCTTTTTGAAAGGGTGCTTTTTTAGGTTTGGTTTATGGTGCCAACTTGACTGTTTGTTATATGGGAATATACACATGTATTTGCATATATGCTGGGCATATACACGCGATTCGAATCTATATTCGAATATGTCGAACGTGCGTAGATCGTTGTCGGTGAATGAATTAAATTTAACTGTAAATACAGCTATGAACGAGTGTTCAGTGTGCAAGTTAGAAATTGAAAACGGTGATTTCAAGTGCATTATTTGTGATAATGATTTGCATGAGGAATGTGCCAAATCAGAGAACAAATTTGATTTAAATGCATGTAGTAAGTGTGAAAAAAATGGTATACAAAAAAGTTGCCTATACGTTATGTTATCTATGAAGAAAGAATTAAGTGACATCAAATTACAACTACTGGAATATGAGAAAATCATTCTTCAAAAGGATACTACAATCAGTAAGTTAATGAATGATATAAACAAAATGACATAAGTAAAAAGTGAGCCCAAAATTGAAACGGTGTCCGAGCCATCTATACAGTCAAAGAAGGTACCAGTATCAAGAGAGAACCGTAACCTCAAAGCAAGAGATGTCGCGCATCGCCTAAACAGAACACTATGATTGATGTAAACAATTACAACCAACTTCCATTGCACTGGTAGGGGTCGTTCTCATCGCACCCGTGGCATACAGACATGCCAATCTTTGTATGCCACTAAGCGTTTTGGTCGTTCTGGATATCTGGGTTTCATGTTAGCCTTTGATCAAATCATTTTATGGTTAGATTAAAAAAGAACTATCATCTGTTATTTTAATACAACTATTTTTGTCGTGTCTTTTAATCAATAATATTACATTGTTGGAACAAACGCCTTCAGTTCGCTTACAAATAGCGCGGTCCACTTTGGCAGAATGTTCACTAACAATATAAATCCTTAAACGCTTGATGTTTAGATAACTGTACAAGCAAAGTGATTACGCCTAAGCTAAGCAATGTCGCATCGATCTTGTCGCAGTCTCCTTAATGACATATGCACGAGCCGCCGCGCCGCTGGGTCACACCACACAATTGTTTACGAATTTTAAAAGCATAAAATTCGACATGTTTTGTAGGAAATATATAAGTTGCTATGATATTGAAGGTATGGAATCTAATTTAGAGTAATTTAGAACAGGTTTCTAAACCAAATGAACAAGTAATTCAAAAGTGAGGTGTGTGCTCTGTTGCCTACTTTCAGGCGAATTATGAATTTGTTAAAGATAGCTATTTAAAATGGACAATATATAATATATTCGGTGCTAAATATTGCCGTTATTAAAATGTGAACTTTATTTTCTATGTTAATTCAAGCTTACCTGGTGTATTTTATGTGTTTTTGTTATATTTTGCTCGAAGATATTTTTCATTCTTCGGGATGTTCTTTTGGTGAAGTTTGTCGTCTTCCCCTCAAACTAGAGAAAATAACGGTGTTTTAATGTCGGTTAGCGATATCTTTCAAAATTGAGGCTGGCCGGCATGTTAGCGATAACAATCGAAGGCCTATAATAATTTCCTACGAAGAATTCCGATCAGATTGCCTTTCCATACTATTGACCGAGACCGGGGGCCCGTCCAACTGAAATTCCATCCTGTACCCAGAGAATTGCCAGTTCATCGTGTAGGGTCAATCTAGTATTCCATTAAATGACCTCACCTAAAACAGAAAAGAATTAATCAGTTTCTATTCAATATTTATCAGAAATTTAGATTTTTATAATTTATTTCACTATACCTTAATTTGGGGTTAGATTTATATCAACCGCCTTTTAGTTAGTTATTTTAGGAATTTTAATATTTAAGGGTTGTATATAAAAATCACTGAGTTTGGTCTGTGATAAAATAGCTATCTTTAACAAATATCGATAATCACAGATGATCGGTTTCCTATAAAATTTAGTATATTGCTGTTTGCGGGTAGATGGCGCCGTTATTTGAATGTAATTAAATTGTAATATTACATTTCCATAACCTCATAGTCATTTAAAATGCCAGGAAAGTTCGAATACGTATTTTTGTATTAAATAATTTATCTTATATAATATTTACTGATTCCAACATACGTACCTAGTAATCAAAGAGTCTAAATGATGATGAAACCTAGCATTTGGTAAGTAAGCTTGTTTCGGTTTGAAACATTTCTTTTATTTGTACAGTTAGTGTTTTTACATCAATTTTCGATATTTACTTATTTCAAATTTTAATAATCCGAGAAGGGTTTTGAGGGTGCGCCCGTTAGGTGAGAGAGAACTGTCTATTCGTTAGTAAGCGTCCGGAGTATGATTTTGACAGGCGATCTGGCGCCTTTTGAAGCGTCCTGTGCCACCTAGCAGGGAAGTCACTTTTCACAGTTTTCTTTCACTTATTAGAGAGATCGCTGGGTGTATTGAAAACATTATTTTATTTTAATTGATTTTTGGTTTAAACAAAAAAATCGTAAACGGACAAGCGAAATAATAATAATAATATAAATTTAAATATAATAATAAATTGTACTGAACTTAAATAAATAAAAATTTGAAATCCCGGGCATTTTGTTCTGAAAAACAGAGCAAGGTAAAAACAGAGCAAGGTATTTATTTTATATATTACTACTATAAATAAAATGCATTGAAAAGTAAAACACAGTCGTCGGTTTTGGTACTAACAAAGTGGTATTCCAATATCAGCTATTACCGATATTTATAATAGAAAAAGTACAACTTCAGAATCGCTCAAAAAAATTCTAATATTTTGCGATACCAAGTTGTTGCAATAATTAGTAAAGCGTTTTTCTCTGGGTATGCAAAAATAGGAAGATTGATTTGAAGAAGTAAGTCGTCGCACACACAACAGTTGCCCTAGATTTGATCCTTTCACTGTTATTTATTTGTTGTGTTATCTGCATAACAGGAGTATTTCCTGAAATAGTAAGTTTATACCAGTAAATTTTTACCCATTTTAAATTTGGACGCAAAATTTTTTTTACTTAGCGCAAGCACCATTGTATTCTCGTTGTTGCTTCGTTTTTGGATACGACAGTACGTAGTACAACGTAACATACAACGGACAGTCACACACTTGACATTAACGTGAACCGGAAACGGTAATAATGTTTACCGCAGGCCATTACCGTGCGCGCAGACCCTCAAAGAAATCATCGCGTGGATGAAAGCCCTTGTTATAGTTTGTTTTATTGACAAACCTCATTCGCCTAATTGTCTTTGCATTGCACACGTACACAGACGGACCCACGTTATGTGTGCACACCGACTCCATAAACACACTCGAGCTGTCTCCCTTTCCCTCACCACGGTAAATACGTAAACCGGCGGGTAATTTCTCCACATCCGCTTCTTGCGTTTGCCCATGGCGAAAATGTATTTGATTGAATTGAGGCAAAATCCTTTCTAGCTTGTTTAGATTTAGTATGATAATGTGATGATAGATTTTCCAACTATGCATTTCGAGGTTCGGGAAAGCAATAATTGGCTGTTTAATGTTTTAGGAATATACATAAAATAAGAAAAGCATGTTTGGACGAAGAAATGTTGTCAACGTTATAACTAGAGACCGGATTATATGCAAAGTGCATATATTTTATTTTTTGCGTATCTTTAATTATAGTCTATATGTAGACGTATTACACTAATTGAAATTAATTAGCGCTAATTAGTGATTGCATATCTTGTATATTGAGGCATTTCTCTGCATATTTTTACAAAAGTTGCATATATTGCATATTTAAGCTTTCTCTTATTCTTTCTAGTAGTAAAAATTCCTAGTAATGTATACGTCAATGTGTAGCATCAACTTCACGAAACTCAGAACAAGAAGAATATAATACGGATCTGTGTAACGCATTAATTTCGTCTAACATACCATTAGCAAGATTAAACAATGTTAATTTGAAATCATTTCTGGAAAAATATTGCAAACATAATATACCTGACGAAAGTACCTTACGAAAAAATTATGTCACATCTTATTACCAGCAAACAATAGCAGATATTCAACAATTGGTAGGGAATAAGTTTATTTATATCATGGCAGATGAAAGTGTGGCCGTTATATTGCCCATTTGTTAATAGGAATTCTTCATGAAGATATTCTAGGTAAATCATATTTAATTTATTGTAAAGAACTTCAAAAAACAAATAATATGACAATTGTCCAATTCATTCAAGAAGGCTTATCAAAATTCTTTTTAAAATTTACTAATGTTGTCCGACGCTGCACCATAGATGATAAAAGCCGCGCAAAATTTAAAAAATTTTGTTGTAACATTATTCATACCAGTTGTTTAGCTCATGGGTTCAATCGTGTAGCCGAAGACATTAGGAATCAATTCCCTTTGATTAATGATTTAATTAGCAATGTCAAAAAAGTATTTTTAAAAGCACCTTCATGAATCCAATTTTATAAAGAGCGACTTCCCGGTGTTAAGTTGCCTACTGAACCGATTATTACGAGATGGGGTATATGGTTAGAGGCTGCAATTTTTTTCGCTGATAATTTTGAAGGAATAAAAAATGTAATTCTTGAAATCACTGCTGGCTGCATTGCTCTAGAAAACTGTAAAAAGATAGTAATATCAACAGAATTGCTACAAAACCTTTTGTATATTAAGTCAAATTATAGCTTTGTTTCAAGTTCCATTCGTAAACTAGAAACGCAAGGGATGTCGCTTTCGAAATCAGTCGAAAAAGTAGACGAATTTGGTACGCTATGTAAGAAGGTTAAGGGTACAGTAGGTAATTCTATATACAATAAATTTAAAATAGTGATAAATAAAAATGCGGGGTATTTGAAATTGAAGAAAGTTAAGAAAACTTTGGAAGGTGAAACAGTAAACGATTTTGGCTTTAATTTTAGTTTGGAATGTATTGCAAAGTTAAAAAATGCACCAATTACATCTGTGGATGTTGAAAGAAGCTTTTCTATTTCAAAACATATGTATTCTGATAGAAGACAAAACTTTCTTTTACACAATTTTGAAAAACATTTAATTATAAAATTGTTTTAGAAATATGTTGTGAAAAAATTTGTGCAATAAAGTTAATATTTTAAATTTTGCTTTTATTTATTTTATGTAAAAATTTTGCATATTGTCGCAATTTTTTTGCATATATGCCCCAGGTTTATGCATATTTTCTCAAAAATTGATGCATATATACAGTGACCGGCAGAAAGTGCGCAGCAGATGGGAAATTCTTTTGTCTTTGAATTTGGTAATTTTTTTTTCTTCAATTATCTCTACATGTCGTGAAACTAAAGTGACATTCATCAAAATTGCCGAAAATTTAATTATATACGAGGGGAGGTCAAAAATATAAAACTACGCTAAGAGTAAAGTACTTCAGATTTTGGGTTTAGAAGATTCTTTTATAGATAAATGTTGTTTAAAATTCAACTCTATATCCAAATATGAAGTTTCGCTTAATTTTAGCAAAAAATGAGATTTAGTCATTTTTCGGAATTACCCTCTATACAAAATCAATCGAGATCATACAGCTGTCATATCCTATTCTGAGTATACTTTCTGAGAAAAAAATCATGCATACTATGTCAGAATTAGTTAATTTAAACATTTTTATAGCCTTGAAAGCGAAAACCTCAAAATGGCTATTATTTTTGCTACACAATGTTTTCAAATGAAAGAAATCCATTGGGAATAGGTCTGGCGATCTCGGAGACCAGGAATTTTTTCAGTAACTTCGAAGAGAAAAAGAAGAAAGCATTTGGTAATTTTGGGCAAAAAAACATTGGAAATTTGGCCCATGTTGTAAGTAATTATTTTGTTTTATTTTAAAACAAAAGTTGTGCAGCAAAAATATTTCGCATTTTGAAGTTTTCCTTTTCACGGCTATAATTTTTTTTTAAATTCACCAACTTTGACATAGTGCGCATGATTTTCTCTCAGAAAGTATACAGAGAATAGGATATGACAATTTTATGATCTCGATTAATTTTGTATACAAGATAATTCCGAAAAAAATGATTAAATCTCATTTTTTGCTAAAATTAAACGAAACTTCATATTTGAATGTAGCATTGAATTTGAAACAACATCTATTAATAAAAGAATCTTCTAAACCCAAAAGCTGACGTACTTTACTCTTAGCGTAGTTTTATATTTTTGATCTTCCCTCGTATATAATTAAATTTCTAACAGATGTGATGAGTGTTATTTTAATCTCAAGACATGCAGAGGTAATTTGTAACCAAAGAGATTTACTAAATTCAAAGACAAAAAAAATTCTCATATGCTGCGCACTTTCTGCCGGTCACTGTATATGCGCATATATTCCACTTTTTCTTTGCATATAATCCGGTCTCTAATTATAACCAATTTTGTCAACAACATAAAAGAGGAAAACAAGATTAGGATTTAAGCATGTTTAACTTTAACTATTCTAAAGATTATCTTGGGGCAAATAACCGTATTGTTCTGTTAAAACCAGATAAACTGAATATATCAGTTGTAATACAGTGAGAAAAAAAATCTTTTCCGCAAAGAAATGCATATCCTTGAAAAAAATATTTGACACAAAGAAACTTTATTTGAATTACTGCTTTCTTTGGAGCGATTTCTTCTTTCAAGAACAAACGACACTTCGTTTAAAAGAGAAATGAAAGTTCTTCAGTGCTCTCTCAATCGTAGATAGTGATATTTGTCGAAAAAGTGGCCTTTTGATTGAGGACATTGCTTGCAACTAGCATGACAAATAAGGAAACATATACGACATAAATGGAATTCATTTGACAAAACAAGGCTTCTACATGTTAAGAAACTTTTTACTTCTACAACAATAGGAAAGTTATTTGATAGTTAGTGAAATGCAATCGATAAAAGCGGAAAAACAAAAGAAAATGTAATATGATTGGAATAAATAAGAAAAAAAACTCTTGAATAATGATGACAGGCTTGCAATTTGATTAATCCTTTTACTAAGTTTATTATTGAAGTATGGACATATTCCAACTCAGTATTTTTCATGCATTCCTACTTATGCAAACTTTTTAGATAAACCATACCTTTTCAAGATCTAATTATAACTGCGATGTTACCATTTCATAAAAATTACAAATATACATTCATAATTTATTTAAATAGCATTCGTATAATTGTGTAATTTTACACAATTTACGGAATCGATGGTACGCCATGAGAAAATGCCAATGAAACCACCGGACACTTTTCGATTATCTGCTTCATTTATTGATGAAATGTTTTTGCGGAAATGTCGCCAACAGAATGAGAACTTTTTTTTTTCACTCGTTCGAATAACTGACTGCTTGCACTATGTGCATGTCGTTGTTCGCTAGTCTCTCTGTGCGGTTCTGTTTCTCCGAGTGTATATTTAATGGTGTATCATCAACAAGGCAACGCTGGCCCCTATCGTGACTGGATTGCCGTTCGTGCAGCTAAGTGGCGTAAGACTTACAAACTAGCGATGGTAGACGACGGACAGTTTATACGGTAACGGAGGACGACTGGAGTTCCGCTGAAATGCTTTTGGATCCGTTTGTACAAGTCCATATTGTAGACCACTGTTGCACGAGTGAACATGCGATGGTCGTTGGTCTGATAATAGACAACAGGACCGTCATGGTAAATTCTAATATGTTGAAAGTATTGGAGAATCAAATACTATAGATATACTGCACTGAGAAAAAAAATAATAATCATAAATAAAAATACAATTATCGTAAGTAAAAACTTCAGCTGGATAGGGGACAAACGCACAGATTACTTAGCACTAGTAAAAAAGAGATCCTAAACACTGATACTAACAAGAAGCAATCTAAGTTACTTACGGTCTGCTTCATACCAGTAACTTATGAAGTTACTTATGATCATTAAACTGAAGTAGTTAAGCCAAAGAATATATGTAGTTGCAGTAAGCAAAGATTTGCCCTTATCAAGTAGTAGGTGTATTGCTGTGAGTGAACTATTCTATTACAGCTACCACACCTTCGTAATTAATACAAGCTATTTAGATTACTTGTGATAAGGAAAGAGTATCATTAATGCACGTTCACTAAATACCTGATATATAGAAGGTAATGGTTTGCTATAAATATACAATATACTTACCTTAAACTTGTTGTTCAACTATAGGTAGTGTAGGAAACGAGGAAGTTTAGTGAATATTTAGTAAGTAGCTTATTGTGTACTCTGTGTGAATAACTGATAAAGTACAAAAAGAAAATTCCGCAAATCTTCGATTATTTATGCAACCGCTACTATGCGATACATAGTACTTAATGTATCGAGCAATGCGCAATTCAAAACTGTTTGCAAATAATTTTTAATTACTATTCAGTGTGCTGCAGCTTCGATTACATTAATAATTAAAGATTAAATTCGCATTTATTTTGCTAAAGATGGTACATAATACTTATTACTTAAGAAAAAAAAAGAAGTATTATTAGTAATGGCTTTATTTTGTATAGGACAAACACAGTGACTACCTGATATGAATGAAAGATATTGGTTTCACTTTAACAGTTTTTTTTAACAATTTACAACGTAATGACTCATAAAATATATTCCTTAATAATGAAAAAATGAACAAAGCAATAATAAAAGATAAAGTAAATGGGGCCCTCTTGAAACGTTATTTAGTTATTAAAATTATTGAAATCTAAACAAAGGACAAAGAAAAATATGGCTTTGAAGTTACAACTAATGACAAACAAAAATATAATATACCTAGGCGGTAAACTTGCGGTTTCTGTTAGTTCTTTGCACTGGGCGTTGTCTCGGCGAGTTGATCTTCTGTCGCATAACGTGCAGTTATTGTCGGTGATCGCCTCGAAAACGGCTACTTCGTCGGGGTATCCCTAACTGCAGGTGGCACTTGGACTGTGGCACTCACATGAATCTCAGTTGTCAGAAGGAAACTCAAGTAAGTGTGTTTCACCGATTTAAATGAAACTTGATGAGTTTATAGATTGATAAAGCATAAAAACAACGGTAAATTTCTTTGCTGCTAAATCCCTAGGTTTCGAGCGGGTGGAGAACACTACCCTTCACTATTTGCTTTATTATCTCCAAAACCATAAGACATACCAAGAAAAAATTAAGATAAATATTTAATTGTTTTATTAGTACTAAAGAATAGTAACCATACTTCCCTCTCACAATTATTGTTTACCGAAAACAATCTCCACCCCCATATTTTCTTCGAAAATTCGAAAGTTTTTATTGCCAAAAAAATACAAGAGATTACATATAATTCATCTGTATATATGATTGAAACATTGCCACAAAATAACCCAATTTGTAGAAACAAAAAATGATAACTAGAAAATTGTGTACCTACTGCTGTGTATTGATTGAAGTAAATGAAAATGCAAAATGAATTTTAAAGTGAAAAAGAAGAAAAAAATATTAGCTAGCTCAACGGAAAAGATTCTACTAAAATAAAAGACTATTTATCTCAGAGTTACCCTCGCGAATTAAAACTTTAACTTTAACTAAGCACGACAAGTAAATTGTGAGTAAATGAAATCAGACTTTCTTAATTACACGAAAAATCGAAAAGGTTTAATATAAAATAAAAAAACAGAATTTTAACTCAGTGACGCTAACAAACAATCAATTTAGTTTACAAAACGGGCTAAATTACAAATTGTGCAGAAAGAACCTTGAACTGAAGGTTCCGGCCTAAAATAAAAACTGCATTTGACTCTAAATTAAAATAGGACAACGCTATTTCCTATACAAAGCAAAAAAAAAGTTTTATTTGTTCAGGACGACTATTCAATATCTTTGAACTCTTATCCACGTGCAAATTAAAATCTAAGCGCGGACAAATGTAAGAAATTTACAAAAAATGAAAAACTAAATGAAAGAACAATGCTTCTACTCACCCAAACGAGGTGATTGAAAAATAAAAATGATGCAGCAAAATTGATTAACAGAAAAATTCACTCTTTAAAAATAAACGAGAGAGAAAAACTAAAATAAATCTTCCTAAACAAAAAAAAAATAATTGATCCTATTTCTATAAAGTGCACACTTACATATATATACAATACATATATATATACAATTATTACAATAAAAATTCCTTGATTGACTAAAGAATTATAGAATTAATGCGAAATTTACAATATCAAAATGAATTACAAAACGGCAACAAAGATTTAAAAATACGTCTACTCACGTCAATAGTCGAACAAGGAAGTCCTTAACAAAATTCAACAACTGTTTTTCTTACAAAAATCCCACTCTCAAAATCGTACAACGCAGACGTATAACATTACAACGACAAAATATAATAGAATCCGCATTAAATCTACACAAGCAAACAATAGACATTTAAATGTCTGGATTAATTAAAAAAAAACAACACTAAGTAAATTAAAATGATACAATAAACTCTTTAACTACATTTATACAAACCAAAATAAAATTGTGAAAAATTCTCGGAAAATTGAACAACAGCTGTTTTAAGCAAAGAAAACAACCAAAAACCAGCAAATATGCAACACAAAATACACTCAGCGAAATGTGGGTTGTCTAACCACAGCACTACGTATTTGATGTATATTATTGTTATGTAGGTATACAAATGTGTATAAACAACGATTATTGTTATTGTAATATTAAAATAACAAATATATCAATAATTAAATATTGAATTATAATAATCGTCAATAAAATTTTAATCTCAATATTTTTTTTAATTCTCAGGGTCGTTAAAGGATTCGAAATAACAGTATCTACATAGAATTACTTACCTCGACTGTATTCAAATTCTAACTTATTTGACGCCTTTCAAATTGTGACTTTTCGACAGTGTGACCACTGTGTAAATTGTACAAATTCCTGTTTATCTGCTTAGAAGAGGTAAGTACTTAGTTAGTACTACTACCGCTAAATCAAATGATGGTTAACATCAAACTGTGGTGTAATAAAATAGTCGATTATCAAGGGAAAACAAGATTCTCGAATTTAATGTTTTAACTTGTATATTATAATTAAATAAATGTGGGTTATTAAACACAAATTTAAATGGAAACTGGATATTAACAATTCACTGAATGAATGTAGATTAAGATTATTATACAATAATCTACATTGATTCAGTGAATTGTCATCGACAGAACGAAATGTGTCATTGTTATGATAATATACATTATCACGTCCAGTATTTTCCTCAATGCAATGCTTCGCATCAAAAATTAATAATTTCTTCTACCTTAGAAACCGGCAAAGATAGAAGAAAAAAAACAACAAAAATCACCTTCCATAATCTAAAAGAGCGCCTTTTGTACTAATCGGAGAATAGACGCGTGCGTCGCCCGAGGATAAGTCACGTGTCCATTCCCGAACCGTCGACCTCACGACGCGAACATTTTCCCAACCGACGGCGTCGCCAAATCCAACCCGTTAATAACGGAACAGAAGTAGAACGCGTGGCGTTTCAAGTTGGTACATTATTTTATCACTTGATTACACGGGATGCAATTAGATACGAAATGATCCGTGAGGGGGCGGCTGCACGTGGCCCGCACACGGCGCGAACAGGTCCGACAGCGACCTTACCACCTCCACGGTTTGTTATATGTTGTCGGTGGTTCCGTACGGGCTCCTTTCTCCTTGTGTCGGTTGTCTAATTCTCTTACGGTTGATGTGCCTCTGGCAGCTAAGCTATGATTGAAAGTGCTACTGTTACAACTTAACCGGAGGCGATAGTGGCAACCATCAACGTTATAGGGCGGTTAGACGGTTGCTGGTTGTTATCGAATTAATGCGGAAAATGCGGTGGTCTCCTCGTTATGTCGGTCGATGGAATAATATTCGGAGCACACATTTTACATCCAATTGAATTGTTAGATATTAGCTGCTATGCAATAACGAAATGTTTTTAAAAGGTTGACTACTTAAGATAAAAGAAATAATCCGCAAAATGATTTACAGAATTTAGAAATTAATGCAAATCTAAGCGAACGTCAGTGCCTGTTCAATTTGGCTTTATGACTTTGTGTGCATCTTGAGTGCTTACTAATTATATTTTGTTATTAAGTTTATCGAACGAAAAGTAAACGAAAATGATGCCTGGTGGAAACAAACGAAAATTGGGGTCGCCAGTTTCAAGAAAAATGGACTGAAGAATTCTTTTTTATCTTGCACAATGGTAAGCCTATTTGTTTGCTGTGTAATGAATCCATTTCAGTGATGAAAGGGTTCAATATAAAGAGCATTACTCAACTAAGCATCCTATGCTGCACTCACTGACAGGACAAATAAGAACAGACAAAATCCAGAAGCTACCGCAAATTTGGAAAACAGCAGCAAATGTTCATAAACAAATAACACAACTTATAATGTTGTGAAAGCTAGTTTATAGTTACTTCAAAATTGGCAAGTCATTAAAACCATTTGCCGAAGGAGAATTTATCAAGGAGTGTATGTTAAAAAGTTTGCAGTGTTTTGTGTCCTGAAAAGAAAAATGAATTTGTCAAGAGGAACTGCTGCTCGACGTATAGAAATGATGACTAATGATATAAAAACAATTTTGACTGACCGTATGGCTGGTTTTGAATCACTTTCCATAGCATTAGACGAGAGCACCGATTTGTCTGACACAGCTCAACTGGCTATATTTTATTCGAGGTGTTGATAAAAAGTTCACTGTTACTGAGGAATTGCTTTGCTTTACAGCCGGCAAAAGGACCACTACAGGAGAGGACATTTTAATGAAGTTGAAAAGGTATTCACAAGTTTTGGTTTGCCATGGTCAAAATTAGTTGGTGTATGCACAGATGGTGCACCTTCTATGGTCGGCTTACGTAAAGGTTTCATCAAATTTTGTATGAAAAATCAACTGAATAAATGTGCAAAAAAGATGATTTGATAGTCCTTCATTGCATTATCCACCAACAGAACTTGCGTTCTACGACTCCAGAATGTTATGAAGGTGGTAGTAAAAACCATCAATTTTATTCGATCCCGAGGGCTTAACCATCGTCAGTTTAAGGTGTTTTTGGATGAAATATCAGCCGAATATGACGACGTAACATATTATTGTGAAGTCAGATGGTTAAGCAAAGGAGAAATGCTGAAACGGTTTTACGAGCTTAGAAATGAGATAGAAGATTTTATGCACTATCTGAATTGAGTGACCCAAAATGGATATGTGACTTAGCATTTTTGGTCGACCTTACAGGCCATTTGAATGATTTAAATTTGAAACTTCAAAAACAAGGACAGTTAGTAAATGATTTGTACAGGCATTTGAATTACTATTTCACCACGCTCTCTGCGTATGAAAATACTGCTTATGCTCAATATGCTGAAGAACTCAAGTTACTGTCGGAGCAATTTTAGAACAGATTTAGCGATTTTAAAAACATGGAAGACTTGGACTGGAAGTTTCAATTTATAGCTACTCCGACAAAAAGTAATGTACAAAATGCTCCAATACACTTGAAAATGGAGTTGATCAAGCTTCAAGAAAACTCACTCCGAAAATCTAAATTTGAAGACGTGGAGTTGTGCGATTTCTGCAAAAAATACCTCGAAGAAGACCATTTTCCGAAGCTTAGTAAATTCGCAAGAAGATTGATTTGTGCGTTTGGCAGTACTTATAAATACAAACAGTTCTTTTCAATGATGAAAATTAATAAATCAAAACATCGTGCAAGGCTGACTGACGATAATTTGGAAAATTCTTTACGTTTTTGTATCAGTGGAATTCATCCAAACATCGATGGATTAGTTTCCCAAATTAACTTTGGGTCTCATGATTTCGTTGTCGTATTTAACTTTCGTATTTTATATCTATAATTTGTACCTATTTTTTTTCATTTCATTTTCTTCTTTTAATAAATTGCATTATAATAACATTGTCGCATTATTTCATGTCTGATATCTATGCTAAAAATTATGAACACTACTTTAAAATGCATTACTTTTAAAAACGGCCCGCGAACGTAATTTGCACACTAAAGTTTGGCCCACAACATGTCAAAGGTTGCCATACTTGATTAAATAATAGAAGTACCTAAACTTTTATAAACCTTAGTTATTATAAGTGAAACTACTTGCTAGTATTTGTTATTTTAAATCTGCCGCGTATTTTAGTTGAACGTTGTAGTTAAAGAGGGTGGTAAAATTGTGAAAGCAGCGGAAAGAAAAATGGCGGGCAGTTGTTCTAGAATGTTCGAAAATTTGTAAGTCTGTAAGATATGCCCCTTTTTCTAACAAGTACCGAATTTTCTTCAATACACAACACTACTAATTTGTATTCAAAACTTCTACTACTATAGGTATTTTATCTATCCTATAGTTAGGCAACCATATACATGTATCTTTATTATTCTTTACATCATCACTCATATTCTCACATTCTAAATACAATATTTTTAATTTATGCGATCATTCTTGATAATAGTATGCAAATGTATGTCTAGTACAGCGAGATTTAGTGGAAAAATTAATTAAAATGTTCTCAGTGGCAGAGATTTAAGTACTTGCATTAGAGTTTGACTACAACTTACTTACAAATAATCATTTAATTGTTTTATGCAATAATATACTTCTTATTTATACGAATACTGATTTATAAGTGATAAAAGTTTAACAACTTTTAATTGTGTCATCGCGAGCCTTCACAGCTAGATCTGGTAGATTAATATGTATTGATAAATTTTATTTCAAACTTATATAATCATGCTTAATTTTAAATCAACTTGATTACATACTATAAACTATAAGGAAATGAAACCCTTTTCTACGAACATTTTCTATTTTACTTTGTTAAACCGTATTACTCAAACCCACTTAAACTACAACGACAGGAAGGACAACAAATTAGTAGTCATAAAGTCGGCGCACACACTGATTATGGCGCAGTTTGTAAAAATCGCGTTCCCGCAACCACTTGACATAATATCTAATGTGAGGTACGCGACGCGTCGTTCTCTGCCGCCTGACTGCCGCTGAAACGCCCCCTATGCATGCACACAACCGCTCGGCAGTAAAATCGTGGGTTACCTAGACACAGCCGTCGCGTCCTACATTAATTACCGACACTCCTTCGCTATTAAGGCGCACGTTATCGTACGGAAAGTCGCGCTCGCCCGCTCGTAAAAGCATCCTTCTTTACGGTCAGTACTCCGCGCGCCGCATACAATAACTGTTTGTATACGAACGAATGCGGTACGAACAACAACGCAGCATGAATATAACGGTGGCATTCAAGGGTCGTCTCACCCTTTCCGTCCAACGCGCACACCGACGTTGTCAGTAAAATGCATCGACTACATAAAAGTTGCAACAATTTTAATTCAATTAAGGCGACTCTGAGCCAAATATGAAGAATTGTTCTGGAAATATCTTTTGACTGGAAACTGGATGCACAACAAAATCCGTCTTGATTGATTGAATTCAACTCTTGTGTTTTAAAATAATTTAATAATCATACCGGAACAGGGTCGCTAAAAGTATGGATACTGCTTAAATATTATGAAAACTAGTCAACAAAACTTGTTGAAAATTTGTACTATGATTAAAAGTATTGAAATTCTATCGTCTAAGTTGTTCTTCAAATTTCTATCTTCATTTTGTTCTGGGATACAAGGCTAACTTGATTTTTTTAAATGCACGAAGGGTCAAATTTAATATTTTTGAAAAGAGAATTTTTTTCTGCTTCTTCTGATGTGAACACATCCATATCTTATTTTAATCGAAACTAAAAAAAATTTTAAAAAATGAAAAATTTTGAAAAATGAAAATTTCTGTTAGCTTTGGAAATGTTGTCTTTATTCTATCAGTTACTTTCTTTGCTGTGTGAAGTTTGACCCAAAAATAAATAATAATAGTTAATAATAATTGTAAAATAACACATTTAAGACTGAAACAGAACAGATTTTATAAAAAGAAACTCCAACAGAAATTACATAATTTTTATGTATACAAAGATGTTCGAAATGATTTCCATTTACCTCCTGCCAATAACGAACACGTTGAGCAAAATTTTGCAAAGAATCAATCAAAATATTTGGAAAAATACTGGCAATTTCGTTTCTTATACGTTCTTGGTAGGTCTTCGATTGTAAGTGTCTGTTGACATACACTCGATTTTTTTACGTCGACCCCACAGGAAAAAATCAAGTGGGGACAGATCAGGAGACCTAGCTGGCCATTCATATGCCCCCTTCGCCCTATCCATCCTACCGGGAAAATGTTTCATCCAAATATTCGCGCACTTGACGACCAAAATGCGGGCGGTGCTCCGTCTTGTTGAAACCATATGGTTTCTGTTGGTATACAATTTCTCGATTGTCGTGGTTTGAAATATTTCCCTAAGTCGGTGGAACAATATGTTCTTGTAAAAGTTGCAAATATCTTTCAGACGTTAAATTGCCGTAATGAAAAAAGGACCTACGATATTCCGACCAATAATGCACACCAAACATTAATTTTCAGTCGATGCTGCGTATGACCCTGCCTCCATCAATGCGGTTTCTGTAGACCAATATCGACAGTTATGGCGGTTAACATATCCATTTAGCAAAAAGTTGACCTCATCAGAGAGAGAGGACTCGATTAATAAAGTTACCATCCTGATGTATTCTGTGCATCAAGTTTCGCGAAAAATTTGGTTCTCGGACAAATCGTCGTCACTTAATTCTTGTAGCAAGTGAATTTATAAGGATGATATTTTTTCATTATTTTTTGCATGGATTCTCCTACTATGTCGTGTTTCAACGCTAACTGTTTGTACTGAATTTTTTGATTTTCACAACATCAACATAGCTTCAAAATTTTCTTTTTAATATTCGAGGTGTCCAGGTTTTGCCGTCTTTAACGCTACCAGTCTTGAAACCTTTGTAGGTTTTGAAACCGTGTCCTGAGATCGTTCCCGGTATGAATTCATAAAAAGATCATATTGAGCAGACATCGTTTCTCGCCCTAACATCATCTGAGATTTCTAACGTAGTTTGCTTAATGTAAATTGTAAACAATTATTGCACACAAGTTTAATTTTGGCAATAGCAAGTGAACAATCGCAATAACGCATTTCAAAGCTAACTTATTTTTTGCCTTTTAATAAAATAAAGTGGCATGTACCTTTACGAATTCAGAAAAAATGTTCTTTTAAATATATCAATTTGACCACCTTATTAAAAAAATGAAGTTAGCTTTATTTCAAAAAAATGATGTAGAAATTAAAGCCAATCCAGATGATAGATTTTAAACACTTCAACTTATGCAAATTCAACGAGCTCTGTAACGTTCGGAAATATTAACCTGTTCCATACTTTTTTAGCGACCCGCTTGTCTCAGAGCAGACCAGCAATATCTTAAAAATTCAATAGCGAGTGATGAAAAAACAATAACTAAACATAAAGAAAGATTTTAAATTCCAAATTAACCGCTAGGGCGCATTGCCACGATCAACTGATTTCACTGATAAAACTTTAACATTAGTAATAATAAATTTTTAATTCCATTAAGAGCTTTGTTAATTACACACCATTATTTTGTCATACTTGAATTTATAAATGTAGTAGGGCGTTGCGAATTATATAAAACTAAACCTCTATAACTTCTTTAATTTTTATCCCGCCTTGAAATCTGGTTCCAGACAGCACACCAGGCGATCTGGACTATTAAATAAAAAAATGCAAGAACTGATACAAAATGGAAAAAGAAAAATAAATAAGCAGCTCAACGGATAAAATTTTACAGAACGCAAAAAGAACTTGAAATCTAACACCAAAAGTAAATTGGAGTGATAAAATCAGACCTCTTAAATAACCCGAAAAATTGTAAGGTTTCAAAATTAAATAAAAAACAGAATTTTTTAACCCATGACGCTAATACCAATCAATGATTTATTTTAACAAAATGGTTTAAATTACAATTGTGCAGAAAAACCTTGAACTGAGGTTCTGGCCTAAAATAAAAACTGCACTTGACTCTAAATTAAAATAGGACAATGGAATTTCCTATCAAGCAAAAGATTTTGTTTGTTCTGGAAGATATTCAAAATACCACAACCTTTGAGTTCTATTCACGTGTTTCACAAATTAAAATAAAACTAGGCGTGACAAACGCAGGAAATTACAAAAATGAAAAGCTAAAAGCAGGAACAATGCTTCTATTCACCCAACCGAGGTGATTTAAAATAAATGAAACAGCAAAATTGATATAACAGAAAATAACTCTTTAAACATATAATGGAGAAAAAATAACTAACTAAATCTTCCTAAACAAAAATATCGTAAGTTGATTCTTATATTACTATGTTAGATGTGACTACATTAATAATTATTCTTGGATAAATGAAATCCTTAATACTAATTTTTACAGATATTAAAGTGAATTACAAAATGGCAATCAAAATATAAAAATACGTCTACTCACTCAATAGTCGAACAAGGAAGTCCTTAACAAAATTCTAACAATTGTTTTCTTAACAATAATTCCTCTCTCTAAATCGTACAACGCAGATATATAACATTTCAACGACAATATTGAATGCAATCCGCATTAAATCAGCGCAAGCGAACAATAGACAATTTAATGAATGGAATAATTAAAAAAAACTTAACACTATATAATTAAATCATACAATTAACTCTTAAACTAAAATTATACAAAACAAAAGAAACTTGTGAAAATTCTCGGTAAATCGAAAACCAGCTGTTTAAGCGAAGAGAAACAACCATAACAAGCAAACATGCAACTTAAAAATCACTCAGCGAAATGGGTGTCTAACCACAGCAGTAGTTGAGAATTCTGTGAGCCACTAAGAATCATCTCGCATCGTAAAAGTCTTCCAACAGAAACTGCTATACTCAAGACACCTACAGAAAATTGACAAAACTGGAGGCCAATGAAACGCATACATATTCTATATAATACAAGGCTCTGGACGCAAGTTGTGACTAAGTATTTTTTGACAAGCCATAACTGAGATGATCCAGACCTATATAGCTTAGTGCATGGACTAGGATCCTGGAATGTCTGGTATAAATTTAATGGTAAAAGAAGTGTGGAACGGAAATTACAAAAGCTGCAGTGTTACCGGAGACTCCATATCAGACGGCTCCCACAAAAACAATAAAATAAAACCGCATTAAAAGAACTTGGACTTGTTTGAAAAGGCATTTAGAGCTTGTGGTGATCTTTTGTCCATAATTGGGTAGTCTAACAGTTGATAATGGAATAAAAAAAAATATTTCCTAATTATATTAAATTTTTTTATTGGCTGCGTATAAAAATTAAACATCTTGCACTACCGGTTTCGGCCAAATTGCCGAAGGTGCTTGAATATTATAAATTAACAAATGCAATAGTCAAAATAAGAAACTAGAAAACTGTAGGAATGAACCATAAGAAATACAATAATTGGTGTAGCTTCGCGGCCGAAACCTCTCCGAAGCTACAACCAGACACAACCTTCCGTCGATGGGGTTACACTGATGTAGAGCTGTTTTAAACGTCATAATATGTACGACTCGTTAGTGGTCAAGAAATACATCAGATGTTATAACCAACTGCGGGAGTTTTCTGAAATGTCTGAAACAATTCAAATGTAACAATATGTTTTCCTTACATCGTGGTTGAAGAGAACTAATTTGTATTGGATTAATAATTAATAATCTAAATGGGGATCGGACAATGTGTAAGTATTCGCAGCTTGTCAAGTACTGAATCTAAAGTAGCGTTTTTTATCGTTGTAATAGCATTCCAATTGTAATAAAATAAATGTATCGAAGTGAAGGGCACAGTTTTTAACACATGCCTTTTTGTAATGTTCGTTTATGTTAAAATAAAAAAAACCCAAAATCATGTTTGCTTGCTTCTCTTTTTTGTGTATTTTTTCTAAACGTTCACAATCATGTTTTTTGCAATTACAGCGCAATCTGTTACGAATCGAGAAAAAAAGTTTCAAACAAAAACTACGTACTTGATGGCGTAGAATCCGAACGTGCAATACAAAATGGGGTTTTCCATTTAAGATTTAAAAGTTGTCCCCCTCCACTCTGAGGGGGGTGGTGGGGGATTAGTTCGGCACCATTCAGTGAGCCCCCTACATTAAAAATCTTATTAAGATCCTTTTTTGATTTGATGCAGTGTTTTAGAGATATTCCGTTGTCTCAAGAGAAGAAACTCACCCTGTATATATTTCTTTGACAACCCAGCTCATCTTCACTGTAGTTTAGCCGGCTTTTGGCATGGAACTCCGAGAGTGGGGGATACACCTTAATCTTAATTTTATAAATTATTCTTTAATCACTTATGCAAATTATACATTTGCTGTGGTAATTGGTACAAATACAAAAGAATTGTATAAAAACGCAGAGAAGCTTCTGGATGACATAAGCCAGTGGTTTAACATTAATAAATTAGGCATGAATCTGTTTCTAATATCTCTTTGTCTTATCGGAAAGCTACCGTTAATATCGATGATAATCTAAGTTAGAAACACCTTATGTATGGAATTGTTTTTTGAAGTTCAGCGGCTTCATCGAAGGACATTTTTCTAGCTCAAAAGCGTAATTCGATGTAAAACAAATAGAATTAGTGGCTCCTGTCGGCCTTATTTCATTAAGTATGATATTATTGTTAAACAGGCTTACCAGTACGAAGAAATCTCCAACATCCATTGAATTATCAATAGAGTTGGGCAATTGTCCGGCGGAGCAGATATGTATTGCGACGCGGGCTTCAAATAATGTAATATAAATAAAGCAGATCAATCGTATTATCGTAATTTAGTATAACTCATATTAACAGACAAAACGGGCGAAAAAACGGGCCACCTTGCGATGCATTCGCATTTTATATCACTACATATTAGATAAAATAAAAAAAAAAAATTTTAAGAAAACAGGCACTGTTGTTACTGACATTGCAACTCTAACGGTCAATCGCTTTACTTGCAGTACATCAGTTGGAGCAGACATTCTGAATACGTACCTGCCGCGCCGGAAATTTTTTTTCTAATTATCACATTATCACTTTTGAATTTACTTCTGTCCAAAATTGCATTCCCGCATAGCAATTTTTTTTAAAGGATGTTTTCTCTTTGTTGATACATCGCTGCATCTATTCCGTGGAGTTTATTGCTATGTTTAAGTGAATAGTGTTTTACTTTTACTATGTATTGTTTGACATGTCCTTACACTTTTTGTGTCCACTGGATAAATATATATATATATCTATCTGTCTAAACATTTATCCTACAAGTTTTATAATCAGATTTTTGTAATAATGCATACCTAATTATGGTCTTAGGATGTAGGGGGAAAAAATCATTACTACACCAAAAGCTTCTCATCGAGGCGTTATTAACATAAGGAAAGCAGGCAAATTAATAAAACCAAACAAAGCTCAACCGGGGGAAAAAATTACGAGAAAAAACGTAGATCAAAAAATAAAACAGCAGAAAACAAACAATATTAAAATTAACGAGAGTGGGTAACTTTTTTTTTTTGTCTGGCAGAGTCGGCTTTTTTTTTTCGCACCGGCCTGGCGTTATCGATGGTAGCTCCGGGTGGTTCTTTTTGGGGGACGGACGGGGCAACGAGCGGAACTACGCCGCCAAGGAGAGAACGAAGTACGGTCGCGCGAGAGGCCTGATTAAGAGAACTTGCCTCGGGCCATGTTTGTCATTAGCTCTGTTAGCAACCGGTGCTGTTTGCTAATCACAGATGCGGCTGATTTAAATCTAACTGATACGTGTTTGATTTGGTAAAATGAGATCGCATGGGGGCGGTCCCGCCATCGATGTATGTAGTAATTCTGCCTCACGTCAAAGAGGGTTCAGTACGCTCGCTCGGTACACATACCTATCTTTGATTTTGTTTCGGTGCCTTGCTCGATGGCTTGATTGAAATTGATACTATTAACGATTTATTCACTCACCAGTTTAACCGACTACGATATAGACTTCAATCCTATTTATTTTAAACCAAGACCGAACGATCAAAAAAGTAACTACATTGGAACAAACATGCAATTTTAACCAGATTATCTTTAGCAACTTTGCATCCATGATCGAAATAAATTTACTTTGAAATGAGAACTTGTAATATCCAAATGGAAGTGTGAATTTAATTTATTCGCAATCATAATAGTAATGCAACTATTTTTAACCTACATGAGGTTGGAGAATACCTTATTACGTTTTCTCTTGGGTTGAAAGTAATCACTTTCATCTTTTGAGCGCAATATAAAGAGCAATAATCAACCCTGGTACAGAATAAACAAAAATGACAGCAGCTGATTTTTCAATTGCTATCCAGCGGCCTATCCACCTGTTGGGATATTACCTATCTAATTGCTCCCGAATGCTTATTTGAAAGTGGGCAGGAGCACGTGTTAATTGCAGCAAAGTCTTTGTCACAAATATTAATAGTTATATATTTTAATTTGTAGAAACTGGCACCACATCAAGTGGACCATCCAAAACAGTGTGACCCCTATTGTATGTATTGTTGTATGTAAGTAAAAGGTGGTGTTACACTGCGACCTAAAGATCTATTGTGTCCCTATTCTTTGCTGCTTTACAGCTGCCTTCCAGTCCTATTCCTTTTAGAAAGTGTAGATGTCAGAGGGCCCCAGTCTAGGTAGTCTCCCTCTTCGATTTCACATGCTCCCGTGAAATGCCTCGAGTTGGCACAGTGTCTACGCTGTTTGAGAGGTGGTGGATGTTTTCATCCTGTTCCCCACAGAATCTGCCATTCAGATCTTTTTCCAATCAAGCTTAGTCAGGTGTCCTTTCAGTCTACAATGGCCTGTAAAGTATTCCTGTTAAAATGCGAACTTTGTTCCTTACTCAGGTTGATGCATTCTGTAAACCTCTTCTGGTTATATTCCCGGAAGAATTTTACTTTGCCTCATTTCCCTGGAGATTTTCCCAATAACTGGATTTTCTCTGCTCCATTTCTATTTTTAGTTTCTTCAGTATTGTACTGCTACTTAACCCGCAGAAGGGTTCAGGCCCTACAAAGGCATTCCAGCCCTTTTTTTGCGAGGTTATCCGTTATTTCGTTTCCTTCCACTCCTGTGTGACCCGGAACCCACAGGAGGGTTACTTTATTTCTTGCTAGCTCATTTAGTTTCCCTAGGCATTCCCAGACCATCTTGGAGCTGATTTCATATGAGCTCAGCGCTTGATGGCTGCTTGAACTATCAGACATGATGATAATCTCCTGCTTCCGATAGTTCCTATCCATATTGAACTGAACACATCTTCCAATAGCGTGTATTTCCGCTTGAAATATACTTGGTATTTCCCAAGCTTTCGAAATATGTAGTTCTAGGCCCATATATTCCTATTCCAGTTCTTCTGCCGTTTTGGAGCCATCAGATATACCATTTGATGGCATTTCTATTCAAGTTCAAGATGGTGTATGATCCCACTCGCTCCGTTACTATAGCTTTGTGGTGAAATTCCCTTCACAAAGCTAAATTTTTTTTGAGCCTTTAGTGTTTCCAACTATTCCGTCGCAAATTATGTTGGATTTATTACTAAGAAATTGGGATTCTCGTCACTTGTAATAATTGAAAATTACTGCACTAACTATTCGTTGTTATGAAATTGACTCATTCGAAAATAGTACATAATCAGAAATTTTCGTTATCTCCTACTTTTCTAGAATCCTAACAAATTCAACCGCCACACAATCTACTTCCAAAGTTCTGATGCAGTTGTATGTGTGGTTACGTTAAATTTGTTCACTTTATAATTCTCTGATGCTCCCTCTGCCTATCCCTGTAGTTTTCATTTATTTCGCTGACATATATGCGGAGTTTCCAGCAAGAGATTTGATAAGTCTAAATTTATTTCTTGCATTTCGGTATTCGGTGTTTTGTCGTTCTGTTTTCCTTAAACACACACTTCCTGTACTCTTCGAATACTTGCAGCAAATTTTTTACTAAACGCGTTTATACGGGATGGCGTCTGTTAGGATATTTTTGTGCATAAATCCTTGATGCTACCAAACAATTTTCTTCACACTCTCCAATTATTAAAATCATATCAATCCTTTTCTGCTTGAGGGTAATTTCTCATTGTAAATAATTAAACGCTTTTTAAATAACCACGAAAACAATGATGCGCAACTAACAAGTTCCTGTTACTTGTCAATGATACTTTGTGTATAATGAATATGGCATGCCAATTGAAAGCCCCTAATAGGTGCTTTCCATTCACTCATAAAAGCAGTTCGGTAGTACTTCCGCTGTATTCTTAACTGCAATTTAAGCGTTTCTTTGATAGGGAGCACGAAACCCTCTATGTACTTCAGTTTTACCTCTCACTTTTCCCCCTCATGTACCAACTTATTGCTAAGTGGTTTCGTGCTCTAATGCCATGTTATGACAAGGGTTGACAGCTACAGCGATTTTTTTAAAGTATTTGTGGAAAATGTTTCTTTTTGCTTTGTAAAATGAAATGTTGCAAATCTAATATTTACTATTTATAATCGTTGTAAGATTTTTTGACATTTTGAACTAAGATTTCCTGCGGTCACGGATTTGTTGTTTTACATCAAAATTCTAATTTCTAGGTTAGGTTCCTTCCCTTCTCTCTTTACAATTTAAAAGCACAAAAAACATTCCATTGGCTTCAATTTGTTAGGTCAAGAGTAGAGTAGAGTAGTAGCAGAGTAGGCGTGATAGACGGTGAATGGAAAGCACTTTCAGCGATAACTTTTGTCTAAGCCTACTTTTGAAAAAGAACTGATAGGAATTAATATTTGAAATAGAAAGTTCCAAATTACTAAGAAACTGATAACAGATAGGTATAGGAAGCATTATCACAATCTTAAAAGGACGTTAAAATTAGAATCTAAAAGGTAATACATACAAGGTTTCATTTAAAATAAGAAAGTTAATCTGCCTTTAAAGAATAGCGGAAAATTAAAAGTATGTTTTTTGTTCACCCTGTATAATTTTTGTGCCATTACTTTTATTTTATTATCAAGTGTAATGCTTTAGTTATAAAATGTATGTGGTTTAAAATATCTAGCTTAAATATGCATGACAGGCTGTGCCTCTTTTTTGTCTACATTTTAGAATAGTTAATTAACCTCGTAAACGTGTTCAGTTAGAATAAAAACCTAACACTAACTCTGCCTTATTTAGTCTGATTGCACTATCAAAATTATTCATAATATCAGGGTGTTCCTTTATTTTTTCAACAACGTTGTGTGTCAATTTTTCTTTGAGTCACCTTGTATACCTCGAAATAATTTTGAAATGTAGTCTTTCTGAACCTGTATAATCCTTAACCAATAAAAATTGAAAATATGTTACCACTTTCTTTATATGAACATGCTTTTGTTTTTGTTCACCCTGTATAATTTTTGCATTACTTTTATTTTATTATCAAGTGTAAGGCTTTAGATACAAAATAAATATAGTTTAAAATATCTAGTTGAAATATGCCTGACAGGCGTGCCTCTTAAATTTCGGTCTACATTTTGAAGAATAGTTAATTATCTCGTAAACGAGTTGAATTAGATATAAGAAACCTTACACTAACTTGCCTTTATTTAGTCTATACTATCAAAATATGTCATAATATACTGGGTGTTCCATTTAATTTTTCACAACTTTGGTGTGTAATTTTTCTTTGAGTGACCCTGTATATTTCAAAATAATTTTGAAATGTGGTCCTTTTGAACCTGTATAATCCTTAACCAAAAAGATTGAAAATATGCTACCACTTTCTTTACATAAACATTCTTTTGTTTTTGTTCACCCTGTATAATTTTTTGCATTACTTTTATTTTGTTATTAAGTGTAATGCTTTAGTTAAAAAATAAATATAGTTTAAGATATCTAGCCTTAAATATGCCTGACAGGCGTGCTTCTTAAATTTTGGTCTACATTTTGAAACATAATTAATTATCGTAAACGAGTTGAGTTAGATATAAGAAACCTAACACTAACTTTCGTTTATTTAGTCTGTACTATCAAAATATGTCATAATATACAAGGGTGTTCCTTGTTAATTTTCAAAACTTTGTAATTTTGTGTAATTTTTCTTTGGTCAACCCTGTATATCAAAAAATAATTTTGAAATGCGGTCTCTTTTGAACCTGTCTATAATTCCTTAACCAAAAAAAAATTGAAAATATGTTACCACACTTATATACACCGACGCGAATGTAGTGGCCCATCTGTATATCGTTCTGGATTATAATTTATATTATCGCTTTTGATTTGGTGTGAATGGATGCATGTAGCAGTTACCTCTGCAGTTATTTTATCTTCTACTATTATATTCCTGAAAGCCCGCTTCAAAATGGTCACCCTGGTAATGTTCTACTAAACTAAAATAATATACTACTACTTTATCTGGTATTTGCTTTTCACGTTGATATTAATGTCAATATTATACCTAATCTTGGGCGCTACTTATTTTTTTATCAGCCGCAGTTACGTTCCAAAACACTATAGAAAAAGAAAATGGCTATCCTCTTTCCATCATGTATTATTAGTGTCAAGGTAAAGTTTAATCAAGGCATGAATCTATTATTCAGGAAATCTTAATTAACCGCGCCGTTTCACATATGGAAACGTCCTCCCTCGTGTGATTGGATCACCTACGTCTGCGGTGCAATTTGTAAGACAACCGTGTGACACTACTACGGAGTGTAGTGTGACGAATCCTGGCGACGAGCCCGCATGCGGTATGTCGCGCCTTGGTGACATTGATGATGATGAGTGGCGGTCCCAGAGGCTTCCTAATCAATTCCGGCCGAGGTGTCAAGTCCTCTGTTTACAGAAGTTAAGGTGCTGAATAAAAGAGAGGCCGTTGCCGTGTTAAAAGCCGCGCGTTCAATTATTAACTCGCTGCTTGGACCCGTGCTGCAGCAACTACTCAAATATTTAATTGTTTCCGCCACTCACCACTCTCTGATTTGTTATGTCAAACCCTAATTTATACTATGCTCTTTTTCATAACTTTATTCGGCACCGATGGCCGGAGAGAAGTTTTCGCCTTTTCGCCGCGATTCCCTCAGCTCTATTCGTCCGACGATTTGTTGAGGTTACATTTGGCGAGCTACTTCGTATTTTCTTACTGCATTTGTATTTTTACTTTATGTTTCTCAGAACATCGAAAGAATTGTGCAAGTAATCTAGTAGATTCGAGCACTTCGAAGTTTAAAAACCGCACTGCTTTTAACTTATTTTCTTTACGTCAGAACTCTTTCTTTATTCAACAGTTCAATCTGACATTTTAGAACCACGTAAATGGACTTATTACTAATTTTTGAAAATAGCGACTCCATTTCAACACAGCGCAGAGAAAAAAGGTATTATTTAAGTCAATCTTTAGTGTTGCTTAAAAGAACAATTTTTTCAGTAAATATACTGAGAGAAATAGATTGTACTCTTTAATATAAATATATTATTCTTTAATATATTTTACAGCTCCTATAGAGACAATCATATTTTATATTATCGCCGAGAATATTTGTATAATAAGTTTCTGTTAATAGTGTTAATGAACTCGTATAGCAGAGAAAGTGTATATACTTGTATTATTAGTTTAAGCATTCATGCTGTTAATTGTTAATATAAGGGTTCAACAGCACTGATTATTTTTGATAACAATTTATTTTCTATTGTATTCTAAGTATCCAATGAACGTTCTAATCTATCTATATCTAACCTTCATTTATTTTCTAAGTAAAGTAAAAATACAAATACAGTTTCTTAAATTATGAAGGCATAAATTGAAACATAATTTTATTTTGAATATGTAAAAACTCTAAAGAAAGTTGATGTCACGCCCGTATACAAGTGGAGTGTAATGGGGGTAATTACCCCCTTTCCCCCTCCCCCTCCAGGAGCCAGCGAAACCTACTTGTAAATCAAAATTTTACATTTAAAAACAAGCAATTTTAAAATTACACAAGAAGGACACTTACTTACACATAAACACTCCAAAACCATTCCAAAACTCTCATTTTCTTAATTGTTTTCAAATCCTTGCGTTAGATTTACCACAAATAACATTCCTTGTAGCTTCTTCAACCAAAATATGGCTCTTGCTTCACATCTTGCGCATTAAAATCAAGCAAGATATAGTAACCAAGACACACAATTAATCAAGTAAATTATATACATTTTTCAGTACTTCAGAGAGACTTATTTGATAGTACATTTCATCCATTCGTTTCCGCAAGTTGGTAACGTAGCCATCTCCGATTATTTCTTCATTGGTTTGGAACCGAACTTGAGATCGCATAGTAGATGTAGTAGCCAGCAAAAAACAAATACTTGATGACGGTTCTGTACTTGATGATGGTTCTACCATACTTTCTAATTCTAGGTGTAAAGTAGTTGTTTTGGTTCTGGGGAATATCCTACTAAGCTCATAGAATACAGTTGAGGCGAAGTTATGTCTCGAGTGCAGTAAAATTCAAGCCCAATACCAAATCTACTGAATAGATCTTTAACTAACATTTCAGCGCTCATTTTTTTATTATCCATGGACGGGTGTAACTCGAAGAAAGCAACCTGGCCAGAAAGACCTATTGTGCCCCCATGTCGATTTTAACCCTCTGAGACAAGTTGCACTCTATCATAAAAGTTCACAATCTGGCTGAGAGTTAACTTGTCAACTCTAGGTTCGTCCAACCGATCGACCCCAAAGTCCACTGCTGGGCAGTTGATAAGAAGGTGAACAGGAGTTTCCTCCGCACTCCCACACTTCCTGCATAGAAGAGAGTTCACTAGCCCTATGCAGTGCGCAGTGCCCAGTTAAGATTTCTTTGAGTAATCTCAATCTGCCCCTGCTCATAAAGACTGCCTTACCGAGTGTTTCCTCGTTCGGTTGAAGCCCTAGAGATTTACAGTGTCTAGCGCCGGCAAGTCCATTCCAAAAAGAGCAGTGCCTAGCTGCAAGTTGCGACCTGACAAACCTTTTGATGCTGCCATATGAGCTACCACATGTCGGTTCTGTACCTTAGAACGGCAGCTGGCTGGCGCTCGCTAACGTGTCAACTATTTCATTGCCTCTGATCTCAGAGTGACTTGGTGCCCATCTCAATGTAACATTTAGATGTTCCGCCAGCTGTTTAACTTTTCTGTGGCACCCCAATACCACCTCAAAGTCAAATCTGACAACTCGCAGAGCTTTGAGGGCAGCCTGGCTGTCGGAGATGATTTCTACCCTTCCATTCTTGCGCAGGCAGTTTGAGATACCCTTAGCATAAGTCTGGATGGAAATAATTTCGGCCTGGAAAATGGTGGGGGAGGACCCTAGGCTAAAAGCTTGGCCGTCTTGCTCTTCATCCCTCCAGATTCAAGTGCCCACGCCATTACGCGTTTGCGAGGCATCGACAAACCAACGCACAGTGGGACAAAATGCCGAAAAGCTGGCCAAAACCTAAAATGGATTAGAATTCTAACAAAACTTGCTATACTAGGGTTTTCGAGGTGATTGATTACGGAGCAGCTGTCAAATTAAAAAGAAAATGGCGAATCCAAAATGGCGGATACGTTATATTCAAATATGTTGGACTTATATGAAAACTGGCATCTGGAGGGTTTCGAGGTTACTAATTATAAGTTCCAAGTCGAAACCATAACAAAAAGCAGCATGTCAAAAATGACAGACGTAAAAATTATCTAACTACAAGTATGCAATTAAGAAACAATTGTTGTAAATAGATAGATTCAAGACAAAAATAAAAGAAAATATAACTTCAACTTATGAGGACTCGCACTGTACTTCGATCGTCATATGCAAGAAGTGAAGAAGGTTCACCGGAAGGCTACGCGAGTACTCTTCTTTTATTCAACAATAACAAATACAGAATACTCAGAGTATTATTCGATATTAACTACTATCAATATCACTGTCAAATGAGCTCTCAAGATCGCTTACATTAGATGAGACATCTGAAAACCACTCCTCTAAAACATCCGGACATTTAATTAAACTTAAAACATCAGGTGCAAATGTTTTGTGCTTCCTTCGAGATCGTGGGGCGAGGCTTGTACTTAAAGGATCTGAAGAAACGAAGAACAAATAAATATATCTTCATTGGTGGCTGTTCGTGATGTTTTCCTTGAATAACTTCGCCGATAGTGTTTGACGTCCTTATTTCGACATTCTTGTGCCTCTTCGGATAGCTGATGGGTAGAAGTGCGTGGGATATAATGTGCGACCCGTGCATCAAGATTTTATAAACGCTCGCTGGCATATAAAACCAAAAATACAGAGTTACAAAAAGCTTTGTCGTTTCCTAAGCATATTTATCAAAAGCAGTGGTGTGATATCAAAGCCTGATGTTATGGCCTGTAATATAACTGCGGATCGTGGAATGAGTTCATTCACACCAGTTATCTCCACGGATTCTTTGTAATGGGCAAAAAACCGTCTGGCCGTATTGCCATCATTTGTTATCCCGCTTCCTCTTGGCCTTCCTAATCAACAATCAAACCAAATTTTGGTTTTAAATAACGATTGAACAGCCTTTTCTCTTTTTTCCTGCAAATTTTTGTCTTCAGGACATATTTGCTATTTTTTTTATATCCAATCTATACGATATATGCACACGATCGCAAACTCATTTGAGTTGCATAAACAAGTTCACACTTTTCACGAAGTTCTGCAGTTTTTTCGCTGCTTTCGTCAAAAGCAATTTCGGGTGTTCCTATTGCTTCCGGTCTATTCGCCAATACTTTATGCGGCAGTTTTATGCATTCGTTTAGCCAGACACTATTTTTTGATAGAAATCGTTCTTTTTTTCCTATAATAATCTCTCCAGCCTTCCGTAATTTTGCTACACAGTCGATATATATCTCTTTTAACAATTTCTGACAAGTTCTGACATCCAGTTGGTTGAAAATAACGTTGACAACGTGTTCACATTTCACAGTTGAATTGAATTTAGTTCTTCCAATATTTCAAAAAATGCTCATGCTAGTCAGTTCCATCTTTTGTTTCTTAATAGAAATTATGTAAATAAAATAAAAATTTAGAGCATGATAAACACATTTACATAATTACTATCGTCTAATCACACACCAGAAAGTAAAATATATTTTTAAAGGGAACCTAAATGTAGCTAATTTGAAACTGATATTTAGTTTCGTAAATTCAAATTTAATTTTCAAATGACATTTCGACTGCCAATAGTCTTTTTTTAAATTGTCAAAAATCTTTAGTAGTTTCGATATCTTGAAAACGACTGTTGACAGTCGAAGTGTCAGTGAAAAAGAAATTGTAATTTACAAAAATAAATATTTGCTTCAATTAGCTGTTTTTCGATTTCCTTTATTAATCACCCAAAAAATGAATAATTTCAAGAATATTAAGATTATTCTCCCTATAACATTAATACATAAGTGCTGGAAAACTCGAAAATCAATTAAATTATTTGGAAAAAAAGGTGTAATGTGATAATCGCTATTTTTGTTACTTTTTAGCAACTGACTTTAATTGCAAATATTTCAAAAAGGCGCAGCGATGCGCAGCCAATTTTTTGTGTACAAATACTTTAATATATTGTCTCTCTTCTAAAATAAAAATTAGGGCAGGTCTAACTAGGTCTATTTTTATAATTGTGTTGTAAGTATGTATTATTTTCATTTTAATGGATAGAGAGTACGCTAAGAAGAAAATACTCAAACATACCCAATAAAATGTAATAATTGAAAGTAAGCTAAAATTATGAACTACCTACCGTGAAGAACCGGATCCATACTGAAACTGCGATTCAAATCCCAAATTTGTAACAAAAGCAAACATTTACTAGTATACGTACGATTAAAAAATTCGCTTAGATCCGATAATGTTAAAAATGGGATCTATATTGACCGTATGCGTAAACGGGTAAGAATATTGGTCAGTATTAGGGATAAATAAAGCTTCCCACAACATTGATTAATAAACTACGTACCTAAAAATGTGATATATAATGTTGGGTTGAGGGTATTTTGGCCAGCTTTTTGTAATTTTGTCCCACTCTGCAACGGGATAAACCCTGATTTGGTTTGAGAATGTACGCTATTGCAGTTTCCCTGCTGGAGATATCTACGCTGTATCCCGTCAGAGAAGTTGAAAACGGGCCTTTACGGACAGTATCTGTTCGATGTTGTTGAAGATGCCTGGTGTGGTCTCCGACTTTACGAAGATAGCCCTTTACATCCACTACATTTTGCTCTGTAAATCCTAAAGGTTGCTTCAGATCACCAACACCAACTGCAGCGGGGGGAAAGCCCCAAGAAATGGCATTCAGCGCTCATTACTTTTTTTTTGATTTGGTAATGCGTAGGCTCCCACCCATTTGCTAAAGTAGTTTATCGCAACCAAGATGTATTTATGTCTGCTATTGTAGGAAATGGATAAGCAGCATCAATCACAATTCTTTTCGAAAGGACAGCCGACATTGTATTGCTTCATAGAGGCTCTCTTCCTTTAGTGAGACCCATTAGCAGCAGCACAACCTCTATATTTCTTACACCAATCTTTCACGTCATTCTCACAGTTTAGCCAATAGAACCACTCCTTGCCCTTTTCCATTGTTTGCTGAACTCCCGATGTTCCATCATGCGAGAGTTCTAACTCTTGGAAACTTCTGTCTTCGGAACAACGATTTGAATCTTCCTATTCGTTCCAGTTTCGTCTTCTAATACTGGTTTCAAAACACCGCTTTCTAGAGTTAGCGACTCCCATTGCGTCCAATATGACTTAAAGTCTTTAGTATATGGAGCTACCCTCTTGCAGTTCCCATTTCCCCATAATCTTTTCTTAGATTATTATAATTATACGGACACTAGCTTGAGTTCTAACTTACTGCCGACAAATAAATATTTTTCATTTAATGTATAGCCTCCGTTGGTTATTTGAATCCCAAAAACGTTGCAATACTTTTGATGCTGTACAATAAAAGCGCGCAATTTCTGCTTTCACGAAGGTTGTTAACTAAATGTTTAAGTATGCTTAGGACAAATACGTTGACATAGTGAGGATTTTGTATATATGCGCATAAAATTTTGTGCCGAACGCAACGCGACGCACGACGTAAAAAATTCATCAGCGCGGACGTGGCCTAACGCAACGGAATAATAATTTTTTACCTCCTGTTGTTGTGTTTATCGTCAACATCGTCACCAGGGCAAACCTCCGTGCCCTATGAATAAACCACGACAGATTCGCAACCGACAAACCGGGCCACAGATTATGAACAATGATGAGCATTAACTGGTGCGCCGTACTGAGCGGCAATATTCGCGTGCGGTACCGTCAGGGGGCGACACGACAACAACAACGGCCGATTCGTCGAATTGCTAACGTGTCACCGTTCGTGTAGTTGTCACTGTACGTACGCGAATAGTATGTGTGCATATAATAAAACCTTGAATAATTGACATGACGAAATGTCTAGGTCCGATCAAATATTGAAAGAGCCGGTATTAATAGTTAAGGTAATTTATTATGTGATAATTATTTGATAGGAAACCGCACCGCGTAATAGACTCAAATCTAATACTGTGCCAATTGCAAATTAATAGTTAATTTGTACGTACGGTTAATGTACAGTCTAGGGTACAAAACGCAGTTTATGGTAAACATTAGAAAATATTAAAGCAAATTCTTTTATTCAATCTTTCCCCGACAATTTCAATAACAATTAGTGCAGTCATTGGACCTTTGTTTTTTTAAGTGAAATAGAAAAAAAAACGGCTGAGAAAAAAATGATTTTCCTTCAATTTAAGTGCAAACTAGCTTATGTACACTCATAAATTTTATAATTCAATGCATTTGTACCATTTTTAGTTGCACAACAAGAAATTGTTTATTTGAAGAACACAGACAAGTACGGGATTCATGTATCCAGTACACTACGATATCATTCATTCTGTTTCGTTCTCGATAAATTTTAATGCACGAAATAACTTTTTTTTTTGTTTGAAAGTTCTTTATTTGACAAATATGTATACATGTATATAACAAATTGAAAAAGATGAAAAAGGTAATATATATACGGTACATGTATACAGTCATGTCTTCGTGTCCGCTGTTGGCTTCCCGCTCTCTGTCCTCATCCAAGGTGGTGAGGCTGGCCTGCTTCGCCTCGGACTAGCGGTATCGAGAGCGATGTTGTAGGTGTAGCAAACTGTCAACTTTTCGGTTTTATATCTTGTGTTGCATTATCATGGTTTTTATTGCTTTTTTTGAATTTGATGTGTGTCAAGTCTTTAATTTCCTTTAGTAGTTTGTTATATTGTTTAATGGTTTCATTATTTGGGGTTTTTATGAGTTTGTTGCTAATAGTTTTTTCAATTCTTAAATGACAGCGTCTTCTTATATTGTGTGTGTGTATTTCTATATTTTTTTATTAGTCCAGAGTCAGTTTTTACCATTTTCTTTTCTATTTTTTGTATTAACGTCATATTATTTAATTGTATGATTTGTTGTATATTCAGTTCTTGTGTTTTTGTATATATTTCTGCAGTTGGTGTTCTTCTCTCCATGCTATAAAGTATTTTCAGTATCTTATTTCGTTGTCTTTGTAATTTATTTAAATTTTTGTAGCTTGTGTGGCTCCATATATTTATTAGGTAGTTTATGTTGGATGTGAATATAGAATGGTATATTGGTTTCCTCATATGTAACGGTAATATGTTTCTTATTTTACTTATCCCTACTATTGTTGTTGTGTTTTTTTTTTATTAGGCTGCCTATGTGGGTATTCCATTTTAAGTTGTGTTCTATTATAATTCCCAAGTATTTTGTTTGATGTGTTTGTTGTGTTGTTACTAAAACGAACCAACACCGATCTAGGTTGACCATCTCTCTGCTTTCCACTTCTACCAACGTACACGACATCGTTATCACTCAGACCAATACGTAATCTTTCGGCAATTTTCTCCACAACCCACTCTAAATTCTCCCCTTCTCTCTCCCTTATTCCAAAGATTCTAACATTGTTAATAACTTGCAGTTGCTCCAATTCAATTAACCTGTGCGACAGATACCTTATCAATTTATCCTTCTTATTATTATCCTCTAGAATTTTACTTAAATTCTCCTCAACTTTTTTAACAGAGCTCTACAACTCAATCTGTGTATTTAATCAGAATACTAAAAAAAAAGATTAAGAATACAACGACACTTCAAACAAAAAGAAAGGAAAACGAATTTGATTTATGTCCAGATAATAATTTTTTGTCGAAATTCATTTTAATACCAGATGTGGGTGATAGATAAAATACATTTATTATACTAGATTTCCATATATTAATTTAGCAATTAATGGAGGCCTGTAAAAATAGTAATAATAATAAATTATCAAATTAGAATGGTAGTAAATCAATAAATATTTACAGATAACTTTTAAAATCAATGTCTAGGGTTCCCTTAAGTTTTGCAGTCATTTTTTAAATGATCTGTCTATTTTTTAAATTGTTACATTACTTAATAAACATCTGGTATATTGAGTTAATTTTAAGTAATGTATGTACTTATAGTAGTTAGAGATTTACTATAAAGTATTAATTGTACAAGAATTGCGACCTCAATTTTGGAAGAAAAATCTTTTATTAACAACAGAGATAATATAATAATAATCATTGGTTCCAAAGCTTTATGTTATGTTTATTGATGAGAAATGTATACCTCGGGTATTAGAAACTATAACATTTTTTTGAATAATTTATGAACTAATCTAAACTATAGAAAAACACAAATCAAATGAAGATACCCCATAGTGCGATATTTTTTTTCGCCATTTGTCGAAATTTATCGAACAAAAAAAAAAAACTAGAATTTCAGTGCAATATAAAATGTCATGTGTTTGTTAAAAATTTTTTTAGGCGTGAAAAATATTTAGTTATTACAACAATTGATGCATATGTCACCGGGAGGGTTCGAAATACAGAAACGTTACGAACTTATACGATAAAGCCCGATCACTGTAAGAGCTCTCGTAAACCGTATGCATCAGCCACTGCAATGTAGAATATATATAGCTCCTTATAACAAGGTTTTTAAAATTTAAAAGAGAAAGGGTTAGCTCAGATTGTATCGACTAAATTTTTAATGTGATTCTAAGCGTGAATCTCTAACAAAACGCTCTACCTATTTCTTGTACAATTTTCAATTTTATTATTTGCATTCCATTCGTATAATTTTTTATAGATGATTTCAACTATACTATAACAGTATATCGAATGGGGTAAGTGGCCTTCTTCCGTTGCTTGCTCAATTATCCATGAGATGGCACGTGAATTTCACATATTATTATTTCACCTCTTTCGTATGCAGATTGCGTGTATATTTTTTTGTGTGAAATTTTCTCTAATAGTACGATGTATAATTAAAATGCAATTGATCGTTTTACTTTAAATTGTTAACGGCAATTGTTTCATTCACGATTCTTTAAATATTTTACAAGAAGATTGGTTAGATTTACATTGGAAGGGTATATACAGGGTGAGTTTGTTTTACATTACTTGTATCGAGATTCCGATACCGTAACAGATACGGATTGGGTTAAATGAAGAAAGATTCACATCTTTATAATTTAACATCTGATCCAGTCATCTGCTTGGATGACTTCAAGATCAACATGTTCAACCTACAGAATGCTGTCACAACAAAGATGCTGGATCTATTTAATGCCCTAGACATGGCGCACTTGATTGACGTTCCTACATACACTACTGCAGCCTCTTCAACTTTGTTCTTGTTTCGGTGCGAGCTTGTGCGAGGGTCAGGAACATTTCCTGTTGCGTTTTCAGATTATGAAGTTATATACTGCAAAATTCATCTAAAAAGGTAAACAATGCCATACCTGCGCACCTGAGAGATATATGTATATTGCTGTGTTTCATAAGAGAAAAACTATCAACCATATTGAAATGTGATTGTTATTTTATGTACGCACCTGTTTGTAAGTCCAGTATAATTTGGATTAGATCGTATTAGTAATCGTGAAAATTGAATATAATTTATCGTCTGGCAACTGTACGATATCCTGGTATCCTAGGTTTTCACTTTACCTTAATATAATTCGTTGAGAGAAAATGATGAAAATCCTTGGTGACGTGGGTTGTTGATAAGAAATCTGCTAAGAAAGGTTGTTTTTATTTTTACCAAGTGTAATGAATTAAGTGATATTCCTGGGTTATATCTGGTATTGAGGGGGATCTTATATGTAAATTCATGTGATTACTCTCTTCTGAAAATATACAGAAGAAACGTGAGGATTGTTCCACATTATAAGAAATTTTGCTGTGTTTGCTACACCTGGATACACGTTCTACATGGGAGCGTCATGTGTTTGCTGTTCCGAGTTTAATCATACATCCTGAATGTAACAGAGGAGGTCTGTTTCCCTGAATTTTTGTGCTACCGATGTTATTCTCCTGGTTTGAGCCTTTTATGTGAATATACGAGCTAATCTGGATTGTCACTACAAGGGAATCCTATTTGGAGGTATTCTGGCGTCTGTATAAACCGATAAACGAGGTATCTGGTCAAAACATTGTTTAAATTCTAGTATAAATGAATGTATAACTTCTATAATATTTTGAGGTTACTGTTATCTCGTATGAGATTGAAATTTTGAGTTTTTATAAGTTGGTAGACGTGGTTGATAGTATTCTCTTATGATAGCGCGAGATATTTTAAAAGTTACTTTTTGAATTAAAGAATCTAAATTATACTGGATAATCGATAATATTTGTTTTGAATATTCCAAATAACTATACTCACCTTGAGTAAGAGTTCTCATGCTATTTATATGTTTCTGATATAAACTTATTAATAAATTATACATGTTATTAATGATTACACTGTTTTCTTAACGAAAGCTCATTTGATACATTGAATTATTAAGAATTAAACTATGAATTCAGTATTTAACAAAGTAAAGGCATAATAATAAACAAGTTAGTGATTTAAAAGGACCCAGTCGTACAGCCCTCAGCGCAGCGAAGTTCGTAACTGAAAAATAATAAGGCTACTCATTGGTTAGTAAGAGGGGGAATCACTAGTGCGCATGATCTGGAGTGGTAAATTTTAGATATCTTGGACATATACGGGATTTTATAGCCATCTAGTGGATTGGGATTGCATTGTGTCTATCATTATAGGAAGGTATCTGTAAAGAAAAGGCAGATTTAATTAGAAAGTTATTTATTTATTTTTCTTTTGCTTAAAAAACGTTAGCCGGGAAAATCACAATAATATGTACTTAACATGTATTTTGCTAATCCCGTGATGTCTGCTGTCTCTTAGACCGATGATTGTCGGGTATATACGAAGTGCAATTCTGGCTTTAGATTTCGAGCTTTCACAAGGACGGATATTTTTGATTCACTGCGTAAATTAAGAACAAATCCGTATGGTACTGACAATATTGACGCATGTATGCTTAGGATCTATATAATGTTACTTATGAATTATGTCCGTCATATATTTAACTCATGTCTTAACCAGTGAGCTTTCCCGAAATGTTGGAAAATTTTGATAATTTGTTACGGTTGTATTTTATCGAACGTGTTTATCGATCTATTCGGAGAGTTTAATCATTTTGTGGTATTGCTGGCGCCATCTGTTAGTCGTTTGCGTCGCTGGGGAAGTACTTTGGTAGATCCGGTGTCGTTTCCTATGGCCAAGGTGATGTTCACCTTGACTAAACGTCGTAAACTGGGGGAGGACACTTAATGCTCTACTTGTTCGACAGGGTTGCGCGCCACCGACTTCAGCACACCGAACTACAATTAATCTGGCGGTATATTCAAATGGGTTATTTTATATACTTTTGGTATTTGAAAGTTCTATTTGTGTATATACCAAATATTTCATGACTATAATAGTACAATCTTGTAATATTATACTATTATAGTAATGAAATATTTGGTATATACACATACATATGATAAAATGTGGATATATAAATACAACACTAAAATAATATATAAAGATATTTTATTTATAAAAGTTATAGTATCTGAGCAACGACGTGTCTTTCACAGTGTTAGGGAAGTTGAATACAGCAGAATTAATGGATCTTTGACATCGAGTATGGAAATATTATTTTTGTAAATTGAAGAGTTCGCCATTTTACAGTACTGACCTTTATTCGCAATAAATCGTTAATCACTTTAATACAACAAAAACAAATGCCACTGAGTTTCTACAATAGTCGTAATGAGAATAAAATAACGCACAAAGTTAAACTAAAAACGAACTATAACCACAATAATAACTATAAGACTTGGACTATAACAACAAAATAATCTTCAACGTAAAACATGGACGACATGGACACGCCTACTCCTACTATCATCACGCACTGCATTAAGCTTTGTCCACATGAGCATAAACATGCGTAAAATAAATATGAGCACGTCAAGTTCCGGAGATATTTAATTGAGACTTTAAAATATTTGCATGTTGGTCTAGCCATATCCTTCCGACCGTTTATGATAAGAAGCACATCGAAATCCCCTCAACAACATTAGATTTTGTTGTTGTTGGTTTGACTCAACGCAGTTTAAGCGCAGGTAAAGGTGTTATAAGTTATTCACAATTCAAAGCTACATCGATAATGTAGCTTTCTAATTGCATACAGCGCACCATCGACAGCAATATAATAAAATTTACCACGTGATTACAATAACCAATGCGAAATTTGGTGAAGTGTCTCCTATTAAGTGTCTACCCCCAGATCGTAAATTTCTGTTCCTGTTTCCGCTTTCCGTAGCAAGCACTGGTATTCGGGTGTGTCATCAAGCCGTTGATTGTCTTCTGAGTGGGGGGTAACGTTTTAATGTAATTTTTGGAATTTTCTGAAATTTTTGGGTTTGGGATTTCTGTATACGTCTGCTTGGAAGCAGGATTTGAACGTTATCGCTGCATTTTGATGAAGGTCATTCGCTTTTCTTCAGGATTCATTGCGCCATTTTGTCATTCTACAAATTTTTCTATCTTATATTTCGTTAACAGGTTCCAGTTTCTAGTTACATCTGCCTTAGAGCGTGGTGCTCGTTTTATTTGAATTTATGCCGAATTGGATGGTTACTGGGATCTACGGATCGAAGTTAACACCACGTGATAACCAAATATTACTTCTGGTTTTCCCTGAATCACCGATTGACTAAGGTAGTGTACACCAGAGGAAATATTCTACTCAGCTCATTTGTAAATTACTTCAAATTGTATTTGCATACAATTTCAAGTAATTTGCTTGTGAAAAATAACAAATTCAATTCCCCGACAGTAACAATACCATGTCAAATTTGCCGCTCCTCAAAATTAGTTGGGGAAAAGCTCATTACATGGCGCTGAAACTGTTATCAAAACATATTAAAGAGTGGCCTATCTTTAATATGTTTAGTCTAAGAGCCATACCTATAACCCTATTTAATCTACACAGTGCTGTCAGACGGTTAAATTTATTTGTAATAGAATTTTGTTAAAAAGGTAATAGATTGACCTCTGTGTCCTTTTTCTCTGCCGTATTGTAAATTTATAAATTTGTAAGAAGGTGCTTTAAAATTACATTATAAAGCTGATGTAAATAGAGGATTTATAATATTATATAATGCTATTATACTATACCTTCAAGCTGACTCAAAAAAATGTAATAAATGTTCACAAAAAATAATAGGGTAATAGAACTTACAAAAAAGTAATAGATCTATTACAATTGTATACCCTCATTTCATGAAAGCGGAATATCATAATTTGTAGGAGAAATTCATGATCACCCAGATGTACTTGATACATTTTAAAACAGTCTGTATAACAATTGAGTAAGCAAAAGCATGTACGTATTTAAATATTTATTTTTATTATTCAAAAAAGACTTCATTTTGGGCGTTTACGGTTTTTGTTTTTTGTCTCGTAGTGTAATATAAATTGCAATAAATACAATATCCAATCGAAATTATTTCTGTATATATTTTCAGAATTTCAAACAAACGTAGGTACATCTGCAGGTAACAGTTGCATGTTCTAAAACATAAACTTCAACAACGAAATAATTTCAAGCACCAACTCGGCGTCAATTAAATTCCCAACGGCAATATTCCCACATGCTTCCACTGCAGGCGGCACCAGCAGTCAAGTTTTCTTTTCCGAAGCGGTTAAATGAAGCCGTATTATCCAGAACTAACGGCACATTCATTATTTATTCAATAAACGTCTTCCTACTTATACTTTCGAGACCGAATCATACTTTCCGAACTTACCGGGGCCCGTTTAAAACTAAAACATAATCGTATTGAGTCAATATCAAAGTCATACAATCGTGTAATTTAACAACGTTCGAACGAACTTTTACCCCGTATTGTACTTACCGCAGCCTGCTACCTATACCTACATGTGTAATACTAATATTAACACTAATACATAGCCGACACAGAGTAAATTGCTTACCGAACACAACGCCACCACGAAATTCCGTTAAGTTTGTGCCGTAAATATTTCATACGGATTGAAAATTAATTTGGAAAATTTGCTACACGTCAGCGCAACACGTAGCCGAATCTACGGGAGCATAGAGTTGCTGCCGGCAGCCGCATGCATGTGTTGGGTCCGTCGGTAGTCGGATCTGCGTAATAAGCGCATTGCCCGGTAAGCGTTGGAACACGTAGGATCTGCTCTATTATTCACGCGAAGCGGTGCACCAGGAGGAGGAAAAAGCGAACATCATCACTGACCTCTCACCGAAAAATGCATAAGCGGAACCCACTTATAATGCCTCCGTAAACGATATTAATTAAATTTTAATACTAACACGGATAATAGCCCGATATTTACTTCTGCATGTATTCTGATGCTGATGTTATTTAACATTTTCACTATGAAATCGAAAACTTGTTTATACATTTGGTATACTTTATTGCTACAATCGGGACGGCAATATGGTTTACTAAATGTAAAAGAAAATTTATACTAGAAAGTTATACTTAAGATAAAATCTTTTTATATTGGATTCAGATATGCAAAAATTTTAACGACAGAAACATGTCATACACTTATTTTAACAAAAGCTGTATGTAGGTGTAGCCAACAGAATGTTAAAGATAGAACAAATAGTTTTGTTTTAGCATTGTAATACAATATTCTAAAATAGTAACTTGAATATTCATCAGTAAAAAATTATGTGTTCCTATGGTAAATAAAATGATTTTGTATTCTAAATATATAGCATTCTTGATCTAAAATCTTTTTTTAGTAATATTAAGACAAAATATAGGGTATTTTCAAGATAAAGTAAAATAGACAGGTAACACGTTTATGGTCTTATTTATTGCGAAACAAATACAAATATTTTGCATTACTGTTAACATTTTGATACAATTTGGTATAATACACAGCACGCTCTCCTCGTAACTTTTGTAATACGATACAAAATAAAGTGTATATTAATTAAATGGTAAGGCATGTGAATTCCGACAGAAAGAGCAATGTTTTAGCAGATTTTATTAATGTATATCAGCATATTTAATAATAAATAGAAAATAGAAAGTAAGTACCAATAGCTTTTTGTACAAAGGTAGCTCTTAAAAGTAGGTAAGTCAAGTAAAAAAAAAAAACACTTCTAACTGCAGTATATTCTAATCTAAGTATAATATTAAGCGAACCTAAAATTTAAACAATTAACAAAACAAAATTAGAGTCCCGCTTTAATTGATCATTGTTATAATAGAGTTAAGGTAACTGGTACTGATTTAGATAGATGCGCAGTCGTTACCATAAAACGGTATTCTCAGTGCATATTAACATACCATGCCAATTTTAACTACCCATACCAGATTCGAAGAGCAGTAACAGGTATGGCCTGAGAACAAGAACAGTTTATATTGATATTTATACCACCTCTAGTTATAATCGCATTTCATTCACTCAATTCACTGTTGAGTAAGCGTTCGCAGTTTTATTTAGTTGAATTATAGTATGGTGATCATCAAAAAATAACAAAAGAAAATGCTTAAAACAATTAACCGTAAAAATGCCGCCTCATGGTCCATTCTGAAGGAATCACCATATAAAGCAGAAAAGAGAATAGAAACGCGAGTTTCTGCTTAGTAGGCGTCGTCGGCATCCCTCCGAGAGCAAATTATCAAGTATTATCTTCGATCTCTCACTCATAGATCACAAGTTTAGATGTACGCCCTCTAGGAGCCACATACCAAACTCTCACTCAGCCAGCAACCGCAGTAGTGACTGCCGTACATCTTTCGTAAAGGCATGTTCGTTCTTATAATAAATTGCAATTCATTAAAATAACGGAGAAGATATTATTTATTATTTTATTGCATATGTGGGCAACAACCGGCCCGCTGTAAGATTTGATCCGGCCCGCGAGACATTTTGAATCATTTTCCAAAGCATTAGACGAGAGCACCGATTTGTGTGACACAGCTCAACTGGCTATATTTATTCGAGGTATTGATAAAGAGTTCACTGTTACTGAGGAATTGCTTACTTTGCAGCCGCTAAAAGGAATCACTACAGGAGAGGACATTTTTTAATGAAGTTGAAAAGGTATTCACAAGTTTTGGTTTGCCATGGTCAAAATTAGTTGGTGTATACACAGATGGTGCACCTTCTATGGTCGGCTTACGTAAAGGTTTCATCTGAATTTTGTATGAAAAAGCAACTGAATTAAATGCTCAAAAAGATGATTTGATAGTCCTTCATTGCATTATCCACCAACAGAACTTGTGTTCTAAGTCCATTCGATTGCAGAATGTTATGAATGTGGTAGTAAAAACCATCAATTTTATTCGATCCCGAGGGCTTAACTATCGTCAGTTCAAGGCGTTTTTGGATGAAATATCAGCCGAATATGACGACGTAACATATTATTGTGAAGTCAGATGGTTAAGCAAAGGAAAAATGCTAAAACGGTTTTAGGAGCTTAGAAATGAGATAGCAGATTTTATGCAAATAAAAGATAAACCACTATTTGAATTGAGTGACCCAAAATGGACATGTAACTTAGCATTTCTGGTTGACCTTACAGGCCATTTGAATGATTTAAATTTGAAACTTCAAAAACAAGGGCACTTAGTAAATGATTTGTACAGCCATTTTAAAGCGTTTCAAAACAAAATCCGCTTGTGGGAGGCACAGTTGCTGTCTGGTAACAGTTACCATTTCACCACGCTCTCTGCGTATAAAAATACTGCTTATGCTCAATATGCTGAAGAACTCAAGCTACTGTCGGAACAATTTTCGAACAGATTTAGCGATTTTAAAAACATGGAAGACAGTTTCAGTTTATTAGCTACTTCAACAAAAAGTAATGTACAAAATGCTCCAATACACTTGCAAATGGAGTTGATCGAGCTTCAAGAAAACTCACTCCTAAAACCTAAATTTGAAGACGTGGAGTTGTGCGATTTCTACAAAAAATACCTCGAAGAAGACCATTTTCCGGAGCTTAGAAAATTCGCAAGAAGATTGATTTGTGCGTTTGGCAGTACTTATAAATGCGAACAGTTCTTTTTCAATGATGAAAGTTAATAACTCAAAACATCGTACAAGGCTGATTGACGATAATTTGGAAAATTCTTTACGTTTTTGTATCAGTGGAATTCATCCAAACATCGATGGATTAGTTTCCCAAATTCAAGCTCAAGGGTCTCATTGATTTCGTTGTTGCTATTTAACTTTCGTAGTTTGTAATAATTCCAAATTTCACGATTTAATTATAATGTTGTACCTATTTTTTTCATTTCATGTTCTTATTTTAATAAATTGCATTATAATAACATTGTCGTATTATTTCATGTCTGATATCTATCGCTAAAAATTATGAACACTACTTTAAAATGCACTACTTTTAAACGCGGTCCGCGAACGTATTTGCAGACTAAAGTTTGGCACAACATGTCAAAGGTTGCCCATACTTATTTTATTGCGTTCATATGATGAATAATTTTACGAAAATTGTACGTGAAAATAGCAATGTATATTGCGCCTTCGGCTCGGTTTGTAATATTTGCCCGCGGCCTGCAATGGAGCACTTTCCTCACTTAGTTTGAAATATACTATTTATCATAAAAATGACATAACCGTTCTGTCGATGAAAATTCGCTCAATAAGTTTAGATGACTTAGGTGTTACTACCAGTAGTTTTCTCAATGCAAAGTATATGTCTCACAAAAGCGTTATAATTACGAATTCTATTTAAAATTATATTGGAGAAACTCAGTCCGAGAAGGTGATGGCTTTCACAAAGGGGTCAAGCCTTACTAACGTAATAGCCGAAAAATTAAAAAAAAGCTAAGTTGATGCCCCAGTATTTTGTTTAATGCCTTTTTTCGTATCTGCCATAATATGGAAGAGGGGATCCAATCAAAGTTCAATATGTAAATTTTAATATCTCCTAAACCGTTCAACCACTCTGAATATTTTGGGTGTTTTTAGAAAAAAGAAGTTCTAACACTTAGTAATAATGTGACATTAATTCAGCTCTCAAGCGTTGCATTCAAAGCTATAGCTCGACCTGCAATTTTCTGAGATAATACTGTTTTTAAGATTGAACATGAGGTATGCTCCCCAGCGGTGAAATTTGGAACATTAAAATAATTTTCGGATACTTCTGGTGACCACATTGGTTATGTATTTTTTTGTCCCGAATACTAAAAAGCATACAATATTTCAGAGATACAGCCAGTCGCCACCTATACTGAATCACCCGGTACAGTGCAAAATATTGTTAAGATATGCAGTCAAATATGACGCATAATAACTCACTAATAGTTTTTTAAAAAAGCATTTAGTTTATGAGCAATCTTCCGTTCTCGGACCGTTGAGACACCTGCACATTCAAAGCTAGTTTGTGAGTTATTACATCTTACTATTATAGTTACGGTAGGTAACATTCTCATACTTTTTCCATTAGTTCTCTATCACTGTTATTATAATAGTTTCAGTGTTTAAATTGAAAACACAGTATGTTGTTGGTTTTCTAAATTCAAATAAACTAAACAGCAATGTTTTATGAAAGTTCGCCCTGAAACTATGGAAGAATTGTTGCAAACTTCGCAGTGTTGATTTTCTTTCAAAATTTCAACTTCTTCGTTATACGCAAACACGTGGAGGATGCACGGGTATACACGCTCAGATTTCTGTGCCTTTCTCCATTCTCTTCTTCCGTATTAACAATTTCGCCCGAGATTTATCTCCCGAACGTCTTGCATTTTACTCGGGAAACTCGATTAAAGCGCGTATATATGTGAATTTCCGTCGGCGTAGTCCTTCCGCCCGCTAGAAACGTCCAAGGACCTACAAGATCGGAGCGCGCCAGCGAGATTGCCCGGTTTCTGTCAACCTAAATGTGGATTTATTCGCCCTGTATTAGATTAAATATACCCCGGGTTGCCCGAGCGAGCCAATAAATAACGGGATCTTCAATTAGGATTTTTCTTTAGATATATATGTTGGGGAGCGGGGATGGGAATGCCGAGACTACCGCCCTCTAGGGTCTTCGAGATGTTGGGGCCTTTACGCCCCATGCGGGTTTAATAGTAAACTTTGGTGTTTTAAGGGAACGCCAAATAAAATTATCTCATAGCAACTTAATACCAGTCGAAAGATTCTTATTAATATGTTTTTGTGTTGAACAGATGCTGATGCCGCACTTTATCCTATCGTCACAGGAAGAAGTTCCTCCCCTTCATTGTTCCAAATGCAGCTCACCATGGGCTTGTTATTCCTTTCCTTCTGTAAATAACGAGTACTAAAGGGTGGCGATGGAGGAAGAAGGAGAAGACGAAGACCGCGGATGAAATGGCTGAATGAGACTAGAAAAGATTTGAAGACAGTGGGAGTCAAGAACTGGCAAAATGAGTCAAAGGATAGAAGAAGGTGGAAAGGAAGAGTGAAAGGTCTCGGAGCCAAGGATCACTAGGCCTACAGAGCTGATATGTAGATATAAGGTTTTTGCCATGGTATTCCCTTACTCCTTGGCCATTGATTTTATATAAGTATATTATATACAATCAATGCCCTATCAAGGAGGTCTCGCACCCTGTAGCTAGGTCAAAACTAGTTAGAGACTGCAAACAATTCCTCAATACACTGGCACGAAACTACACGATGTCTCTGATTTGGGTGCCAGGACATGAGGATATAAAGGGCAATATAATAGCCGACGAACTAGCCAAGGAGGCTACTAAAAGACACTTCATAGGTCCAGAGCCCGTATGTGGAATTACCAAGGACTCTGCTAAAAGGAAAATTTGTACCTGGTTGGATAAAGAAAGTACAAAGAAATGAAGGTCGACTGAAGGTTAACTCCATACTGTACTAATAGGGAATGGGGATGCTAAATTCTCTGATAACCTACTCAGACGCAGCAAGAAAGAAGTTAAAAGCATTATTTTAATTATAGAATAATGTTATTAAAGCTGGGTGTTAATAATAAATAATAAGAGACGCATTTATAAAATAAAGAAATTATGAATGCGAAAATGTTTACAATTTATCTTAGAACGGGTAAAATGGAGTTAATTCGTTTTAGTTGACTGCTCTTCAAGTATCATTAAATACATATATTATTGCTATTATTACTATGTCGAAATGTGTTACAGTTGGAAAGAAGATGGACTTTCAAAATCAATGAACCGTTGGTGCTTCGGGAAGACTTTAAGAAAATCTTAGAAATTAGCTACTGGCAACGTCCAGCAAATTCCAAACATAGAAGCTGCAACGGATCTCTAAGTTAAAATTATCTCTCACCACAATTCAGTTTTAGCGTGATATTCTTCATTCATTAAATTATTTTCAGAAGTTAATTTGGTTGAAAATAAAAGTTAACAATACAGGTTGACAACGTATATTACATATTAATTTAGAATTTGGAATCACGATTAAAATTATTAAGATACTTCAGTATTTTGACGTTTCCGAGAACAAGTCCTTTTTCGGTAATTTTCTTCATAGTTTGATACCTATATTTATCAATAGGAAGTGCAATATAGACACCAGATCATATTAGTAATAAGTATATTATCAACCTTTTGTGACTTTTTTGTTGCCCTAAACCGGCGAATGGTATGTTTCTGGACCATTTAAAGTCATAATAAATAATAAATAAACATCTTATATGATGTCGTGGGTAAAAGAAATAGGAGATTAAATACCAAAGGTCAAGGGGCTGTAGTTTTCTGAAGTTCCTATGTCACACAAACCTACAAAAAAACTCTATATAACCTTGTGAGGATGTACAAGTCGGTGATCCTAAGGGAGCTCTTTACTATTCAATTTTACAACTTTACCTCTGTAAGACATCTTTTTTTCTTAAAAATTATTTTGTACTACACAGAAAAAAATCCATGTTGTAAATACTTGCACGTCGCAGCACTCACGATTTTGTAGGAATAAGCACTACAAAGTATTGGACCCTTATTGGACATTTATCATCTAATAGCACTCGTTGTAGGAAAAGTTCACAGCTGTTTGTGGGATCAATACTTTTTGAAGTAAGTGACGCAATTTTATATATATAAGCACATGCCTCTTTTACCTTTCGGTGTAGAGATAATAATAATAAAATTAAATTATATTCTTTTGCTACATGTGTGTTTGATTTTAAGTCAAATGTACAAAGTCCTTCCATTCTTTTCTATTTCCCGCTAGTTTTCTTGCGTTTATCACCGTTTGTCCTCTTCTCTGTATTGCCCCTGCTACCACTTTATCCCACGTTATCCTTGGCCTTCCTGGTCCCCTTTTGATCATAATCCTCGGCTCCATTACTTTTCCCGCTTGCCTGTCTGCCTCCATTCTCTGTACATGCCTCCACCAATTTAGTTGTTTCTCCTCTATATATTGTAAGATGGGCTCTACATCTAGTTCTTCCCTTATGTTCGTGTTCCTGATTCTGTCCATACGTGGTATTCTCATAATGCCTCTCAAATATTTCATTTCCATGCCTTGTATTTTGCTTTTGAATCTATCTGTGAGAACCCATGTTTCACTTCCATAGGTGAGTATAGATCTGTATATTGTTCTGTATACCGTCATCTTAGTTTTGTAGCTTATTTCTTTTTTAAATATAAATATTTTCTTCATTGTATGGTATAATTTGACCGTTTTATTAATTCGTTCGGTAATATCTATGTCTTGGTTTCCATTTCTTTCAATTGTAACTCCCAGATATTTATATTCAGAAACTTGTTGTATCTTTTCCCCATCAATATATATTCCTATCTGCTCTTCATTCCCTGCTGTTATCATCATTACATTCGTCTTTTTCGTGTTAATTTTCATGTTGTATTTATTCAGAACTGCATTCCATTCATTTATATTTTTCTGAAGTTTTTCTTCGCTACTAGCCATGATAACCAAATCGTCAGCAAATATGCATTCTGTAATGTCTACTGGTGCCAGGTGTCTATATCCTATATTCAACTTTGTTAATTTCGACTTACATTCTTTCAATACTCCATCAATAAATACGTTAAATAGCAGTGGGCTTAATACACCTCCTTGTCTTAGTCCTCCTTTAGTGTTAAACATTTCGGACTTCCTATTTTTACTTATGACATAGTAAGTGTTGTCATTGTACATATTTTTGATATTTCTAATCAATTTATCATTCACCTGTCTTTGTTGTAAATATTTCCAAACTGTTCCTCTAGGAATTCTATCGAACGCCTTTTCTAGGTCTAGGATTTTTCGCAATTTTATTCTAATTTTAATCCATTTGGAAGTAGCAAGAATTGATTTTATAAGTTTTATACAAATTAAATATGTAGATCATTTTACACAGACCGCTTAACATTACATCCTGTATTTGAAATTAATAGTTATGATTATAGAATATTTTTCCAACAAATCTAGATTTTAGAGATGATATCTTTCTAAAAGCGACACTGACTATAAACCTAGTTTCAATCAAACACAATATCACAGTTGAGAATTTGACACATTAACTGACAGCGGAGATGGAGACACTTTTGAAACTTTTCTTTCGAATAAAAAGAAGTTGGTCTCGACCCAATTAAACACTTTAATCTTGTATGCAAGGTTTTCCTATAATAAAATAAAACTTAGTTTAGTATCTTACAGACTTTTTAACACTTAATAATTGCCCAATGTGTTGTAATATCAGGCAATATCCGAACATGCATTGTTTTATTCAAGATATTAAAATTGTCCGATTAATTTCTTGGTATTAGCGGATTATGTTTTATAATAAAAACACAATAAGTATTTTGATTTTTTTTTTATTAACGTTTCCAAATAAAATAAATGTATTATCATAAACCGCACAACATTGTCTAAAACTTTACTACAATAAAGTAGTTTTATCTCACAATGTTGTGTAAAAAACCTGAATGTCCATTCATTTGTTTCATACAAATTGTAAGAATTATCACTGCAAATTTAGTGCTACAACTTGTTGCTAAATTTTGCTACAAATATTATATTTGTTCCTACATGCACTACAATGTGTAGTAAAAATACTTACAATTGTAGTAAAATTCTCAGTTTAGTTTCTGCAAATTACTATTATTTAGGAGCTTGTGTAGCTGATGCTATCTCAGTATTTAAGCAATCCAATATTCTAAAACAAAAAATAAGTTGATATATACCAAATAAAGGTTTGATATATAAATTTCGTTTTGTGAAAGGTCGGTTTGAAATTAATTATTATTCCAAGCTTCTCAAGCGCTTAACATACAGATGATACGTCAGAAGTGATACCCTTCACAAATTTGCATGTTTCACCAAGGTTTATATGTACCTATATAGTATATGAAAAAGGACGGTTGATTGAGTTTGAAAAGGATCTCCATCTAGTGAAACGTGAATCTGTCACAAAGCGTTGCCAGATATAGCTCATATATAGATACATATATATTTGCATTTGTAGACCCATACAGAGGTATGTACCCACATATGTATTTTTGTATTTGTACACCGAAGGAAATATAAGTTGAAAGAATCGCGATGTAATCTGGAATCGAGCGCCTGGTGAATAATGCACGAAGTCGCATCGGTATGCGGCCCCCGGAGGTGGAACGACATGCATATTACATGCCATCTTTCAGCTTTCTGCTCTCTTTGAGTTAAACTTCTTAATAGACGCTTCATCGCTTTTAACCTCTTTTAAATCGCCGATTTAACTCTAACTAAATGATATCTTCTCAGCTGGCGTATATATATACTAAATTCCAGTAAAATCGTGTTGCATGTTCAATTTGAAACGTACAAAATAATGAAGTTAATTAAATAATAGTAATGATGATTACATTTAAGTTTTGATTTAATAATAATTAGAACGAGGACGTTGGGTGCAGTTCGCTAGCGAGTGTTAGCCAAACGTCGATCGGGTATATGCAGTATTAAAGTTATTTTGCTAATCGTCAAGTAGATTTTCGATACGATTGTAATAAGAATTAACTATGATATATTTTTCTAAATTATTCGTTGTAAATTGATTTCGTTGACATGTTAATACCGATATTTTTAAATCTATAGAAAGATCTTTGTACGTCACATGAAGTAACTGGTCCGAAATGAAAGTATCCAATTGAATCGTTTTTGTTATACTTGAGAAATACATATTTATTAATAGATTCTAATTGCTGCACTAAATCTGCTTTTACAATTAATGCTTCGACTGCTATAACACTGGAAGCATCTCGTTTTAACTTTAATTTAATTAATTTAAATTAATTAAAATTTAATACAAAAGATTTTAAAATACAAAAGTGTTGGGCATAAAAAAATGTGGCTTCTAACTAACCCCATCGTATTAATACAGGTTCTGGCGGCAAAGGTATATTAGGGCACATTTCTTTCTTCTTTATGCTAGCTGGTCCTTTCAATGAAATCTTTTAAAATGAGTTAATAAATGAATTAACACCGGGAAATTCTTCACGAAAAAGTTCAGCAATGCGATGTACTCCATGCACAACAAATGTTACATGTAACATGCTTGGAAAACGTTTTTTGAGTTGGCTACTTGTTTTTAACATTACCCTAACAGCCACAAATATAATATTTATCAAATATATTTGAAAATATATTTGATAAATATTTTTCGTGAGAGGTTTTTGAATATATTTTTTATATAAATATAGATAAAACGTACAATTGAAATATTTACTCCATATTTTAAATCAATGTAGGTTTGATATTTTTAAAAATATTTATAAAATCTTATTTATATGAAAATTCAGATTTTTTTATGAAATCATACAAAGCTATCCGATTTGCCAGAATGAACTAAAATTATTTTGTAGGCAGTTAACCTATATATCTTGGTTGCTTAGAATATATAACATCGATAACAAAAAGCTATATGAAACTTTCCCGGAAAATAAAAAGAACAACATACCTGGAAGTATCTAAAAGGGAAGAACTTGTTTCTTCACACTCACCATACAAGTTAATAATCAATAATGCCTCAAAAATATAATATAGTAAATAAAATAAATTAAAATAAAAAAATAAAAAATGAATTCCACAGTTAGATAAAGTAGAAATATATTTCGTTCTGGATTATGAATTATATTATTGCTTTTGATTTGGTGTGAATGGATGCATATAGCAGTTACCTCGCTGCAATCATTTTACCTCCTACGTAATATAATTACGTTTTACGTAAACGCAGATATATTAATAAAAGTTACAGCGCTCAATACTTACATACTAACTCAATCTTACATACTAACTAAATCATAATTTTAGCTATATACTATCTAATATAATCTTTAAACTCTCATTTTAAATAGCTACTTAATATGTATGCATATTTACCCATTTTATATTATTAATCCTACTCACCAAATGTCCAAAAGCAAACATTAAACCTTTTTTTTTATATGAATGAATATTTACAGAAATACAAAGCAAAATATTCTTGTAAAGTTAAGAAAAATATATCATGAGAAATCATTTGCAATAAAATATAATTCGTGCTACGTAACATATACATTTGTAAAACGTATTCCTAATATATTGTCTATAATATATTTTATACATATTACGTTAATATAACTAATATTCAAGAAAGATTTAATATTTTCTAAATATTTTTGAAATATGAAATAAATATAGTTGGCTACTGGGGTGCACTTGCAAAATTTGAGTGAAAGAGTAGAACTTTTAAGCACTCGTCACCAGCTACTAGTGTTTCGCTGTTAATAATAGTGTCGGTAATATCGTTTGCAGTGACACACAATCTGATTTTTGTGGCTATTACAAAAGACATTGGAGGATTTTCTGGATGTAATGTGCCAACAATTACATCAACTTACTTACTTCCTTTAATATCTGCCGTTTCATTTGTGCTTATCCAGAAATAATTTTCACCTAGTTTTGACTTTATTTGACTTATTGCTTTGAGGAACTCAAAAACTTAGGTACATAATATTTTCTAATTGTCGATGGATGGTGAATATCTTGGTCGGTATATTTTTTAAGAAACCCACGGAAAAGTGTATCCCGTAATTTATTTAATGGGGTTATTGGCATCAAGCAAAGCTGCGCATAAATGACTTACAAATTTATCATACGAAATACCTCTTTGGCATTCAATATGCCTCGCACTTTTCAGATGACGCGCAAGAGTATATTTGCTCCTGAATTCTAATTTCGCAGAACAAATGGTGCAAAGCACTTCCTTTTTGTTAATCACAGTGAAAATGGTGCCATATTCTGAAATGACGCTTGATATTCTCGGCATTGGAAAATGATAAAGTAAGAACTACTAAAATAAAACGAGGGAATACGAAACAAGGAAATATTAAATAATAATAATATATATTATAAAATTATAAAACGAAATATAAACTCTAAAGAATACTCCAAAAATATGAGAGTACCTAACAAAATAAACCGAAAACAAAATTCTTAAAAAAAGCCAATGTCGAAATAAACGAAAAAAGATACTTCCAAAACAGTACAGTAACAATATAAACCAAAACCAAAACTTTTAAAGTATGGCAGTAATCTGGGCTGGACGCATGTAAAATATAATTGTTTCAAATATGTATTTGAAATACAAAATACTATTTGTATTTTATATTTGAAATAATTTTTCTTACGTATTTTCTATCTTATATTTGAAATATATTTTTGAAGTATTTTGTATATTTTGAGATACATAAATTACTTTATTTGCTGTCACATAAGCGTCATGACGTCATCATAGTATACAGTTACCATAACTTGAAAATAACGCATGCCAAAATCGCAATAGCTTATTTATACGGGCAGTGCTGCCAGTATTACCACATCAAGCGAACGATATTTATTTAATAATAAATATATAATAAGTACCGCGTATTTAGCGCTCTGTGCCTTCCTAACCTTACTTTAATTACTAAACTTGAATATTTTGGTTGTGGATGCATTTCGATTTCATATGTCGTTCGTATTTTCGATAAGAGTAATTACATTCTTATTTTAATGAAATCGTTGGAAATGATGGAAACAAATAATAATGAAATTAGCAGTGTTCCAATGATTTTAAATGGGAAATATTTCAAAATATCAAAATTGAATATAGATAGCGTAACTACTCTCTGTATGGTGTGCGAAGAAGCGAACAAAAATACTATTTTAAAAAAAAACTTCATTTGCAAGGTTTATACATACTCCTCCAAGAACTTGTTTGATCAGATATACTTTTTGAAGTGCTTGTTTATTGAAAACAAAATGCAAATGTGAATAAAGAGATACTAGAATACAATAGTGTTTTATATTTTTTTAGATAGCGTTAAACATATTTTACTTACATTATTATGAAGGAAAACGTAAGGCTTTTCTCCCATAACAGCTGATAACAGATTACTATTTCTTTAAATACTTTGTTTATACTACTCTATTTTATATTTAAAATAAATTTGGAATGTATTTTGCCCAGCCCTGGCAGTAATGAAATAAATGAAAAAAACCACTCTTAAAATCGTACAAACAGTAACAAGATATACTAAAAAGAACACCTATAAAATAAAATAAAGCTGCTAATGTTTACATACTACCTATTTTAAGTTGTTATTTCAAATTAGTACTAAATTCTTGTTGATTGTTGAAAACTGGCTTTCTCCACGCCCTACTTTGGAAAAACAAAATCCACGATTTTCGCGTACGGTTTACGGAATTACTTTTTACTGTATTATAGGGCAACTTAAAGTGTCAGTTCACGCAAAAATTTATGATGCAATGCAAAACCTTGTGACGCAACGCGATGGTCCATGAAATGAAGTTTTGCATTATAATACTAGATGATGAGGTAAAAAGTAAATAATGTATGTTGTGACTGCGACTGTATTCACAATTAACGTAGATGTCTTCAGAAAAACCCGATCTCCACTGATGATATAAGATTTTCAACGCTAATAGCTACTTGCGTCACGAAAAAATAGCAGAAATCAAATAGATCAACAACCTTGCATATTGCTTTCTGTCGCAATATAAATAAAACAAAATTCTTAGCCCGCATGTTCGTGCGTTTTGTGTTGTGACGCAAACAGACGCAACTATTGTACATGATAACACATACAGTTAGTAGGGAAGGTTTAAGCATTGTGGGAATGAATATCATTGCATTTTTTAATCTATTCTTCCCAGAATGACAATTGGTGGAGGCGCCAGATATATTCGTTTTTTCCACATTAAATAAATAATAATAACCTTGGATTATCAAAGGTAATACTATTTAATTATTAATAAAGTCACTTACTAGACATTCCACAAAAAGACACGTTCTAATCATTTGGGAATAGTTGACGCAACTTCTCCTTTTTTTTTAGTGCTCTCCTCGTGAAACTCGCCAAGACACAGAGGACATTATAAAACATGAGTGGCGGTAAAAATAAAATCTTAATGGCGGACCAGTTTTAAATATCTTATTTCCCCGGTTCGCCTCAAGTCTCACACGTGAATACTTAGAACGACCCCGATAGTCTGGCAAGTATCTCGGCACCTGATATATAGAACGTGTAGCGGTTTGTAAGTCAAAAGAATTGTAGTGCATATACATACATGCATACACACAAGTAGCTGTCGAACGAGAAAGAGCGTATACAAATCTCCGTCGTGGACCCGGTAGGTCCATGAAAGATGCAAACGGAAGAAGTAGCTGGCTGATTGCATCTGATATACGACTTTCCGATATGAGTTATGGGCCTCGGGTGGCCACCGCGACGACTTGCCAAAGATCGGCATCAAATATGTAAGGCGGACGCATATGTATGGATGCGGAGCGCCGTCTACGGTCAACCCTGGAGGAGATTGCCAGCCCAACGTGGCGGGTCGCCTACAAGCCCCTAGGACTGCGGAGAGATCGTCTCGGCAGAAAAAAAAGCGTTCTTAAATTTCTCTGTCTATTTATGCTGTTTCGTCTGTCTAGTTTCCAAAACGTGGTGGAAAAATAATGAACACAGTAACCTTCACGATATATCTTCAGACATGTTATTCCATCTCTTTTTCACAAATTGATCTTTTATTTTAATTAATACGTTGGCTCCCATATGTATCACCGGTGCGACATGAGATTTAGTAGCTCCTACATCATCATAAACTGAAAAAATTAATTAAAGAGTTCTGTTCGACCCCAAGCATGTCTCAAGCTGCAAGTACAATACACACGATATATCAGTGAACCATTAGTGAACCATTACATACACGATACAGGTGACGTGAACGGCTTTGTGAGGTGTTTTGCTAGTGTAAATATGGATCCAAAAGAGGAGGCGAAGTTACTTCGATGGTGGCATGAGCTGGAATGTGAAGGTACTAAATTTTGAGGCGAGTTGAAAAAGAAATAGGACACCCTAACAGCCAGAAATATTACATAGATATTTTTAAAAACATATTTTATAAATATTTTTCGTGAGAGATTTTTGAATATATTTTTCATATTTTTTTCTAAATATAGATAAAATATTCAAGTAAAATATTTATTCCATATTTTAAAATTAATGTCAGCGCTATATTTTTTATAAAATATTTATATGAAAATTGAGATTTTTTATGCAATCTATTTAATTTGTCAAAATGAACTAAAATTGTTCTTGGTTATTGAGAATGTATAACGTCGATAACGAAAAGTTGAAACATGCATAGAGTTGTCTAAAAGGCAAGAACTTGTTTTTTCACACTCACCATACAAGTTAATAATCAATAATTCTGGCATCTTTTAAGGCATACTGAAAGTTTATCAAATTAATCACTATTTTTTAATTGAAGTGTTCTAAATAAAAAAAAACAAACGTATTTATTATCATTTTATTTGAATAAGCAATAAAAATGAAAATACTCATTTTTAAGTCTAGCCTTGGCTGGTGCCAGGTACAATCCTATGGCTTTTTTCATATCTTCGGTAGTGGCGCTCTCATGGCGTTTCCTTGTGGCCTCTAAAACAATGCCAATTGTATTAGATCATACTATGAATAAAACATCGTACAACATTATCAACACTACTAATACTTTGGAGCATTTACAATAATTGAGTGGTAGCTACATTTTAATACTTACGATACTTATTTTTACTTTATTTCATAATATTTGAAAACATTCTACGTACAAACAATAAAACAACACAACGTATTCTAACCTCTATTTGAGGTTATAACGCTTATCTACCAAAATGAATCTCTTAAGCAAATCAACTAGCAATTTATCTGGTAGATGCAGTACATATATGATGCATAAAATTCCTGCAATTATATTATTAAACGATTTCTGTACATAGTGATATTGAGCATTCCAATTATCCTATAAATGCCATGACATGTTCAAAGTTTTGCTTACCTCGTAGTCACCACAAAAACTAAAACACACCTCGCAACAGTTAATTACACAGTTAACCCTAATCTGCCCTAATCGTATACTATTATAAACTATAACATGTAACGGACAAACGAATGAAAACGTTGACGATACGCACGTGCGCGTATGCATTCTATGTACCTAATCCATAGACGCATAAACAATACTAAATCATATAACACCGGCACCGTAATGAATAGAGGTGTTGTGTTGACGTTCGCAACTTACAAATATTCAAATATTACAAATAATATAATACAAAACGCAGATATATTAATAGAAAAGTTACAGCGCTCAACTTAGATACTAATTAAATCATATTAGATATTTATCATTTAATTTAATCTTTAAACTATCATTTTAAATAGGTACATATCTACTTAATATGTATGCATATTTTACCCATTTTATATTATTCGTCCTACGCACCAAATGTACAAAAGCTTTTTTTATATGAAATAAATAATTACAGAAATACAAAGGAAAATATTCTTGCAGAGTTATGAAAAATATATTGAGAAAACATTTGCAATAAAATATTATTAATGCTACGTAACATATATATTTTTAAATGTTTTCCTAATATATTTTATGCATATTATATTAATATAACTAATATTCAAGAAAGATTTAATATTTTTTAAATATTTATAAAATATGAAATAAATATAGTTGGTCACTGGGGTATATACATATTTATCTTGGGAAGAAAGCAGTCGAAATAAGAACGAGGTGCAGAAGGATGATGCCGGACAGGCAAATCACTACCCAGAAAGTGACGAAAACGATCCATTTCTCCCTTCTGAATCAGAATATCTGCCTAGCTCGAAATCCGAGACCCAATAGGAGACAGAAACAGAGTTCCATATTGCCGACCACGATTCCGATTTAGGAGGGGAAGATGACAGTAACAATCAACCGACCATCATTTCTTGGAACGATGTCGATGAATCGTCTCTGAAGCAGATTGCTTTACTGATGAAGGCAGAATAAATGTTCCATCTAATTTAAGGCCAGTGGATATTTTCAGACTCTTTGTTGATGAAGACATTTTAGATTCCATTGTGTTAGAAACAAACAAAAATGCCAGCAGATACAAATCAAATTGGATTGATATTTCTGCCCAGGAAATGGAAAAGATGTTTGCTAATTTGCTGTATATGGGACCAGCTCCTCTCCCAAAAATATCAGATTACTGGTCGCGCAGATTTTTATATCGGCATTATTTTGTTCGACATATTATGTCAAGAAATAGATCCCAGGCTATATTACGATTTATCCATTAACACGTATTAGAGAGTGTTGACAAACCCAAAGAAAAAGGAGAAGACGCTGTGTTGGATGTTAGAAGGAGGAATATAAAATTCATAAAAAATCAAAAATAGCAGTGCAGAAAACCAACCTAGGTTCCACCTTTTGCAGCTAATGTCCAAATTCTCCAGCGTTATGGTTGGAATGCTTTCAAATACGGCACTAATGTGTTTTTCTGTAAAACTATTTTGTATAAAGTAGAAAAATCCCCTTCTATTCGTTTTATTTGATTTTAATTTAAAAATCTTTTAAGACTACATGTACATGTTTCGGCCTCAATATGCCATCCTCAGTTCCTAAAAAACGTCACAGGAAATTAGAGATGAAAATAAAGCTATCATGAGCATCATGGGATTTGAGCGCCAATTATGAAACTTATATACTTAGATGTAGAAATATAAGGAAGTATCTATATCTATAACTTGTTCGCATAGAGGGAAATGCTGCATGCTTATATTCCTACATCTAAGTAATCTGGTTTCATAAATTGTGCTCAAATCCCATGATACTAACTACGATTATGTTTTCATCTTTAATTTCCTGTGACGTTTTTAAGGCCAGAGGATGGCACATTGAGGCCGAAACTTGCGCATCTGGTCTTAAAAGATTTAAATTAAAATTAAATAAAACAATTAAAAAAGGACTAAACAATTACCTTTTATATTTTCTACTTTATACATAAACTTCAATAGAACGTTAGGAAAATATTTTATGTTCTATGTATTTATCACATTTACAAAAAATAAATATTCTCCTGGAATTTTACTACTTTATTTTAGCATGCACTTTGTCTGTACGTTACTTCGTTCATCTGTATACCACTACAGACATTCAGCATTCGCTTCTATGCACCAGCAAATTTTACCATCCATTTGAACGTAATGATGTAGGATATCATCGGTGATACACTTGGTCACAAGTAAACTAACAGGTTTGCGCACCGGTAATACATATGGTATATCAAGATAAAAACTTTCCTATAGTATTGGCAGCCAACATGTTAAGGTTGCCTTCCACATGATATACAATATCCACTCTCATAACTACAGCATTATTATTTATTACAAAATATGTTTTTCTTTTGAATTTAGTACGAATCTTCCGCTAAGAATTAGTTGGCATATATAACTTATAAGAGAGTAATAGCACTATGATTAGGCCGTTCAACAAACATAGAGTGTTGCGCCATCCTGTTTGTTTACATTTTTCGCGGCCCTGTTATTTATTTCTGCCATTTCGTGTTTTTCGTATTTTTCTTTATTTACATTGATGTTGTTTGTTTTATATCATCACAGCTTTTTTGAAAGATATTTAAGAACATTTTGTGATGATTTGGGGGTAAATATTGTTGAATTCTAGTGTACAAGAGAGCTGAATCGAACTAAGTTTCATATGGTGGCTTCATATGGTGGTCAACGAAGCCGACAGTATTTCACCAAGAAGCTGTGTAAAACGTTTCGAATTATTATAAAAAGCAATTTGCGTGTAAACATTGTAAGTAACGTATAATGTACTCCTTTGTAATTTAAAACATTGTAGTTCTATATTTATATTTTTAATACAGTATATAATAAATATTTCTTCTGTCACATTCTTTTATTTTACATGTTATTTATTAAGTTCACATGAGGAATGCGAAAATAATTATAAGCAAATCTGATGCCATAATCTCTGATATTGCATTCTGCAACTATTTTCAATTGCAAAGTAAAATAATAAAATATATCTTTGATATTACTCAATTATGTACTATTCTACAGGTTGACAAGCAATTTTAAAAACAAGTAAAAGTCATAATTTACAAAAAAAATTCATCTGGACAGCACCGAAAACCGAAACGAGCTTTTAATTGGAAGTTTGACGTTTTGTTACAAGATAAGGCTGATTCACAATGTGATAAAAGGCGTGTGATAATGAACATATGATAGAAAATGTGCGTAAATTACACATTGTCGCATGTTCAAATGCCAAACGATCGCCATCGAATATTTAAAAACAAAGGGAAATTTTTTTATTAAAAATCATGTAGTATAATTTCTAAATTTTGAATTAGCCCTTCTTGTGCTATATTTTTTTTGATTGGATAGTAGTTTATGACGTAACACTTTTCTCGCAGTTTATAATATCCATCCGATTTGGCGAGTACTCTAACCATCGATACCTAAATATACAACAAAGTAAACATTAACTTTGTTATCCAGAAAAAAATTACTTTCGTGATTATTCTAGTTATTAGAAAAAAAAACGGCAATCTTGGCTCTCTTCTTAATCTTATAATTTTTTCTTTTTGTTGTTCACTTCTCTTAATGATTTTAAACATTTTATAAAAATATTATTAAAAATTTTAATATTGTAGTCTGAAGAAGACCAAAGTGTCGGTTGTAACGTTACTGAAGAATTATGAATTTATAAGATTAAACATTATCCGCACAAGATTGGGTTTTTTTTTTAACAATTAACTTTGTTATGTACATGGTGTATTGCCACCTTTGGTTTTGCATCTCATTTGGGTTTCAGAGTTTCTACCTCCAAAATTCGTTCAGTGAACGTTGATACCTTTTGATGAGAGTTGTATTCTGATGAGCCTGATAAATCCATCATCTGGAAAATCTCCGTCTTACATTTTTATGGATTACCTATGTTTCTTTTGGCAAAAATAGCACATTGTGAATACATCCATGATTCATGTATACATAACCTCATTTTCATATAAAGATTTGACATTTCGCACCAAGATAACGACAGCAAATCGCATGCATTTGTATTTCTACATAACTCATGTATAGCTTGCATATCTTGCTTTGTCCCATAATAAAAGCATTTACACAATTAATGGAGTCCATATAATAACAACAACCAATATTTACAATAATTATGAAATTAAATTTCATATTTAGAAAAGAAGCGCACTATTATTGCGAATGATGATTGGACGTAATGCTTATGCATCGCGTTTTGGAGGGATCTACTCTGCAATTAGCCGCTTGTTGCTCTTAACTATTTAGTTTTTTTTCAGTTCAGTAGATGGCATGGTTACAGTTATTTACTATGGTGTGCTCCGGAATGTCTTCTGAATTCTAAGCAACTTTAAAATAAAGCATGGATTTGATAACCATTCTCCACAAAACAAGAAAATACGCTCTTTAATAAGGTGACTTATCCTTAACTTATGATTAGTCATCAAATAAGTATGACGTATGCTATTTTAGACAAAATTGTATATGAGAAATAGAAGTATATATTTCTCCCAACAAAATATAATGATATATATTGTCATGGAGAGATTACTTGATATTCTACTATTATTTAAAAAAGGGAATGTTACTATTTTACTTAGTTATATTTTTAAAACTTATTAAACATAATAGAAAAAGGATATAATATGTAGCAGCAGGCAGCTAGACGATGTCCAGGTGATGTAGGTAATCTCTGCATTTGGCAGGTCCTTCAAGGCTTTTTCCTTTAGAATTTTCCCTTCAGGAAGCAAGATGATCAGCAGTGATACACCTACACATCGAAAATGAATATTAGAATTTGAATAGTATTTTATTACAATAGATTTTGACAGATCAAATTTGGATCCACGTTTAATTCAAGTGAACAGTTGTAATTTCTTTTACAGAGTATTTATTTCATTAAATTTTGTTTAATATGTTTTATATGCATTGGCAGTCCAATTGCTTTGATATGTCAACTGAAAGACAGGGTAAAATTGCTGGAAATTGAGTTCTGTAACAATTCTATGTGTATAAATGGTTGCCTACCTTCTAGGTGCAATAATGAATTTTTAAGATTGTTAATTTTATATAGTAATAAGCATTTAAAAATTTCAAATGTATTTTTCTCATAATTCAGAGACTCATACCTTTGTTATATAAAAAGTGTAAGGTGATTCCAGATTTTGTAATTTTATTTATTTTCACTTCGTTGAAACATCAGATAGTTCTTGCGATCACATGGCCATTCTCATATGTAAAACAATGGATGTTCCCCTTATTTCGGTTATAATAACGGAATTTGACAGACAGTTGGTCTCCTTGACGAAGACAATCGCTTTCAAGTCAGTTAAAACATTTTCAATTCGAACCATTCACTAACCGAACTCTGTTAGAGGCAGACCTATTTAATTTTTGTTCTTGAAAAATTTAACGGCTATTTCGATAAAATCCAATTTTATCCCAAATTACAACCTAAAAATAATGGTTAATTGTTAAACAAAGTTTTTCACATAAATATTATCCAAATTACCTGCAATTTTTTTGGGTAATTTTTCTTCAACGACGATTTTCCCGAGTTTCCTGTGATGTTCCCGTCCTGATTGAGCCAGACTCCGTGGTCTGATTTACCTATGATGTACCAGGGCCCTGATCCGAATCCGATTCGAACATTCCAGACTACTCCAATGCTCACAGAAGGTATTTCACGTCAAATCTACCTAAAAAATAAACGTATTATTTCGATTATAATCTAAATTTAGTTATACTTATAAGAAATTTTATTTTAATTCGTTCAGAAAGAATTGAGGTTAGATATTGTTTGTATCGTTGCAAAAAACCGTTGCGCGTTACTTGGGGAATTTGTGTAATTAGGTTTATAAGTATTTAATATGTATTTACGTTACGAACCAATATCCAGTGATTTACCATCAAGGTTGGCTACTCTGTTTCACACGTCTATTTAAGCCTAGCTTAACTACGGTTGAACGGTCAGAAAACGCGGGATTTTTAAAATTTAATTCAAACGTATTTAAGTACGAAACTATGAATTTGAATTGCAAAAGGTGGAATTACTAAATAAAGTTTTAGTGTTATTAATTAAACGGACTCACGGACTTACCTGAGATTATTATCCATAGATTTATGTCTGATATTACAAGTCACATTTTGAATTTTTTTTTAATTAAATAAAATCACTTTTATCCACTATTAAATGTTTTAATTTTACTTAATAGTTTGAATCTATTAAGGCACGACATTATCATGCCTAGGATGATCATTTAAACTGGTCTTTGACAGTGAATTTGAAGGAGAGGACAACTGACAACGTCCTCGCTCAGAATCTCTACTCTTACTAAAATATATAAGAAAGTAACGAGCTATTCAATATTTTTTTTATGTCACCGCCCCTCGATCGGAAATTTCTCGCCCTGCATGCCATCTGGCTGGTGAGACAGAACACTTCTAAATCAAAATTATTAAAAATAGATGACACTGGTATATATAAAACTTGATTTTTTCTAATTCAATTAATGTATTTCTTTTAAAATTTATTTTTTTTAATCCGGGCTGTATGCTACTGTGTAGCGTAACAATTATTATAATGCTACAGGGCAGCGCATATCCCGGTATAAAAAAATTAATTTTAAATATAATACTTTAATTAAATTATTTACTATCAAATTTTAAACATCCTAGTGTCATCTATATTAATTACTTCTTAACCATACGTATGCCCTCTCAAATGCCAAATGGCATGCAGGGTGAGAATTTCCGATTGACAGGCTAGAGGACGCGCTGGCATTAGAAAAATTAGGCATGGCTGGTTAACCCCTTATTATTCTTTAGTAGGACCTCAAATGCCGTAGGAACGTTTAGCTAGTATATCCTCTACTCCGATAAAGTGCTTAATTTACGTTAAACAATGTGCCTGAGGCACCGGTGCATTAATTATGATCAATTTTATACGATAAAGAAAACATTTAAGTGCAAACAAATATGGTTTTATTTAATAAGAAAGTTCGAAATGTGAAACCGTGTCAAAACAACAATAAGTATCTCAGGTAAGTTAAATGGGTTCACTTATTGCATAAAAATTGCGTTTTAAATTAGTAATTCCATTTTTTGCAACATAAATTCATCATAGAAAAATTAATACGGTTAAAATTAAATTTCAAAATTCCCGCATTATCAGGACATTCATCTGAATAGTTCTATGCTTAAAAAACGGAGGAATTAGTATGTCCAACATTTGATGGTAAAATTACTGAATATTCGGTTCGTGCTGTGAATACATATAGACATTAGTAGCACCATCTTATAAAAGTTTTTCCACCTATGGTCGCAAACTGTTCAGCGGCTATACAAAATTCCTAACCAAACAAATTTGCCGAAAAGAAATTTCTTAAAAGTATTTTATAATTTAGATTAGGATTAAAATTGGAATGGACGAGGAATACCTTTGGAGGGACCAAGTCAGCGGACATCAGAGTGAACAAGTCAGGTCAGGCATGGAGGCCCTCGTACTTCTCATCACGGAGAATTGCTCACAGCAGGAATATATATCTCGGGAAGATGGTCGTTGGAGAAAATCACTCAATGGTAAATTTGGATAAAATTTATGTGAGAAACTTTGTTTAACAATTAACCATCATTTTTAGATGGGAAATTGGAGTAAATTGGATTTTATCAAAATATCCGTTAAATTTTACAAAATTAATCGAGACGCGTCCGTCTCTCACGGAGGTTGGAATTCTCCAACAGACTCCGATAGCGATTGTCTTTCGTCAGAGGAGTCTTGCCTCAGAGAGTCTGTTAATTTCACCGAAGTGAGATAATAAAAGATAAATATAAGATATTTAAAACATGAAAATGCCCATGTGACCAAATGGAATTATGGAAGATTTACACTAAATTAAAATAGATAATTATTGCAAAATGCTTGAATTACCTTACATTCTTTATAAAATAAAATACATTTGAAATTTTATACTTATTATTATATTAAATTTACAATCTTAAAATTAATTACTGTATAAAAAGTATGCAACCTTGTATATACGTCAATTTTTGACCAAACTGAATTCCAACAATTTTCCCTGTCTTTCTGTTGACATATCAATGCACTTCGATTGCAAATACATACAAAACCATTATTAAGCTAAATTTAAATAAAATAAAATAAGTACACTATAAAAAAAAATAAACACTTAAATAATATCAAATGATTAAACCATTACAATATAACAATTGAACCAATAATATTTTTTCCATAAACAGACAGCAAAACCTGAAAAAAAAACAAAACAAGTATGTAGTTGTAAATCCCACGAACACGTCAAAAATGTCATACGCATATACTTTCATCTATCTACCTGTCGACTTTCCCAAAGATGTAAAACATAAAACAGACACTCCACCGTACGTTTATAGCGATCGCATATAAAACTATACACGCGCACGAGTTTGGAGAAGTGACTTTGTCGAAGGGTCTTTCTCTCCATCGTGTTGCTCCCTACGGCACATCGGATCAAAGGCGCCTACCTCCGTATATTTATTTTATTGTCGTACACTCGCTACACTTATCCAAAGATTGGTAAACAGTTTTCTCGGACGGAGATGGAGCGAAACCTGCGGAACGGGTAGACGGAATTCCACGATACAATGCGTAGCGTGCGTAAAAATAATAATTTACGAGCCCGCAAGTTTTATGATGATTGTATCGGATATCCGAGAACAAACAGCTTGATTTCATTGTTATTGCTTCCTTCCGAGATACCGTGAGAGGTTAGGGGATTTCCTTGGGTAAAGATTAGATATCATATCAGGAATAAGATACTCGTCCCCTTTCGAAAGCTCTTTCCGATTTAGCATGGCAACTACAATATTATTCGAAATCTTAAAATTTTCCAGTCATAATAGCTTCACCCGTCCATCAAATGGTTCAAGCGCACCAGAGTAAGTCGTACCTGTCAGTAAATCACGGAGAGGACATAAACGTGTTTAATGTAGTTTACAGTACTTTAATTGGAGAGCTAACTTGCACCATATCCCCTTTTTAACTATTAAATGGTTTACATCTTCTTGTGTAGACTAAATTTATGTTTGTTCAAAATTTGAATAAAAAATTACACACATTTCTCAAAGATTAAAAAAAATACACTTGGCAGCGTTATTGGTCGATAATTTTCAATATTATAGGTTGGATCATCTTTTTTATGTAATAAAATGATCCCAACTGATTTGAAAATTCACGCTGCATTACAGATTCGATACTACACTCTTTAAGTAAAATTATAGGTACCCGTCAGGACCAGTTGATTTTTTTTTAGCTAGACAGTAATGACTGGATATTTCATAAGAAATAGTAAGAACATAAAACATTTAAGTATCAACCACTCCACAACCAATGCAGTTAATGGAATCACCAGTACCAAATTTAACCAAAATATCATTTTCAATATCTGTGTATAAGTAATTACAGAATATGTGACAATTTTATTCAAATTTGAAGCAATACCTTTATTGTGATTGATCACCATCTTATTCCTACACAATTTTTCTATCCAGCACTGCCTTCACAATAACCCAAACTGTTTTGTGTATCGGGTGTCCCATCCAAAACTGGGGCTTTGATTACAACTTTATCTTTTGATTTTAAAAAAAAGGTGTTCTATTTAAAAGAATTGAATGGTGCATAACCTAAAAATATTGATTATATAGGATGTTCCAAAAGTAGGAAAACTCATACTTACTCCGTTATTTTAAATAGAACAACCTATATATTATCCCATTTTTAAATTCTACGGCGAAAAATAACATCATTTTATATAAGCTAAGTTAAAGCGGTGCAGTTTGTACATATATTTTTAGATATTTTAAATATCATAGATACATATTTAGCTTGCTTGATACAACAGTGAAATTAAATTAGAATATAAATTAGACAATTACATTAAATGTCTTCCTATTTTCAAAAAAAAAGTGTATTATTTGTTTTGTATTTTTTGATCTGATACTGATGTATGCTTACTAATTTGCAGATTCATTTAGTTATATTGCATTTATAATAAATTAATCACTTGAAAATTAATGGAAAATGTATTGTATTTATTTAAAAATAATTATTTACAATATCCTGGATGAGTCGTCACAAATGTTTAGTATGAACTGAAAGGGCTTTATGTAAGAGTTAATTTAGCATAAGCAAAGATATAGGCTATTTAAAAAAGAATGAAGTTACCTTGGGCTAAAGTTAAGCAAATGTTCAGGACTGTAGTAGACACCTGTATATAATTATATCGATTTCAGTTTCACTGTTGTATCAAGCTAAGTATGTATGTATTATATTTAAATATAAATATTTAAACCAAACCACAGCCAGCTTACAATTAGTTGGAAATTGTTCAATAATTTCACAAATTTCAGACACATCACACTGTGATGGTTTGGAATTTTTTTGGTGAAGTTTAATATAAATATATTAAGATCAAACATATTTTACATTTAAATATAGGACAAAAACAAAATAAATTTCGATCAAATACAATTTTTTTGTTAAAAGTTTTCATTTAAATTAGCATTCCCGTATTTTTAAAATTAATATCAGATTATTTTAAAGCTAAATTAAATATTTTTTTAATTTTAAAACACTTGATATTAAGAGCTATTATTAAGATCAGAAAGATCTGCAGGATTCTAAGAACAAATTTTATTGTTAGTATTTACAGTAGTAGTAAGAATGGTTTCAATGATATTTTGCTGTATGGCGTCCAGTAGATATAGATAACTTATTTCTATAATTATAACCTTAGAATAAAATATAAAGCTAGAACAGAAGTATTAAATAACTTTCTTTGTTATGTTGGGGGTAACATATGAATGAAAATTATTTAATACTTCTGTTCTAGCTCGTTTTAATAGCCAAATCTAGTCGGAATGGCGCAAAGAAGCTAGGTAAAGAAAAAAGAATAACTGCAAATAAAATTTTAAAATGAATATCTTACAAATTTATGTTTCTCAAACGTTGACAAGCTTTTTTCATGTGGTTAATACATTTCCTTTTAAACGTCTCCCAGAATTGAAATAAGTTGTTGCTTTTCTCAGAAAAAAATTTATCGAAAATGACTTTATAGTAATATGTAACTGTCAGGTTTAGTAGGGCACAACTTTTCGAAGGATTTATGTACCTCGTATGAATTCAAAAATTTCTGATGAGCACCAAAAGACTTGTTCCAATAATATCCCACATCATTCTCTGGAAAGCAATTCAACATACATTAAAAATAACACTGAGCTATCACAATTACTATTAGCCACATTATTTCCAACGTCGTCTAAGAATACAGCATACATTAATATTATAGACACCTTTGACGTTTGGAAGTGTGTGTATATGTAAAACAGCTGGGACAGATGGAAGTTGTTTGAGTTACTGGTTAAAGTTGTTACTTCAGAGAAAATCATGTATGGAAAGTAATACGAGTTATAGCGAAGATACAACATGTAATAGGAATGAAATGTTATATGCAGTAATAAAATGCATTAACTTGAATACTTAAATAATATATAAGCATTTACAGCCAAATAGTTATGTATCATTCTTCAAATTCCTAATATGTTAACAACTACAGTACATTCATATCTATAACGGCTTGTTATAATAAATACGAATAATAAACACACAAATATGATACATATAGTATAGGTACTATTATCTCGCCAAATACAAACCACTTTTAAGTTAAAAACTAACTCGTATGTGCGTACTTACTCCATATCCATACAACCATCAAAAAATGCACCAATAGAAATCTTGCTATCCACCTAGTACCCCTATTATTTACTTTTTACTCTAATACAATTATTTGTAGTCTTATTATATTATCATTTATAATTACAAGCTGCTAAAGATATACTTGCTTTTCCTTCTTAATGATGCTTTTAGTAAAATATGAGAAAAGCATTTTTATAAAAAAAAAATTCTTAACACCAACAGAAGGTTGGAAGATCGCTCGGTAAGAATTTTAAATGAAATAATGACATATGATTTCCATTAATTCTATATAAAATATTAGAAATACTGAAAAAATCATTTCCAAAGCGGAGGTTTCCTTCGTGATGAAACGCTCATAAAATATTTCCATCACACTCAGGACGGTAAAGGCGACATCAAACGCCGTGTATTGTTGAAATGTTAAAGAAAGACACCAGAGATAAGGATAACGGGAACTGCACGGCTAGTAGTAGTAACAGCAGCACCCGATTCAACTGATGTAGAAGCCGTGGCATCAGTTCTGCAAACACGTAGCGTCGAATACATCACCTTCGGGAGTACGGCCTGGAAACGTACCCCCAGGACAAGACGGCGAATATTCTCTGTGTCAGAGCGAAAAACCCAACGGCTCCTACCTCGGTGTCGACTCTTTTTAAACTCGACTGTTGTATTTTTTAAAAAAGCCGGGCAATATAAGCGTGTAGCACCAGGAGCAAAATCCACTTATACAGCTTGAGTACGTATGTCCCGTTTGATACCATAGATACCTCCTAGTATTCACCAAGTATGCCTGCCAAAGAGAATGTCATATGTTGCATATCTCTAATGCATTAGCACTAATTACCGCTAGCTTATGACAAGTCATTCTTTGTCGAAAATAAAACAATGGTGAACTTTTATTTTATTTTATGAAGTCTTATATCTTACAATTACACAAGGGAACACTAGAAACTCGAAACATCACATTTTGAAAATTCAAAAATGTGTGCGATATGTGCTATCCTAATACCTACCATGCCTGTAGACTTACGTTGCGGATTGGACATTACGCCTATAACGCGTAGAAAGTTGGCAAATCACACGCGCTTGCGCGTACAGAATTTTCAAACTAATAACCAACTGTGGTCATAACTGTATCAGATTTGAAGTCGCCAATTTTCTTTTGTGCAAAATACTAAAATCTATAGCAATGTTGATAACATCTCACGGTGCACAAACACCGCAGCCTTTTGTTTTTTTTTTTGTTTTTTTATTTGGTCTCTCATTTCTTTAACCCTTTAAATTCTAACAGCCATTCCAATACCCGCACTAATCCATAGATTTCTCTGGTTGGTTGATCGAAGAAATCCTCTGGGTTCATTTTTAGCTTTCCCAAAATAAAATTTTTTTTTACGCTCGACGTTTCGCTGTTCATACTGACTGCTTCTTCAGGATAACTGAACTTTATTTATGAAAACTAAATTATTACACATCATCCCAACCCCGTGCTCCACCTAAAAAAGGTACTACACGAGGCTACCTATTCTAAGTACTATATGGGTTCCATAACAATTGAAATGATCCCACTCTAACTAAATAATTTCCCTATGATTCTTAATAACAAAAATATAATACGTTAGCCTCGCGACCATATGAATACTACTTTTGAGAATGATGAAATATGTGAAATGTGATTAGTTCACATAATTGCGAGTCTACTGTCAATCAGTCAGCTATCAGTTATTATTAAATGCACCCATGGAACGACTTTCGTTATCTCCCAGCATTCACCAAGGACACTGATGATATATAATATACTTATATAAAATCAATGGCCACGGAGTGAGGGAAAACCATGGCAAAAACCTTACTCTAGGAGGATCTGGGAAGAAGTCCCAGACCTTATTACTGATAGCCGCAAATTATTATTATCCTTCTGAGTGCCGAAGAAGCAGCCTCCGCGTCTCCTCAAATTCCGACAGCATTACCGTTCTCGCGTAGCTGCTCCCTTTTTCACACATTCGAAGTTGAACAGGAAAGATGATGACCTAAAAAACAAACAAAACAACAGCAGTACCTATTCTAATACTTAATATTAACTTAATCCTAATTATTCTAACCAAGAGTAATTAAATAAAGATTTATATTTTAAATAGTTGTAGTTTAACACCAATTCCGACCACTAAAGAGCATAAAATATTAATTTATAAACGTGCTACCCTACTAACTATCTAAATATCATACCGTAGCCTATCTAGTTCTTTAGCAACATTACTAAAAAATTCCCACCATTCGATCGACTCATTATCTCTAATATCTGTTTCGCGTCGCGGCCAATTTAACCCCTAGCTAATGCCCTAACCTGCGTACGCGACCGCCACTCATCAGTGAGTGGACATTCAAATAAGACATGTCCCGCTGTATCTACCCCACCACACTCACAAAGCGAATCATTAACCCTCCCAATTCTACATAAAAATGATTTAAAATTACCGTAACCTGTTATTAATTCTACCGCCTGATACGATAAATTAACCCTCATTTCCCTAAAACGTGTAACGCTACCGATAAATTTCCTAGTCCACCTCCCATTTAAAGTATTATTTAAGGATAACTGAACTGAAACCCTAAGCGAAACCCGGAAGAAATTTTTAGTAATAGTTATATCGGCCGTGAAAGCCTACGCAGTGTTATAATTAATGTCTGTTTGCATTTTTTATTTTATGAACAAAAATGTTTCAAACAAATACGTAATGTGCTATAATTCAATGCAAAGTTTCGATATTGTAACGTATATAAATGTGACCATAGAATACGTATATTTCTTGTATCATTACCTATATTAATACCAACTTGATATTGTGAAAGTTTCTGGTAGACACACACATATGTTCATGCGATAATCATTCTTCGCCTCATTGCGTGTCATCAACCCCAGTTATTACTTTATCGTGTACATATTGCTTATGAATTAGAGACCGAACTACGCAGAACTAATCCATGAATATAATCGTCGGTGTTATTAAGAAATCTGTACTGAAACGTTACGGACTCTACAGTCTGACGTCGATGGAAGAAGTAAAGCCTGATATCCCTAATCATGGGAAGTTTAGCATTTGCTAACTGAAGCTGATTGTTAAATTGTGTCGCTTGGTTTCTCGTAATTCCCTTATATCCATATGAATATGTTATCGATAAGCGAGTATACACAGTTGATGAACTATAATTTGCCATATTTGTACCTATTTCAATTAAATAAAGACTCTATTCCGGCAAGTCATTGAAAAGTGCCCCTAAAGCTATCGTGCTGAAATTAAAGCAATGAGTACAACTGTCATACATACTGTAAATACTAAAATGAATAAGTAGAAGAAGTAACGAGTACAACGTAACTTTAAACTAATAAAATTTAACGCCAAATTCCTGGGGTTAAAGATCAAACACCTATAATTCAATTTCTTAATTTATTACCAAATTTTCGCTGAATTTTCTCAGTTTTGTTATTGTTCTTTGTAGTGCCCTGAAGGAGCTGAGAAAATTCAGCGAAAATTTGGTAATAAATTAAGAAATTGAATTATGGGTATTTGATCTTTAACCCCACCTTTTTTGGAGGAATTTGGCGTTAAATTTTATTAGTTTAAAGTAAATACTAAAAAATAACTCAATCGATGGCACCCTATTCGAAATATTGCCTTATGCCAATATCTCCAAATTATAATTTATTATAACACATAGCTGATAGCAATAACAAATGTGTGGCAATAACAATAAATATCTAAGCCCCATTTGCACCGCTATGTTAAGCCTGGTTTAATTTTAAGCGGTACTTTGAAGATGATAGTTGATGATGACTCATGTGTATAGTGAACGTCATATTCTAAGCGTCACCTAAAATTAAACCAGGCTTAACTTGTCGGTGCAAACGGCCATAACAGAGATTTGATTGATTTATATTAATATATGTATTGCTATGCTATCTAAGGTATGGAATCTCATTTGGAGTCATTTAGAACAGGTTTCAAAGCCAAATAAAGAAGTAATTGAAAAGTCAGGCGTGTGTTCAGTTGCCTACTTTACAGACGAATTATGAATTTATTAAAGATAGCTATTTAAAAATGGACAATATTAGCATTACGTGCTAAATATTGCCTTTATTATTATGTATACTTTATTTTCTATCTTAATTCAAGCTTACCTGGTATATTGTATGTGTTCCTGTTATATTTTGCTCGGAGAGATTTTTCATTCTTCGGGATGTCTATTCGATAACTTTTCTCGTATTCCCCTCTAAAATCCCCCCCTAAATTAGAGAAAAACGTTAGGGTAATTTTTACTAGCATTCGACATCCTCAAGGTAACTCGAGTGAAAGTTATGCACGGGAGGTAGTAAAATATCTGCCGACACATGCAAATCAACGACAGTGGGATAAATATATGGGGGTGATAGAAGATTGGCTGAACAATATACCAAGCACAGTAAGTGAAAAGGCACCCATAACAGTGTTGAAAGGAATTCAATCGAAGAGACCATGGGAGCACGAACAAGAGGAGACATATGAACAGATGTTAGAAGAAGTGAATATAAAACTAACTAAAGCGACACAAAGATATTTGGAGAAGGAAAATAAAAAAGTAAAGAGGAAATTGAAATTCGATATAGGGGATCTTGTCATTGTTAAAAGTTTAAGACCAACTAATATGGTGAAAGGAGTGTGTACAAAATTATCGTTACGTTTGAAGGACCGTTTATAATTAATAATATTTTAGGAGACTCAACATATGAATTAAAAGATTATCATAATAGTATATATGTATGTTCCAAAACGCATATATTTATAGGTAACAAAAAACCAAGTTTAACTCTTAACTCCAACTTGAAAAAACATCCCTCAAAAGGAGAAAATACTCATAACTTCGAACTTCGTGTTTTTAATTAAATATTATTTTATTGTTACAATATTCTGTTTTATATGTCGATGCTCTTATAGATACTACGACTGAAATGTAACATATAAATAATCCTGAATCCGATCGATGAATAATTATTTTAACCTTAAAATAATCAATAACCCAATGCTGCTGCTAAGATTACCCAAAGAGATTTTATTTTTTATTTGTATTACTTTACTGTAAGAACATATGTATATAATAAATCCAAATATAATTATACACTCCTCTATAATAAAAAGTCAAATTGGCGCCTTAAACCCGACTGAAAAAAAAAACACCACTTAAAGCGAAAATAATGATAATTATGAACTGAGTGAACGGAATTAATCCTTGCTTTTTTATAGAATGCCCATAATTAATCAGTGTTTACTTACATAACTTCTTTAAACGTGATAGCTTAACTAATTCCTAAGAAAATATATAAAAATATTGAATTGTTTCCACCCTTATGCTTATATCTCGAATGAGGTGGCATCGATTGAGTTAATTTCAGCCCGATGACTTTTCTATAGCTTATAGGAGTAGAGTCTTTAAAATGAATATAAATATGAAGAATAAAATTTTTAAGATCGTTTATTTCTCTTTATATAACATTAAAGTATGTATTATACTTAAGTAAGAGCTAGCATCTAACGGTACCATACATAATAATGTCCGAATTTCTCACATTAACAATCATATAGGGACTAATATCAGGCACCATTACGAATTCGTAATTTACTGCCCCCAACCATTGATAATACGGATGTTTGTCATTCATTTCCTCGTTGGTATACCAAAGTATTTTGGACGATTCCTTGTATATTTGGCAATTGTGTTTGAGCGAAGAAATGGCAGACTCTCTGTATTCTCGATTCATATTTGTTTCAATAATCGTTATCGCATACTAAAGAAAAAATAATTTTAGGTAGATACTTACTTTACATATCTAGATGTATTATGTATCTAGATATGGAACATACGAAAGCCAGCGAAATAGGCAAGCGAATATCCACAAAGTTAAATTTTACTCACATCGTCAGCTTCAATAGTAGTATCTACTACTCGATTATTTGCCTGAAATTAATAACCAAATAACTAATTAATGTGAAAGAATCATAGGTAAGCTTACGTGTTCTTTAGCACTAATTAATCTGTATTGGAACTCCTTATCTTTTTTTGTCACCTCTTCCGATCTCACGAATGAGGCACACGATAATATTGACAGCAGAAGAATTATTACATTATTGGCTGATACAGCAACCATTTTTACACCTTGTAGTACTAGTAGGTATACCAACTAGGGCTAAATGTTTACACCAACGGTTAATAAACTGGTTAGATTTTATAGGAAAAAAAAACAGCGATATCTATTCTTCCTGAATAATTTTACATGCCATTTCCTGCTGAAGTCGTGTATATGATAAACTATGTCAAGTACACGATTTAGATAAAACACCCATTAACGATAACTATTTGTACAATACAACATAACGAAATACCGACTTCCATGTGCGCTAACAAGCTAAACTTGTAAATGTTGTTACTTGTATCTACAATGCAACTTATTTGTGATAGAAATACCGTTGTAGGATGTCTATTCTAATTTAAAATTATTCCTTTTAATGCACAGTGGCTCAGTAAGTCTACTTTTCACACAAAATGTCAAAAGTTTATCTAAAATCTCAGAACATACTACGAATATTTTTCGACTTCGAAAATTCGTTAATGATCCTTTTATCAAAAATCTGATTCGTCATTGAATTCAAAAGTGAATTTTACAATGCTATACCGATCTCTCTTAGAGAGTTGAGTCCGCCATTTATTGTTTATCATGTTAAAAGATTTTTGGTATAATTAACGTCTGTTGTTTTGCATACATTCATATGTGACTTTCGATTTTGTCAATTTAATTAGTTCCTTAAAAACGGTTCAACAGTAACAGCACCAACTTCATACTTTACATGTAACTAATCTCGCTATGCTACTTATATTATACTGTTATTGGCATGTATGTCGTCAATAATAAACAACTATAATTGTTATACAGTGGCCGGCATAAATATTGAAACATATGGCAAAATCTTTTATTATTAAAATATATTAAATTAATTTTATATTATATTAAAATATTTAATATTAATAATATTTTTAAAAAATTAAAAATCATCATTTTTTCCAAATCTTGATTAATTGAATTACATACACAGAGATTCAAAATGATTGTCAAATCCGCTCCTATAGATAGTAACAGGGTGTAGGTATATGCCGCGTGTTTGTAATGAAGGTTTGAACTAAGTCAGTGTTGGAACATAAGAAAGTAAACGGATCTGTCATAAATAAGGAAAACGTAACCTATATTTGAACTCGCATTATATAAACGACTATGGATTGGTGTTTCTGCTTGTAAAAATGAAATGTAATCAATTTAACTTAACTAAATTATGATTTTACAATTCAGTACTAACTGGTGTTTAACTAAATTTATTTATTACTTTAAATTATAACATACAATTAGTATAATTATTAAGTGACAAAACTGCATCTCTCAGTTAATCTATGGTATGCATGCGGTTTCTATAGAACCTATTATTTAGATAGCCAAACATGAAGTAATCTAATGGGGTTATATCAGGCGATCTTGGTGGCCATCTTTGTGCTCTAACAAACCTGTCAGCAAAAAAACTGTTGAAGATATTGGCAGGTTTGTCGAGCAGTATGTGCTGGAGCATTATCGTGCTGAAAATAACCTGCTTCAAGCTCATTTTCTTGTAACTCTGCAATAAACAATTCCAACATCTATTGGTAACGTTGGGCTGTTACAGTTTCCTCGAAGAAAATTGGCCCTACTATTCGTTGCCTGGACATAGCTAGCCAAACTCCAACTTTTACGGGATGCAATTGCGTTTCTCGAATTTCGTGTGGATTTTCTGCAGACCAGATACAATAGTTTTGTGAATTGATATAGCCCGTTAGATGAAACCAGGCTTCATCCGAGAAAAATGATTTGTTTAGCAAGTCATCGTCCCTTAAATTGTTATTAAACCAATGACAATATTCCAATCGCCTATCGTGATCTAATGGTAATAATTCCTGTACCGTAGGAACTTTATAGGGATGAAAATGTAACTTTCTTTTGACAGCTCAATGCGCTGAAGTGTATAATAAGCCTATAAAATTATAAAATGTAATAAACTATTTCACTTAATGTTAATATTGATTTTTTACCTGTTTGTTGAGCTATTACCACAGATAAATTCCTTTATTTTCTTACACTATTCAGAAATACTATTGTTGGTGATATTAGATGTAAATAAAAACGATTTGAAAAATATTATAAGATAAATAATCGAAAGATACTACAACACGCACGCCAATGTCGCTAAATGTCAAGAAAATTCATTTAATGTATGAAATTTGTATGTAGCTAACTTCGCTCATTAAATTGGTAATAAGTATAGATATTTTTTTCCGGAAAACAGTTTTTTTCTTACGACAATCATTTTGAATCACATGGTATTTAATTTTTTTTTTGTTTTTAGCAGCTCAACTACAGTAATAAATCCAAATCTGGTTGATACTCAAATAATTTTGTCAATTTTTGTATAATTAACACAGTAAAAACTGAAAACTACATTTTCGCTATGACAGTTGTTGTTGCAAAGGACTGTATCTAGAAGTAATTAATTACATTTTACAAACATTTTTATTTTAAATCACTTAACAAACATTACTTTTATTGAAAATTATAACACTTTCTTGTTTTCTGCATTAAAATGGAAACCGTTAGTTTAAAACTAATAACTCATAAGTCATAACACTACATGCGCGCACCGAAGGTATTAAAGTAGGTTTTGAAATTAGAGAACAAGGAATAATAAACAGTAGATAAAATAAAAATAGATTAATGTCTATGAAACTCAATAAAAGTAAATGATTAATAATACTTTAATAGTACTTTTAGCTAATGATAGTAATGAACAACGTGTTAGGCACATAGGTATATCGTTCTGTTTCTTATAAGTAAGGTAGGCTTTGAAACTACAACAAAATAATATAGTAAACTATTTTAATTTTCTGGCAAAGAGTAATTACTACTATTTTTATTTTACCTACTGTTTATTATTCGTTGTTCTCTAATTTAAAAATCTACTTTACTACCTTCGGTGAGCGCATGTAGTGTTACCAGTTTTGGACTAACGGTTTTCACTTTAATGCAGAAAACAAAAAAAAAGAGTATTATAATTTTCAATAAGGATAATGTTTGCTAAGTGGTTCAGAATGAAAATGTTTGTGAACTTTCATTTATTACTACTATATACAGTCCCTTGCAAGAACAATTGTCATGCCAAAAATGTAATTTTCAGTTTTCGCTCGGTTAATTATGCAAAATTGACAAAATTGTTTGAGTATCAGATTTAGAAATATTACTGCTGTTGAGCTGCTAAGAACGATACTTAGACAATATTTGCAAAAATTGTGATTATCATTTTTTTTTTAATATCTTCACAAAAATTTGCACACAGCCTCAGAATTGAAGTCTAAGCAACTTTTTCAAATAACTTTTTTGGATATCATGTCATCTAACCTCACTTTTTGGAAATTCATGGCATATTTTTTAAATTTACCGCCATACTAGTGGTCACGTGAGGTGTATCAAAATAAATTTTGGGGTTCCTAGACATGCACAACCTATTCCCCAAAAAAAAAATTGGAATATTTTAATAATAAAAAATTTCCCATTTATTGCAATATTTATGCCAGTCACTGTATATTCAGTGCAATAATTTGTCCAACTTGATTTTTTGGTATCAGAATGACTATATTTAAAGCAAGCTATGGTAAGAATGTGAACTTTTTATCTTCCATATTTTTTTGCGAAAAAAAATTATCTCTCAGTTTTAGTGAAGAAACCTGTTTACGAGAGCTGACTAGTACAGAAATGTTTGGTTATTGCGCGTCCGTCTATACGTGTTAAGCCTAAAAAAATGCCTAAAGTTCGAAGACGGCAAAATTATCATTGTGTTAGTGACTTTGGCAGGGGTAGAATTGTTGCCTATCGCGAAATTGGCCGCCGTGTTAATTGTGCTGCAATGACGGTAATGCGTGTGTGGACAGAAGAAGGTAGAGGCACAGGACGAAGACCAACTGGTCAATCAAGGCGCAGCATAGAGCGTCAAAATTGGTGCTACAGCAGCCAGCTCTACGAAACCGTTTTGCTACTAGGTGTCATATCGCTGCATTCGACCCTTTGGACTTTTTTCATATTATCCACGATTAGTGCTTCCTTTGACTGCGGACGACTGTCGTCAACATTTGAACTGGTGCAGAGAACGACAGCAATGGGAGGCAGAATGGTATAACGTCGTCTTCAGCGATGAATCGCGATTTAGTGTAGGTATGCACGATGGCCCTAGAAGAGTAGGACGCCGGCGTGGAAAGCGACGTGATATTGGGTTTGATGTTGATAGGCATGTACACAGAACTGTTGGAGTAACGATTTAGGGAGCTATTGCCTATGGTAACCGATCTCCAGTTAAATAAACAGAAAACAGAACCAATTATGGCCGAATGCCATGTCATTTCTGCTTAGGTCTGACTTGAACCAGTTAACGCAAGCGCGCCTTGTTTATTTCTTTATCGCTTGAAAATTACTATACTATGAGATTCAAAAAGATTGTCAATTCCGCTCCTATAGATAGTAACAGGGTGTAGGTATATGCCGCGTGTTTGTAATGAAGGTTTGAACTAAGTTAGTGTTCCAAAAGAAAGTAAACGGCTCTGTCATAAATAAGGAAAACGTAACCTATATTTGATCTCGCATTATATGACTACGACTATGGATTGGTGTTTCTGTTTGTAAAAATGAAATGTAATTAATTTAACTTTACTAAATTATGATTTTATAATTCAGTACTAACTGGTGTTTAACTAAATTTATTTATTACTTTAGATTATAACATTTACAATTAGTATAATTATTAAGTGACAAAACTGCATCTCTCAGTTCTTCTATGGTATGCATGCGGTTTCTATAGATCCTATTTTTTAGATAGCCAAACATGAAGTAATGTAATAGGGTTAGTTCAGGCGATCTTGGTGGCCATCTTTGTACTGTAACGACCCTGTCAGCAAAAAACTGTTGAAGATATTGGTTTAGCAAGTCATCGTCCCTTAAATTGTTATTAAACCAATGACAATATTCCAATCGCCTATCGTGATCTAATATATAGGTAATAATTCCTGTACCGTAGAAACTTTATAGGGATGAAAATGTAACTTTCTTTTGACAGCTCATTGCGCTGAAGTGTATGATAAGCCTATAAAATTATAAAATGTAATAAACTATTTCACTTAATGTTAATATTGATTTTTTACCTGTTTGTTGAGCTAATTACCACAGATAAATTCCCTTACTAATCCTTTTCTTACCGTATTCACAAGTACTATTATTGGTGATATTAGATATAAATATAAACGGTTTGAAAAAAATTATAAGATAAATAATCGAAAGATACTACAATACGAACGCCAATATCGCTAAATGTCAAGAAAATTCATATATTCATCAATATATGAAATTTGTATGTAGCTAACTTCGCTCATTAAATTGGTAATAAGTATAGATAAATTTTTCCGGAAAACAGTTTTTTTATTACGACAATCATTTTGAATCTCATAGTATTTATGACTGTAATTTTCTAAATTGTAGGAAATTTTAAGTTATTCCTAAGAGATATTAATATTTTCCTTGGTAATATTTAGATTTTTTTTTTTCTAACAAACAGAAATTTTTCTGTAATATCCATGTAAAATACTTGTACTATAGAAAAATTTCGAACATTTCGACATTTTCCTTAAGCTCTATACATTTATCCCCGTTCGGTGCGGATAATAATAAAAAAAAGTGATTTTTACCAAAAAAAATTACCTAATTTTTTCAGTCTGTAGGTGTTTAAACGTATGGTATACTTTTAACCTACAATTTCACTCTTTGCTCACGTCTTCCAAACGTTTGAAGATTATCTCCCACCCCTCCACACGTATAGACGGTAAATTGCAACGAATTAAGAGGAACAAATTGCCCGTATCAATCTTGCTAATAAGGCCGGACCGATACCCGGACCGGGCCGGGGCAGTTCCGAGATCCGGTAAGCGTAAGTAAACGGGAATTCGCCGTGTTCGCGGCGGCCAATTTGTTAGCTGTCTCCCTTAGTTGAGATAGATGGCGTAGTTAGCACTAGGTAAATGGATACGGAGTTTTTCAATTCGCGCGCTACCTAGTAGCCCCATCCATTGCTCACCGAAAAGACAGAACGGACATACCTACATGCCTAGTATGCATAGAACAGTTGGTCGAATCTTAGTACTTAAGCTATTGGCATCATTTGGAAAAAACAATTTTATATTACACAATAAAGAACATTTCGCTTTTTTTACGCTTTACAAATTTGTTGTCCAAGTCAATGGTACAAAGGTAAACCTGGGCAATTGGCAAGCGAGGAGATAGTATCGGCGGACATGTTACAAGGTATATCGAACCTTATGGGCATTTGTATTTTTGTTTTAATTAAAGGAAGCCGACAAGAAACATACAAAAATTACGTATGTTTATTCGTGAGAGATGTTTACACCAGAAACCTTACTTTTAGCTATACCAAACTTGTGTTAGATTTTCAACTATAATATGAAACATTTCGGAATAAGGATTTGAAATACCTATTTATTATTTCCAAAGATTAGTCCTTCTTCAATAATACTTTTATTGAGGATCCGGTATTTCTCAGGTCTCTCTCTCAGGTAACAACCGATGATTTCCAGCTTGAACGCTCAGATAAACCCTACAATACTCTTATTAAAAATTTCCGAATGTCAAAATCATATGGTAACGGCCGTTTATGTAGGATATTAAAACAGATACAGCACAACTTTTCGGGATAATTTGATTTAAATCTACAGTAAGTATAGTGTGTATACTAAACTGATATGTTAAAATTTGAAGAATTTTACATAAGAAAATTGCTTTTATTATATTTATAGGTATTTATAATTTTAAGCAAAAGTATCTAGTATTTCTTACCTATAAAATAAAATAAAAAAAAAATAAATTTTAACCTACTGCTTTTGAGGGGTGCCGATATTGAGTAGACCATTGATACGTGGTTTTCTATATCTGCTTTTAGAATTTGTGGAAAAGTAGCCGTTATTATATGTGACCGTCATTAAAAGATGGTCGTAAAAAGAGGATTTACTGTGTATCGTTTGTTTTTATTTAAAGTAGGAGTGGAAGATATTAATGGATAAAACAAAATTAAGGGTATTTGCCTTTCATTACCCATCACTTAATCAGTTTATCTAGTTTCTAAGTGTTATATTAAATCCATAGTTGATCTGTGAAGTATATCACTGCAACTTATTTTTTTATAGGTGCTAAAACAGTGAATTTACATGATATTTGTACTACTTAAAGGTATTAAATGGTACAAAAAAATAAATTTTCATATCTAGCTCTTCAATAATTTTATATTTTAAGCTATTAAGACTGTTTGAGACATGTAGGAAACGAAAATAATAAATCATCTATCATTCTATCTCATTCATAAACATTAATACCTAGATAGAGTAACTGAAAAAATCTGAAATGCGCTAACCAAAGTAAGCAGGAGAATATCAAAAGTCAATGCATATACCTGCGGGCTTTGATGTGCTTTTTTCATTCTTTCTATTTTATAAATTGAATGTTTTTGTGTTTATTTAAAATATGGGACTGGTTCCTTTAAGAAATCACATTTGTGCACACGGACGAAATATCTTTCGTAAACAATGCCTCTTTGGGGTAAATTAGCTGGGAAAGTCCAGGTTTAGTTTTGTATGGTGAGTAGTGATTAGAGTGGTCAACTTTCGTGTGTGCGCTAGGTCAGTACTAAGTTTCATATATGTGACATTAACATTTAACATAACTATACGGATACAGTGTCGGGAAAGAACAAAATTATTTATTTATTTAACTATAAATATCTATACTTAAATGTTGTTAAATGTATCTAAGTATAGACTTATCTATAAAATTTAAACTGTTATTATATACATAAAAAAATTGTAGAATGTAAAAAGGCATTGATGATTTTCTGAAGAAGACAATAACAAATTTGTCGAAACGTTAAAATGATTTAATTTGTAAAATTTTTCATTAAATTGTGCAAAAGCCGCTAAGTCAAGAAAGAAAAAACATAATAATACATAATACTTTAATATTGTTCTTCTAGGTGATCATATTGGGTGCTGGTAAAAATTAAATTTTGTTTCTTTTCACTGTTCTAATTATTTTATATTTGTATACCTACCTATTTGTAACTTATTTTGTACTCTCACACTAATCCCCTTAAAAATGGAATATTTAGTAGAGGTTCGCACCAAGTTTTTGATATGATTATTTCAGCTCAAAGTCAAACATTCTCCCAAGTATGATGAAGACTGCACTATATACTGTAATTAAACCAAAATAGTATCCCTAATAGCCAAATTTAAATTTTCCGCCACCATTTTTAGTGAATTCAACGTAAAGGCATTAAAATAACTGTTAATGCAGTACAAAATGGTAGGTAATTTGTTTTAACGTTGAAGTTACTAAGAATAATTGCGAGCAATTTAAATTTGGCTATGTGGGATGCCTGATGCCTCGTTAGTCCTTGGCTAAGCTATATTCAAAAATTATACTTTTAATTATTTTAAACAACAAGTTTAAAAATATTTTTTTTCACAAAAACATAAAATTAATTGAAATCTCAGGAGTGGAGTAAATACAAAGGTTGTACTAAATTAACATGGAATAAACAACACTATATGAGCGAAAATATTTTGAATACTTCATTTCAAAAAATATAGATATAAAAAATTTAAATCAATTCTGATATTTGGCTCTCCATATATTAATATGCTACCCATCTTGAGACACCCAGTATACAGGACCACTATCACGCAAAATTGTTACTGAGAAATACCCTGACGCGAGAAAGACAAACGCAGCAATAGTATACAATGTATATACCTCTAATTGTAAGTGTTCCTAAGCGTACAGTTGACTACACTGGCCGTACAATTATTTTTGTCCGTCTCTATACAAGTTTATTTTTAGGTGTGAGTACACTAGAATCAATAATTCTACCAAGTAAGCTGTAAGTTTGTGTTAAGTGCGGGATATAAGTTTCACTCACGCGTATTGGCGAGTTATACAATTGAACACCGTGGATTGTTCCATATTTGAAATAACTTACTCTCTACGAAATCATGTGATAAATGTCGCGTCGAAACAGGCAGTTTAGAATGGCCGTATATCACATTCACATATATCGAGGTATGCAATATAATCCCTTCTAACATGGCTACTTATTAGATATGAAACGTCTCAACGTAAGAAAAAAATGAGTAATTGTGCAACCACTAGTTTCGATAACGATTAGATTACGTACGATTCCACAACAGATATCCAGTTTACACGGTGATGAGTGACGATGAATACGAAAACGAAACTCCTAGTGAACGAAATGATGCCTTCACAACAACGATGGCCCGCTTTGCTCTGTCTGGTAACCTTATTTACGGTTGCCGTCGCAAATAAATACTGCGCATTCTACGGCGGACCAACGCGCCAATTTCAAGAGCTGAGCCGGTTAGCCGTAACAGTTGTGATATTATTCATCGGAAGAAAATGCGGCCTAGTAAACTTTCCGGATTTATCGCTGGATGTGTTGCGAGATATTTGGCCCGTGTCCGCTGTACACTTTTGCGGCCTAATCTTTATTATCGGTGAAGTAAAAGAATTGAGTACGTCTGTGTTTATTTTGCTAAGTCGTGCGTCAATTATTATTGCGTTCGCAGCTGAATTACTCATCTTTAAGATAAAACCTAACCAAGGGATTTACGCGAGTATCCTGTTGGTTTACGCAGGCGCAGTTTTGGGTCTGGGAACCCCAAATTTTCGTTTCGATATATTGCGATCGATTTACGTAATAGTGAATAGAACTTTTTTTGTCGCTTACTTAGTGCTTGTTAATAAAGTTTTCGACACAAATACCTACGGTGTTTGGGGACTTTTATATTACAATTCTTTGATATCTTTAATCCCAGTAGGATTGCTAGCATATTTCAGCAATGATCTTGAAGCGTTGTTTAATCATATGAATTGGGCAAATGTTGTGTTTACCGTTTGTTTTGTATTATCTTGCATTTTCGGAACGTTAGCTGCTTATGCAGTCATTTCATGCACTTTTCACAATGCAGTCTTAACCACCGTTATGGTGGATTGTTTAAAAGACGTTTTTATGACGTACATGTGTATGATTCTGTGGGACGACTATAATATTTCCTCAGTTAGTATCATGGCGGTAAATTTCACCTTTATTGGATGCTTAATTTACGGCTATAACCGATTTAGAAGAAAATATAATCGTCTCGATTATGCATAAATATATATTTAATTTGGTACTACCAAATACAATATAAAAATTATACTATTAGTATAATATTTGGTACCACTTACCACACTTATGATTTTAAGTACAATTCGGTGTGCTTATCGTAAAAATCAAGTTAATGTATTTGAATAGACTTTATAAATCTTATTTGTTATTATATACGACATAAGCACATTTTACAGTTATAGCTTTATTTAAATGTCACAGCGACAATATAGAAATGTAGATAAAGTAATACTTCAAAATTCAAATTTATTGCAATTATTTTTAGTTACTCCCGGTAACTTTCAAACATGAAATTATTTACGATCTTATATGTCATTCCTATATACACTTTAACAGAACAGAGTACGGTAAAATATTTTTATTTGGTATGTTTTATAAATTCTGTTACTTTATTCTATTTTAATGTTCATGCTGAGAGGTCATAAAATATAATTGCCCAAAATTTGAATTTTCCATAGCAGATAAGTAAACATGTTATATTTATTTTTTAATTTTTTACACAAATGTGCTGCTTTTTGTGAACTTTACAAAATGTGATGTCACTTTTCTTTTCAGTAAATAAATTATAAACACTCTAAAGCTGTATTTGTTAGTTACATTTTTTTAAATAAATTTAAAAATTATTAAAATGATAAGCTAAATTTTATTTATAATATTGAAATAATAATGTTAACCAAATTGACTTGTAAATCTTACACTTTTATAGTTTATTTAAAAATACAATAAACAGAATGTATACTAACATCTATTATCAAATCCCTTAACCACCATCATTCAATTGCCTTTCATCGCTATCTATGATTCAGTGGGCGAACTATTTACTACAGTGAGATATCTTTTTTGAAGATTACCCTCATTTAAAGTTATAAATATTAATTTAATCCTTAATCTTTTTTAAACCTTGTTCCGACACATATTTAGCTATTCTAAATTATTTCAAGCGTCAAATTAGCTTAATTTATCCTTTAATTTGCTTATAAAACAGATACCTGTACAGTGCAATGAAATAAACATTGGAGTGGTTAATCACAAATTGGAACGATTGGAGCAAAGAAAACATCCAACAATTGCAAGGTAAAAATAAATTTTCTCTTCACTTTATTCGCATCAAGTTTCCGTATTATTATTTTTATTTCCAACGAACATTTGTAAGGTTATGTCAAAAGTGGGGGTATTGAATCTGTCATAATTCGCTTGAATTCATGAATTACATGAACGTCAAATGTGAGGCGCGTTGCTCGGTGCGGGTTCGGTGCTGAAAAAAGCACAAACTGCTCACGAAAACAAAATGTACTTGCACAGTTAGTTGTGGTGTAGTTGTAAAAGTAATGACTAATATGAAGGCGAAAATCCAAGCTCAAGAGCCCGAAAACGGGCAAGTCGCCATCTTCAAGAGAGTATCATCAGCACTTTTTTACGGATTAGCATCGTTTATGATTACAGTCATCAATAAAACTGTCCTTACATACTTTGGATTTCCCTCATTCCAATTTTTGGGTTTGGGTCAGATGGTAGCTACTGTTATTGTATTGTTTGTTGCCAAGAAATGTAAAGTGGTGTCGTTCCCAGACTTCGAACGGGGAACTTTTAAGAAGATATGGCCATTGCCTTTCATATACGTAGGAAATATGATCTTTGGACTTGGTGGTACGAAAGAGTTGAGTCTGCCAATGTTTACAGCCTTAAGAAGATTTTCCATTTTAATGACTATGATAGCGGAATATTATATTCTAAGTGTAAAGCCAACATTTAGTGTACAAGTGAGTGTTTATACGATGATTATTGGTGCGTTAGTAGCTGCTAGCGATGATTTAGCATTCAATTTACATGGCTATGTTTTCGTGCTGTTAAATGATGTTTTTACTGCTGCTAATGGTGTATTCATGAAGAAAAAATTAGATTCTAAGGAATTAGGCAAATATGGTTTATTATATTATAATTCTTTGTTTATGTTAGTTCCTGCTACATTTTTCGCGTATTACACTGGAGATCTACACTCTGCATATACCTATAAAAATTGGACTGATGTCTGGTTTGTAATTTGCTTCCTACTGTCCTGTTTTATGGGATTCATATTGTCCTACAGTGTTGTACTGTGTACATATTTTAATTCGGCTTTAACAACCACAATTATCGGTTGCTTGAAAAATATCTGTGTTACTTATTTGGGAATGATCGTCTGGGGGGATTACATATTCTCATGGTTAAATTTCCATGGGTTAAATATTAGTGTTGTCGGTAGTTTAATTTATACTTATGTTACCTTCAGGAGAAGAGATAATGCACCAGCATATATGCCATTATCTGATAAATCAAATAAAATGGATATTGTATAGTAAAGGTTTATTTTATTAACGTTTGACGATTTTTTTTGTTTAGTAAGCTAAAATTGTAAATATTATGCCACAAATAAATCCCCAAACAATGTAATGAGGTGCTCTGATATATTATGGAAAAGTAAATATGTGGTGCCATATCTATTTTCCTAATTTTATTTCAGTGTGACATGTGGACACACATGTACATAAATAATAAATTATCCCAATATTGTAAAGCAACATAATCAGTTGTACTCTCTCATTTATCTCGTAATTGTGTAGTACTACTTACAAAGTATTTTAAAGTAAGTATTATTGTTATTATCTGTAAGTGGAAATAACATATTTCCATACCAAAGCTTAGTACGTACATACCTATTATAGTTCAAGTATCTATTCAGTATACAACTTGCAAGTGTTAAACGTGTGAATTTTACCAAATTATATAATCATATTTTTGTTAGACTGTCAATATATGTTCTGTGATTTTTAATAAAAACTGGTAAAACTCACTGCTTTCATTATTTTTATTAGAATTGCTTCAACATATTCGTTTAGCTATCCAAATGTGTTAATTTATAAAAGTAGTTTATAGGTAAATGTACCTATTGTGTAATGAATATAGTTATTTTATTAAAAAAAGTTATTTAAAAATCTAATAATTTTAGTATCTTTTCATATTTTACCATTATATATTCTACAATATATTTATTTTGCATATAGCAATAGGCACACAATTTACATTAATAGTTTTTTGAACTTCCTGCAGTATGAATATGCAGCGACTGCCAAAAAATGCACTAAATAAATATATATTTTTATTTCTATTTCTGTTTCCGAGTAACAATATGACAAAAAAGTCTTACATAAGTACTTAATTATGTCCGTTATAAGCAAGATTGCAACGAATCATCTTGCCAGAGACAACGTGTATATACAGTCTGGTGTACAGTGTTATCAAAAAGTCTGGGAACGACGATATGATTCACAATTTTGTGTTAAAATCTTTTCAATTTCGTGAGGTAAATAAACGAAAAGACTGATGGATTAATATATTAAAGATTTCTTAAAAGAATGTTAAGTACGAGGAAATTGGTGAGATACGCAGCTTCCGCCTCTAAAAAAAAACACCGCGTTGCATATTTACCAATGTTACTGTACCACAACCTACATAAAGGATAAGTCTTATCTAGACAATCTAGGTTGGTCCATGTCATGTATTTCTGTGTATGATTAAGACAATTTTATTCCAAAGACAAGAATTTTTATCAGTATACGGTGTAACTTTTAATCCGGACCAAGTTCTGATTCATTTATGGATGCAGTAATGAGGATTAGGTGAAGCTCTAAGTCAAATCAATGTCGAGTCAAAACATCTTCCACGTCATCGCATAATCGTGATGAATGACAGTCTAAGGACGGTAAATAAAATTAATACAAAATTGCAGGGTTCTTTAGTCTTGATATAATACCGTTTGGTGTACCAATCAGTGGTGGCTCGTGACAAAATTGAGTTATGGGGCTAATCACGGGCCAACTCCTTATCAAGAATACTTACCTACCTAAATATAAATACTAACGTATTTCCTTCAGAATTGCATATATTTAGTTTTTAAACTGCACGGGCATGAGTCACTTGTTTAGTTCAGGTGTTTTTGTGATTTTATACAGACGGAAACAACACAACATAACGCACATGAGTTATTTAAGGTTTGTTTTTTTTTTTTTACTTAAAATACTATTATGATGCATTTTTCAGAAATAACTCCCTTATTATATTTAATATTTCATTTTCATAATTTTTACCCTAAGAAAAATATGAATGGTAGTTCATTTTGATTTGAAATACTATAGTTATTAATTTGCGATGTCATCCTAGAATAATATATACTACACCTTATTACTATAATTAATAAATATTAAATATTCTTGAACCCAATTTTTAATGCGGGAAAGTGCCAAACCGAAGTCCGTATGCCACGGTCCTCTACATATGTTAGATTAGATTAGATTAGGATTGGGGTGGCCTATGGACCTGTTTCACCGCGACCTTTTCAGATCTATTGTAATCCCCTTCTTCCTAGAAGACGCTCTCTAACTTTGCCCTTTTAATTAGGCCTATCATACTAGAAACCTTGTCCTCGCCAGGCCTTCACATTAGCACAACACATGAATTGGTGTTTCTTCCTCCTCTTGGCAGTATCTGCAGATTGCATCATATATCTGCCAGACCTATGTTGTACATATGCCTATTCAGTCTACAGTGACCAGTCAACAGACCTACAATCATTTTGACAGTCTTCCTGTCTTTATTCAGTAGATCTCTCGTGAATTCAGGCCTCTGCTCCTTTAGGAACTCTTTTGCCTGTCTTTGTCCCGGTGATTTTTGCCACCACCCTCTGGACTGATTATTTATCCATTCATTGATGGATTTTTTAATTTGCGATTTGGTAGTGCCGAAAGAGGGGTCGGCTCCAACGAATGACCTTAATGAACCTCGCCTAGCCAGCTCATCCGCCGCCTCATTTCCTCTCACGCCTGAGTGGCTAGGGACCCAGGCCAGGGTTAGTTCCCTGTGGGTGCCCACCTCATTAGGGCGCTTACACAGTCCCAAATTAGCTGAGAGTCCACGCTTGTGGAGCTAATCGCTTTAAGTGTGGACTGACTGTCAGACACTTTTACCTGGCTCGGTACATCACATGTTTGGAACACAGTCGCGTCTTTGCTAAAGCTTACCGAAAGAGCCTTTTTAGGCTTCTTAGCGTATATTCCCACTCTAACGCCGTAGTCCGTTTTAGAGCCGTTTTTATAGCCAAACGATAATTATTTTTAGCAAAAGTCATTTTAAGATCTAAAACCAAAAAGTAATATAATACAGTTTTTCCAATTGTTAAAATGACTAATTAAAACTTTGACACTGACACTTTTGGATGGATTGGTAAATCATTTAAAGAATCTTTTCTATTAAATTAAATCCTGCCGTTCAAATAATCTCACCAAAAACGATCCAGTATATAGCTTATTTAGATCAGCTGAATGATACGATGTCTCTCGCCCACAAATTTTGTTCCAATAGGATGGAACTTTTTCAAATTCTTGAAAAAATATGTATAATATTTCTTATAAAAATATCTACTTTGCCTGTCAGATGGATATATAGGGTTTATAAAGAGCACTTGAATCGCATGACCTAAGGTTCTTTCTGGGGGTTTATTGGAAAATAACACTATATTTTTACAGGATTAGCAACTAAATGATTCATTCATTCATTCATTCAAGTTAGGGTGGGCACTTGATGTCCGGGCACTTGAGCTTGGTGCTCATTGTACCATCCCTATTGATTCTCTTATTTCCACTCGAGCAGCTTGGTGTGCTCTATAAAGCCCAGTATGTTGCCCAGTGGAAACTTGAGAACTTTCGAGGGCTCCAATAGATCTCTCCCGAAATATTTCTGCCTGAGTACCTTTAGTTCCTCACATGTGCAGATTACATGTAAACTCGTTTCCTCCTGTAGTTCGCATCTTCTACACCACGGTTCGTTTACACGGCCTGTGTTGTATAGATGCTTTCTCAGAGGACAGTGTCCAGTTACCAACCCAGTAATGGTTTTAACTTCTTTTCTTACTGCGCTTGAGTAGGTTATCAGAGAAACTACCATCCCCATCCCCTATCAGCGTTTTGGTATGGAGTTGACCTTCAGTCGACCTCCATTTCTTTATACTTTCTTTATCTAACCAGGTCCAGATCTCCCTTCTTGCGGAATCTTTAGTAATCCCACATACGGGCTCTGGACCCATGAAGTGAACTAAATGATCTTAAGCATTTCAATACACAAAATAAAAAAATGTCAGCTGAGAAATGAATGACCAATTCCCTCAAGAATTTGCTTTCCACATTTCTTTAAAGCTTGTGTTGGCATTACGATAACACGCAATTTTCTCGGAAATTTTTCCAAAAATAAAAATTATGCTCATATTCACAACATTGGTGAAATTAGTGTTCCATTTAAGCAAAAAGAAATCACTTATAAACACTATTCCGGCTTCTAAATATTTACAAATTCTCATAAAAAAATTCTGACGTACGACATAAACCAGAAATACAATTGTTACCGATAGCAATTTCCTGCGACAACTGTAAATAAATCTTAATTTTTTTTTTAAAGAGGCATTTGAACGTTGTGCAACAAGCAACCTATTTTAAACTTCCATGTAATAAAGATAATTACGTGTTAAAAAAAAATAAACGTTATGCACATGGCCCTTTAAACTAAGTTTGACACGCCTTGAACTTTTATTGTTTAGTAACACGGACATATTTATTCTAAAGTATAAAATAAAACCTCTTAATTGTTTGATGTAAACTTGACCTTGTAAAAAAATCGGTAGGTATATGTACAATAATTACTAATGTTTATTAAATAGACCAAAGAATATCCTGTTGCGACCATTTTGCTTCTTAATTAAAAACTGTGTGATAAACAGCAGGATTCTCCAACCGAAGAACCATTGAAACTGCGGATATATATATATCTATATCAGCATAAGCTGATATAAATATATATCCGCAGTTTCAATGGATACGTTAACTACTTTTATTAGATAATCATTTAATACTTTGATAAATTAATTTCATTGATAATTAAAGATTGACGTATATTATTTTAATCTTAAATAATGATTTTTAACACTTTATACTGAAATTGCATCAATAAATTATATAATATCAAGTAATAAAGCAAGTAATCATTACGAATATTCAGTTTAATATTTAAACAGAAACATGCATATTCTATACAACTGGAACTGTGACCTTGTCTTTGCTTATATTACATCACGCTATTTAAATTTTTATTTTTAGTATTTAATTAATAGTACCTACAAAAAAAAAATTACTATAAATATTTGTACATTTACAGATGATTCAAACACCCAAACTCCGCATCATACAAAGAATGAGCACTTTAACTAACAAAATCGTCCCATTAAGCACTCAACAACCAAAAACGCAAGTTTCAAACGATTTCGAAGAAGAATTTAGTAAACATCACATCTCTACAAGTCTATTCCAAAAAATGTTACTGGGATTAGGTTCAGCAGCAGTTTGTATTATGGATCCAACGAGGCCAGAAATGATAGCTTGTATGGGAGAAGCTACTGGTAAATTTTCGGTTTAATTTCGGACGTAATTTAAACGCTATGTATCACTAAGGTAACGAGGCGATGAAATATATGCTGACGGAAATGGAAAAATCGCCAGAAGGTTCGGAAATATTAAGGAAACGGCCTAGAATTAATTCAAACACTGTAGATTTGGTAAAATTAAAGGAATATCCAGAAGGGACGCTAGGAAAAGTATATGTAGACTTCTTGGAGAAGAATGTAAATTTAAAAGTATGTACATCCCATGTTATATCAATGCGTATGTTTTTTTTTTTTTAGCGGGTGACTCCTGATTCTAGAGGTCCTGTTAATTTTGTAGAAGATATAAATCTGGCGTATGTTATGCAGAGGTACAGAGAAGTGCATGACCTTGTTCATACAATATTGCTAATGCCAACAAATATGATAGGTAGGGTATTTTTTACTGCATTATTATTAGCTAATAAACTACTTTATGAGTTTGTTTACGTATGTACATATATATTTTTTAAACCAAACGTTAAAATTCCTGAAGTACGGAATTTTCTTGTATAGATAAGTGGAAAAATATTTATTTTGTTTTACTTAAAGTTAGAAACAACTTGTTGGTTTAAAATAAACGACATTTCGCTTTTCGTTTCTAACAGGCCACTTTGATCGCGATAAAAATTTTCCAAAATCTTTTCCGTAAGCAAGTAGAACATTGAAGTATAAAATCGCATGAAATTATGTGTACGTATTGCTGTGTTCTGACTGAATTAATTGAAATTGCTAAATGAATTTAACAAGGAAAAAGAAAATTAAATTTAGCTAGCTCAACGGATAAAATTTTAAAAGGGCGCAAAAGAACTATTAACCTCAGAGTCACCCTCGCGAATTAAAATTTGAATTTAACCACGAAACAGTAACAATCTTTATTATTATACAAAAAAGGGTTAAATTAGAGCTCGTGCAGAAAAGAAACCGTGAACTGAAGGTTCTGGCCTAAAATAAAAACTGCACTTGATTGTAAATTACAATAGGACAATGCTATTTCCTATACAAAGCAAAAGATTTGTTTGTGAAGGAAGATAATCCTAAATATACCAATATCAATTCACATGGTTTCAAATTAAAACGAACTAAATTAAGCGTGGACAATTTCTAGTAAATAACAAGAATGAGAAACTAAATGCAAGCACAATGCTTCTACTCACCCAAACGAGGTGATTAATAAAATAAAAATGAATCAGCAAAATAGAAAAACGGAAAAATTAACTCTTTAACTATAATCAGAGAATTACAACTAAAATAAATCTTCCCGAACAAAAATAATAAATAATCTTATATCTATAATGTGCACACATCAATATATTAGCAATTATTACTAACTGAATTCCTTGTTGGACTATATAAAATTCAATTTATGCGACAATTTAGAATATAAAAATGAATTACAAAATGGCATCAATAAAATACAAAAATACGTCTACTCACGTTACTAATCGACCAAGGAATTGCTTGACAAAACTCTACAATCGTTTTTCTTACGAAAACGTACAACGCAAACGCAGAATTCATCGACAAAAACTAACAGAATAAGCGTTAACACCATGAGCAAACAATAGACATCTTAGTGAATGGAATTAATTTAAAAAAACTTAACACTAAATAAATTAAATCAAATAACAACTCTTTACTTAAAATACAAAATAAAATCTAAATTTGTGAAAATTCTCTGGGTACATTAATTAATGGCCGAACGGAGTAAACATGACAATAAAACTATGCCACTTAAAATACACTCGAGAACAAGGGAGAGTCGTACCACAGCAGTATGTTGCAAGGTCAGTGCATATTCCTTATCTCTGGAAATATTTACGAAAAATCACAACAATTGAAATTTTCTGCAAATATAATTAAAATAAAAAAACTGAAGTCTCTTTAATATAATATACAGGTGTCTCAGCGAGACTATCCGTTAGTTTATGGGGTTCTAGCCAAAATGAAAAAATGAAAATTCAAAATTAGATATAATCTAGTAAAATATTACTTTATACTTTGTTGTTTCAAGTTGCACACCCCCTGTATAGTTTCACACATTTCGATTTACCTATTTTTAAGCTTTATAAATACTTTTACTTTTTGTAATTCGATTTGGCCATTCTGAAGTTATTGCATTTTTTCTAAATAAAATCTGCACTAGCAGACATTTATTCAAAAAATCAGAGAACACATGATTTTTGGGTTTTCAGTCTACGATTCAGAATATGCTTAAACAACATATTGGAGTATGTCCTGCCGCCGAGAACAGCTCTCTACATTGTGGGGTTACTTTACTATGGCATGCTAATTTTTTGAAATTTTGAAGAATCGTAGCTAAATTTTTTCAAATGGCGCGCCATATTTTATATTACTTAATTGTCTTCGGCGTCTCAATTTATATCTTTTATATCCCACATGTCCTATACTTGAGATTAGTTTAAGGGATAATTATGATTTTTTGAAAAATGCATACATATCTCATCGATACTTACGCACTGTGTCATGGAAAACTTACGTTTTCAACGAATTACTGTCAAACGCCGTCAAGGTCTCAATTGATTAGGTACGTCATTTGATGCTTGTAAATTAATAATTACCGGTAAAGTGTCTTAAGAGGAGACTTTAAATGGTGATTGTGAAAAGAAATCGATGGGGCCACTATAATCGTTCTTATTGCAAATTTACAGAAAATTTGGTTTTTCGTAAATATTCCCAGAGATAAGGAATATGCACTGACCTTGAATAGGCAATAATTGTGCATAAATGATGTATATAAAATGCGCAAAGAATAAAACCCCTGATTCAAGTACATTTAGTACATAGTAATCTGTTAAAGAATCTAAATATTTGTTACACTCCTGTGTGCCTTACAGCATACTATTATCTGTAAAAGATGACTGACGTCTCACAAACTTTAAAATGCACAAAAATGTACTAAAACTATTACAGCATGATAAAAACGATTATATGAATAATTAACGTTACCTCCCGAAAAGATAATTTTAACAACTTGAAATCAACTGGATTGACTAGGATATCTAATACCAATACTTAATACATTTGGCTATTATGTTAAGTTTTAACTACAAATACATATATATACGTAACGTTGCGTAGTAACATAAATAGGAATGCACCTACGAAAAAAAACGCATCCACGTGGTAGATAGATAAACATAAAATGAAACAATTCCTGACTTTAGCGTTGTTGCAATGCATTATTTATCATAAGCGGTAACTTATACAGTGGTGGATACAAATAATGTTATCTGGTAGTCTTAGGTTAGAGATAAGCAAATAAAAATTTTGATAAGCTCTTTAAAGATATCTTATTTTAGGAGAAATAACTGTCAAATGGGTCGAAGGGATACAAACAAAGCTACCAATGTGTATTGGAGGGGCGATGTTTGGACCATTACGATTGAAACCCAAAAACAGAGAGACCTACAAAAAATATTATCTTCCCTGGGCGATCAGGACTGGTATGGAGGCGAAATTTCTTCTTAATGTACATTACGAAAAAAGATGGGAACAACCACTAGATGAACTTCATGAAGAATTAAATATTACACCCTTAAAAATACCCAAAGAATAAAAAGATGGCAGAACGTTTTATGGTTTATTAAATTATTGGATAATTTTTGTACATAATTTCTATACAATTTCTTGTGATACGCGCAATAGATATTAATACAGAAAATAAACTATTGAAATATTAAACAAACAAAAAGACATTAATTTTATGGGAATTTGGAACTAATCTGAATATCTCGCACGGGGCCATTTCGATGGAATATCTAAAAAAAAGTTTAACTTTAATAAATACGGATCCAAACCCTAGCCGTAGAGTATGTATATATGTACCTGGAGACTGCATCTTGAATAAAAGGAAAAAGACTGCCGCGACCACATTTTTCAGGCCATTATTCCTTTATATGTTTGTTATAGCTCGCATACTATTTATCATCTATTATAATTTTCCTATTAACAGTTTAATAAACATGGTGGATTTCTGATACATTTTCGCTGGAGTGTGGAATATAACATGTGGTCTCCAAATAGACATATACATGTTCTATGATTAAAACAAAAAAAAAATCTTACAGTTTTCATCAAATAAATTGTTATTATTCTGATTACTTTCTCGTGTAGGATTTCTTTCGGGTAGAAAATCAAAACGAGGTGTCGTAAAATTGTAATTGCCTTCAACTGTTCTTAGCGAAGTCTCTTTCGATTTCAGTGTCGCAATTTGCCTTTTATATGCAGTCAATTCCAACTATAAAATAATATTATTTAATAAAGGAATAAAATCAACTAAAATACTGTATTCATATATAGAAACTTGGCCTAAGCTAGACAACATACTCTTGCCATATGGTGCGGCTTTTTATATACTTTTTAACTAATGAAGATATAAAGCTATTCTTTTTTTTGCGCAATTGTAAAATTGATGTAGAGGCTGTAGAACTTTATTACAGAAACCTGCACGACAGTTTGTTGAAAACGAAATATGAGTATAGATGGCACCACAACCACAATTTAAAGCTTTCTTCTTTGCCGCATATCATGCAAGTTAGTCCCTATTGGCATCCGTGACATGTGGCGCCAACTTTGTCTATAACACGCGCGTTAAAAATTTATGATCCCGGTAATTAACACGAATATTTCCTCTCGGTTTGTCGCATACATTCTTCTTCCCTTTGTTTATTTTATATTAGGCTTTTGCAGTTAATGTGTGTACTCATGTACATACATATAATTGTCAAAATCGTTTTTCATAAATATTTGTTTGAATTGCGCGATTTATCTAAATTTTTCATAAATGTAGAAAGCGGTATTCTAATTTACATTAAGTTCGATGTCTAGTAGTGTGTGTTATGGTTGTATGGCATACAACTTACCTGTAATTTTTTTGATAATCTAGAATACTGACATATTTGTTCGCGCTGTTTTTCTAACTCGCCGATTTTTTCTTCTATTTCCTTCTTCAGGCCTCAAATTTAAAATAACCTGTCGCAACTACCGACGACATATTAAGGAAAATTAAATTCTTACCAGATGCAATTCTTTGAAATTTGTCTATATCCGCTTTATATTTCGTCTTCATTGTGCCACAGTAGCTTTTCAAATTTTCAATTTCTTCTCTGCTTCGCTTCAACATTTCGTCCTTCAATCGATTCTCATTAAAAAGTTGATAGGTATAGAAACTTATAGATCTATTAGCTATTTCCAATACTTGATCAGGATGCAATCCACTTAGCATCATCTTAATGTATAAATGAATTTACGACGGGTAATAGTAATAAAATGAAAATCAGTGAATCTTCCATAAAAAATATATATATAAATACGGATGATACTTACAGATTTATTTTGATCGGATGGTCGCAAATCGGTTAGCAAAAAATCGGTTTTATTTTTGAATTTCGTGCCGCATGCCAAACAGTTTTCATTTGATATACTAATTTGACCGTGTTGGTAACAAAATATGTGCGAACAACTTGTTACTAGAGCATTTTCCTCCAATAGTTGTCTACAAGCTTGTACATTACATCGTAATTCACCTTCTGCCATTTTAATTTGCGATGACAATTTAAATTAGGTACCATTAGATAACAGTTTTCATGGAGTTTTCTAAGAGGGCGCTTCGAATGGTAGGTACACCAACTAAGGAACAAAAGTGATTTTAGTTAATAAAAAGAGAAAAATTACCTAAATATCGATATTTAACAGTAAATGAACAAGCATTTTTACAATTAATTGAATACTTAATTTGGATTTAAAATTTAAGAACTTATATTATTAATTAGCGTTACCCTACCTTGTTTTCTTTCGTGTTAGGAATATTTCATGTTTGTACAGTATTTACTCTTTTGTTGGTAGATCTGTATTTCGACCTGTCACTTTTCATGTCATATACACTGATGGCGGGTTAGAGTAATATGTAAATACAAATATTTAGTTTATATTTCTTTATACATAATGTTTTATCCCTTTCATTTTGTTAAAATTGTATGCTAGATTATTAGTATTGTGTAAGCGATCTTCTCCAAGTGTTTATATTTAATCATGTACTATGTTGACCTCTATTTAAAGTAAGATTTAAAATGTCAGGAGCATTCTCGGGGTTTAGTGAGGAGGATATTAAGAGAGTTCAAAATGGATCATCAGAGAACGTCCCTTCCAATGATGGTGAGCACATATGTATAACCAAGTAGTTATGAAACATTTATGCTTACAACTGTTATAGCAAAGCCAGTTAAACTACCTAAGACTAAGAAAGTAAGGCCTATTGTTAGATTCGATGAGAGTAGGAATAAAACAAGTACCATAACTGAAATAATCCAAATACCAGAAGAAGCGAAATTATCTAAAGATAAACCTAACCATGACACTGTTGAAATACGTACTGGACAAGAAGAGAATAAGGGGGATGTAAAAGAAACTGCTGCCGTAAACCTGATTAGCTCTAACGAAAGCAACATAGTACAAATTGAAAGAAAGCCAATTGATCTAGATGAATTACAAACTAGGCAAAAGTTGATGGAAGAACAGAATCGTAGAAGAAAGGAATTACTAGTGAGGGCAATTGCTGACAAGAAAAAGCGAACACAACAAGAAACTCAACGTCTCAACGAAGTGCAGAATGAATTTAAGAAACTTGATGCTTTGTTATCCAATGACGTAAAACTCCTCAGAAGGAGAATTGAAGCAGCTAGTATTGAATATATGGAAGCACAGTAAGGGATTAGAATTATAATATATGTTTTCCATACACATAAAAACTTTTATTTGCAGGAAAAAGTATTTAAAAGTCGAAAAAGAATTCTTAGATACAAAACTTGCTGTGCAACAGAAATTAGAGAAAAAGGAGCTTCTAACAGAGCATCTATGTAAAATAATTGAGCAAAATGAGGAAAGGAAAGCTGAAAAACTAACTGAACTACTTAATAAATTGGAATTAGGGGATGTTGAAGAGTTTGAGAAACCCAGTAATGAAGCAACTACAGAATAACAGTATTAAAAATTAATATTTCTATGTACTAAAATATAAACGTGCCTTGAATTGATGTATAAGTGACAATATCTTCGCATTGTGATTAATTACGTTTTTGAATGTATATTTACAAGATTTTATAAAATGTTATATATATATATATATATATATAAATAAATTTTCTATAATAACTAATTGTTAGTTTCATTACATAGCATTTGTTTAGCGACAACTTATATTAATTTAGCAAATTATATATGATTATACAATTAACAATAGAAGAAAGCAGCGACCAAACAAGACGAGTGTGAAATCTAATATTACAGGAAACTGTATTGTAAAAGCTATTATTTCGGATGTATTTGCCTTCATAAACAGATGGCTCTAATATTCCCAGTGTTAAATAAAATAATCCAGATTAAAGTCAACACAAAATTTCAGGTAATAAAAAAATAGTTATCCAGAAATGGTACCGATGTAAATTATTCTATTTAAAACTACACATTATGTTTTTATTTGTTATTAATTTACTCTTTATTAAATCAAGCGGTTTAATGATTTACGATAATCTCCGTTCTATATAACTAATGCAATCTACAGGCACAGTTGGAAATACAAATTCAAAATTTTAAAATAGATGCGCGTTACAACACTCAGTCTAAATCACTCTTTGTTAGTGTCTTTTCTTAACTAAGTTAAATGTTAAACTTATTTACATACGGAGTGAGGTTTCTGCTCGACTTTGAATAATTACCAACCACAAAACATTTTGATCCAAGTACAGTCGCGAGCAAATGTTATAGGCACCTTTGACAAAACTAATTCTTGCATTTTTTTGTGACAGTTAATTCAACGTTTATATAATCGTCTTTATGGTTATAATAGTCTTTATAGATACCTTTTGTAAATATATTATTTTTTTTATATATTTTCAAGTCTTCGAGAAGTCACTTTCCCCCGCCCATCTAAAAAGTATTATAGCTGTACTAAAAACACTCTAATATGCAACAAATTAATAAGATCCCTTAAAATATTAAAATATTTATAATGTGTTACCTACAAGCTTTTATTTTCTCATTTCTTACTATGATATTCGCCCAAAATTTAGGGTGCCTATAACATTTGCTCGCGACTGTATCTTGAATTGTAATTAAAACTTAAGTGTCACTAAATTTAAATCAAATTAATAAAGAAAATAACATTTCAGTTATGTGCTTACCTAGAAATTATATACTTTTATTATTTGATCCGGTGTGTGTGCACAAAAGCATTGTACAACTGCTTGAATTGATATGCAAATGATATCTGCAGAAACTAATTTTATCTTTTGGCATTTCCCGAATCAATGGGTGTAATTGTGAGATTCTGTGCATAACTGTAGCGCTTGTAAGATTAACTATAAGTCCCTAAGCACCCATGATACATGCTTACAGTCTTACAACTTATCCTACAGACGATATGTATAAAATTTCACCATAAGGTATAATTGTTTAAGGCGGCAGTAATGACATAGATCGTGTTTTTGTATTCCACTTTCAAAAACGAATATTAAGAAGTGATGGAAATATTGTACAATTCAAATGTGCTGAAGAATTTATATATGCGTAGTGTAACGCCCGTAAATTTATCTGTAAGCATATGCGCAGACTTACAGATCACCTGACATCAGACACTACAGACAAGCATAGAATCTCTCCATAAGACCGGTCAGTCGCGGCTCGTGATAATATTCAGTGGAAGGGCCAATTTCGAGCCAACTTCCCTCATCCCTCTCTCCTCCTTTTATTAATTTTACAAAGTTTTGATCAATTCAGCTCAGCTTGCAATAATTTACCACTTCGTTTATTGTCAACTAAAATAATACCGACACAAAAAAATAATGTAGAAGCCATTTTGAAATGAAAAATTACACAAGAAAATAAAAAAAGTGTTTAGGTTAAAAAATGCAAAATTTGAAACAAAACAGTTGTTTTGTTATTTCACGATTTACTTACGTATAAGTTAAACCACATAAACAAGTTTAAGTGGCGCCAGTAACTACGTTTACTGATGACGCGTCTTGGAATGCATATATGTACTTAGAATCACAATACAAACAACACGGTATAATAACATGGCTGGATTTGAATCTCAAATTCGTCGAGGTCGGTCAGATGACATCATTGCGGAGCACATAAAAAACAACTAAATACATCTGTGGTAAATATATGGTAAATAGTAAAAAGTTAATATCCAAATTTATTTAAGACAATTAATGTAAATCAAATGCAGTTTTGCTTTAGAAAGCCTGTTTAGATGGACGCTTATTTTATCTATCTTATCGCATTTCTACAATTTTAGCGAATTTAGTGTGTTTACAAAGTGTTTTCGTTATTTTTTTAGAATATTGAATTTAAAAAAAAAAACCTTAACGTATTTAAAATATCTTCCGTAGCCCCATCCATATTTTCTAAGCGCATCTTTGCCATTAACAAAATCCTCATGGGCGAAATCGGCTTGTATCTGATCAAAACATAATGATAATTATATTTTTGCAATTTTTGCTCCGCAATGACGTACTTTCGTATGCGCGTAAGCTTACCGTGTTATTTATACCGTGCTTAGAATCATCGCTAACTGCCACGTGACTCGATCGATCAATCAAAGGTTGCCGCATCAAATCATAGGTATAGCAACGTTCGTTCTGTACTTAAATCTGTGTACGTGTATTTATTGGTATTTTTTCGCAGAAAATAGAAGCTTTTTAATGAATAATTTGTGATTTTCAATGGTAGAAGCTTTAGGGTTTTTGTTTAGAGCTCTTTGTGAGGAGCCGTCACTGAAGTCGGTTAAAATTGTTAGGAGATCTTTCTTCAAAGTATAATTTATAATTTAGGTCTGAAGAAAGGAAGAATTGTTTCCAGAAATATTACGAAAGAGGCAACAAATAAAATTAGAAAATAAATCCAAATTCTATTTTTTCTTATTACAAAAAGATGGTAATTTTTCGAAATTTGATTTGCTACAAAAAGTCGAAATGAATTTACTGGAAAATCTAATATTTATTTCAAAATCGTATTTAAAAATGTTGATAAGTAACTACAAAGTTTACATAACAGTAATGTGTGAAAGGGTAATTGTAACTTTTCTTACCCCACAACGTAAATTGTTTTGGCACAAAGCAGGTGTTATGCATGTATTATTTGATACAATAAAATAAGAGGAAACCCATCAAGAAGAGTTAATTGGGTGCGAGTGAATTTAAATTGTAAACAAATAGATCATAAATACACTCTCTGAATAATAAAATACAGGCGCAACGTTCTCGCCAATGCAGAGATCCTCGAGTATATATTTACACTATTTATTATCGGCTTTTTTTTCAAACGTCTATGCTAATAGAAGAGCACGTGTCAACCATAACCGGTGGTTGGGTTCCGACGGCCAGCGGTCTCATATTTGCTGTTGTTATTATGATTATTTTACGGATCGTTTGGAGGATAACATTTGGTGAGTAGACAGCTGGTGTGTTCGTGTATTTTCAAATGACTGGAGGCATTTGTGGGATTTCCATTAAAGGAGGTTCTTTGCTGCAGTATTAGCAAAATTGGGATCGTAAATGGTTCACTACGGCTTCTTTTAATTTTTTTTTTTGTTTCTTTAATAACTATCTTATAATTCCGTATTATGCGAAAATATCTTCAAGCACCATGCATTTGTGCAGCATATGTTCATTAACTCGAAATACCTGAAAGCTAATATACTACTACCAAATGTAATCTAATCCTTTGCCCGGATAGAAATTTAAAAATGAAATAAGTACCTTTTTTTTAAACAGTTAAAAGAGAGGATAATGTTTTTAAGATATTGTTATACACAGTACTCATACTAAAAATTACAGAACAAACTTTAATGTTGTTCTTTTTTTTGACAATAATTTGCAAAGTAATTTAACTCTTAAGACAATATTGTACAGGGTTGGTCAAATTGGATGTAATAACATACTTTGCAGTGGAGATTATTTGGGATTTGGATATGAAATCTACGTTTTAATAATCCTTCAAAATTTGTAGTTATGACTTTATATTTTTTTCTTAAATGGAAACCATAACAGGCTATTTTATAATTAACTAACAAATTTTGTGAACTTAACAAAAACGTAACATTATATGTTTATTCTAAATATTAAGCAAGATATTGCGTTTTTAAATTTCTAATAGATTTATAATAGGACAGATCTATGGAAAAATCAGTAGACTAAGGCAAGGCGCGCACCGAAATGGCGTCGGGGTGGCGTGAAGGTGACGTAGTAGTGGCGTGGTAAGTGGTGTCACCTAGGCACATGAAAACCAATTGACTAGCGCGCACCAATGTGGTTTAGTGGTGGTGTGGTATCTTGAACAAGCCAAATTGGTTTTTCATGTGGCTTCGGTGACCCACTTACCGCCACTGCTACGTCACCTTCACGCCACCCCCACGCCATTTCGGTGCGCGCCTTGCTTTAGAAATTCCCGGGCGTAGTGGCAGACTTCATGCGTAATGCACTGCGAATGGTTGAAGAATGGTGCCTTTCACAAGGACAAGGACTCTCAGTTAATACACGAAAAACCAAGTTCTGTCACCAACATGAGGAAACTCAATGACCTAGGCGGCATTAGACTGTTGGGCAGGAGCTATAATTAACCAAAGAAGTAAAGTATCTGGGTGTTACCCTGGATGTGAAACTGAGCTGGAAAAATCACTTAATTAATACAACGATCAGGGCTAAGCAACTATTCTGGCGCTGCAGGAGAATTGCTGGTAAAACCTAGGGACTAAAGCCGAGGGTAATCCATTGGTTATATACTGCTGTGGTAAGATCAGCGATAACATACGGGGTTAACATAACTGATAACTGAGGAGGACAGAAGTGTCCTCCGCAGTGAAGTTGCTAACCGCTGTCCAGAGACAGGCATTCCTGGGCATCATTGGTGCAATCAACAGCACAGGGATCGCTTCTTTGGAGACCATTGTGGGCCTCCCCTGCTGGAGCGTTATGTGAAAGCGGTGGCGGTGAACATTACCCTGTAACTAATTCAAAACTAGTTAAAAACTGCAAACAATCCTTCAATTTGTAGCACGAGACTACACGGTGTCTCTGATTTGAGCGCCCGGACATGAGGATATAAAAGGCAATATAATAGCCGACGAACTAACCAAAGAGGGCTCTAAAGATCATTTCATAGATCCAGAGCCGGTAGCCCGTTACTAAGGACTCTGCTAAAAAGGATATTTGGACCTGGTTAGATAAAGAAAGTACCAAGAAATGGAAGTCGACTGAAGATCAACTCTATACTAAAGTGCTAATAGGGGATGGGAATGCTAAATTCTCTGATAACCTACTCAGACGCGGCAAGAAAGAAGCTAAAACCATTACTGGGCTGGTAAATGGACACTATTCCCTGAAAAAGCATCTATACAACACAGGTCGAGTAAGCCAACCGTGGTGCAGAAGATGCGAACTACAGGAGGGAACGAGTTTATATGTAAGCTGTGAGGAATTGAAGTACTCAGGTAGAAACATTTCGGGAAGGATCTATTAGAGCCCTCGAGGGTTCTTAAGTTGGGCAAGATATTGGGCTTGATAGAGAACACCAAGCTGCTCGAGTGGAAGTAAGAGATTTCATAGGGACGGTAAAGTGAGCACCTAACTCAAGTGCCTCGACTATAGGTGTCCACCCTAACTTAAAAAAAAAAAAAAATCAGCAGACTGCCACGACAGCTAAATAAAATAATAATAATAACAATTACAGAGATATTATACTTTCTATGCCTTGCTACTCAAACAACAGTGGGCTATGATTGATAAATTAGAAAATTATTCCCTACACCGAGTGCCATGCCCAGACAAACTGAAACCATTGATTCTTTTGTCTGTCAAACTGTGACTGTTAGTTATATTATTTTGCCCAATTTCGTTATAGTTTTCATCGAGTTATTTGACTTCTGTTATTGTTTAGTTTCATTTTATATTGTATTGTATTTATTTAAAAAAAATTGAATTCACTAGTCGTGGAAAATATAACATGTTGGAAGCATATATTGAAAGTAAAAAGAACGCTATGAGAGCTTTAAATCTGTATATCCTAAGATACTTCGAGAGGAATTTACCAAATGCTCGTACGTTCAAGACTGGAGAATAATTTAAAAAATCATGAATCATTAAAAAAAATCGATCCACAAAATATCTGAAAATAATATGAAATATCTGTTTTCGGATACGTGGAAGCCTTTCCAACCACTTCTTCCAGAGAAATCGAAAATGCTGTAGGAGTATCAACAACTAGCAGTCTTCGAATTTTAAGAAAATATAAATACAATCCCTACAGAAATCGAACTAATCATTTTCTCTATCGCAACGATCATGAAAGAATGTTCAATTTTCATTGGTGGTATATATGAATGCGTCAACAAAATCTTAATTTAAAAAACTGTGTAATATGGTGTGATGAAGCTCACGTTCCTAGCGATGGCATATTTAATAGGAATAATAACCACTATTGGAGTGACACAAACTGCTATATAATATGCAGACCCATTTGGAGGCAAGGATGATTTGGTTTTAATATTGCATGCTTTTTAAAAGGTTGCAGATTTTATTATTTTATATATGATGGTAATTTGACAGCTTGCCGATACCGTGAATTGTTAAATGCTCATTTGATAGAATTTCTAGATGACGTTCCATATAGTGAACGGATTGAAATTTATTTTCTATTAGATGGCGCACCTGCACACAATTCCCTAAATACTAGAAATTATTTAGGTCATAGTTTCCAAATAAATAGATTGGCACTGACGACCCATACGATGACTGGCAAGATCTTCAGATTAACGCCAATGGATATTTTTCTGTGGGTTTTTTTTTAACATAATATGCATTTTCCCCAATATTTGAAACTTATTGAGTAAAGTGATCTAAAAATTACTTCTGTCTGACTGATTTCTCTTCGACTTTGGTGCAAGTCAAAGCACGTATTCAAGGTTTCTTTGTTGAAGAAATCTTCAATATTAACAAAACATGTTTTCATTAGCATTCCATTTGAAATACCGGCAACTACACCTGTTCCAAAATACATATGCTATCTAAACACTAACACACTAGAGTTTTTTATTGTCACCATCTTAATATATAAGTGAACCAGGACCTGTATAAAATGAAATAAAATCCAACACCTCATTCGGCCCAATTATAGCATACCTACGCTTTTATGTGGAAATAATAAATAGGCGGCTGTGTTACTACTATTAAAGGACTTCTTACTGAAGAATCCCAAGATACAAGATGTTGTAAGTAATGGGAGATAGTAGATTCAAGTTTTTTAGTTTAACAATACCGATTTTCACGCCTTATGTGCGCTGCATATCAGACAATAACAGACAGGTGCAATCAACATATGTGTCTATTAAAATAGATAAGTGGATATTCTAGGTTTATAGTTGTTTGTTATTAAATCTTAAAGCGTGCAGTGAACAATATGCAATATGTAATTTAAAAATCATTTTAACTCCAAAATCACAATTTTCGATAAATCAGACAATTAATCAGCAAGTGTAGTATATTATAGAGCAGATACAGAAAATTCATTTTATTTCGATTACCGGTAACAAAAACGGAATATGTAGTATTTTAATGTTGCGATTAGTGCACAATATTATCAGTAGTACCAACGTAATAACAAAATGTTGCCAAATTTGTGTCAGTCTTGCTAATGCTAGAATTGAACAAGTTGGTAACTTCGATAATCCAGAGCATCCAAATAGCATTATATTATTGCTCTTATGGTTACGTGCCTTCCAGAATAAAATGAAGACTTTATAGCTTTATTAAATTTCTTATTAGAAATTGAAAAGAAATTTAAAAGAGGTAAATAAGTTTCATATATTATCTATCTATTATAATGTATTAGAGTTCATTATGTTATTTGTTTACACAAGAGAAAAAAAAAACAGAGCTGTTACACTGACGCCAAAGTCGGACAGATTGACTATTGCGCCTGTGAAAATTGTAAGACCAATGTGAATTATAAAACTCGTAAGATTAATCTAAAATTGAGAGAGTAATAAATGAAGTGGTCGACTTTCGTCTGCACGCCAGGTCCGTACTAAGGTTTCATGAATGTTACATTAACGTTTAACACAAGTATACAGTACAGTCGGGAAAGAGCAAAATTATTTATTTATTTAACTATAAATATTATATATAAACCCCCTACCTTATTTAAGTAGCAGAAATGGTATAAGATTGCTAAAAAGTTTGTAGCATTAAATGTTCCAAGATGTTTCTCGCTAAACTGCGTTCATCACGAAGATAAAACATGCTTATATTTTGAAAAAGATTGATCAATATCTACGGATGTAACACATGCATAATTAAAATATTTTTTATAGGTAGATAACGGATCAGATGCATAATAACCGTTTCTGCGCATCTGTTCAGAAACATTTATTTTGCAGTACTTCAAAGCGGCTGGAAAACTACCGTTTTCCTGTCTAGACAGGCAAAAATGTCTCTAAAGGTTGGCCACACTAGATTCCGCATGACAGACGTGTAATAAATTGTTATTAAGCTACAATTATGGTAAGATGAACTGGTGTCTTCATTGCACTTATTATTGATAAACAGATATTAAACTAGAAACAAAATTACAGAAAAAGATTTATTCTCGGAAACGTCAAAATACTAAGATATGTAACCTGTGTGCCAACTTGTACTATCACCTTCCTAGTGCCAAAATTTCTTTTCTATTTTCAATTCAAAATTAAGATTTGTCGGCCTAAAAAACATTGTATATCACACGGCCAGAAACACTTTTGCGAGTATTCGTACTTGTACAAACCGTACTCATACTTGCAAAACTGATACAAATAACTATTATCGCACACTTTACAAACTATTTTGCCACCATCGTAATACAATCCGGAAAGTCACTTTTGTACGTTATGAAACAATGGTCGTTTTCTGAGATTTTCTACGCCCAACATTCTTTACAATGCGTAACAGTTAACGGAGAATTGTACTATCTCGCATCAAGACTCGAGTAACACTGATACGATACTGGATACCATGGTATAAGTATATTAGATATGCTCACAAGAGGTACGAAGATAAGACTTTTCTGCGCATCATCATCGCGCGTCATCAGACAGCTATTTTATATTTTTTGTAGCGTTTACAGTGTATGTTTGATTAAGTGTGTAATATTATAAACGTTTATTTTTCATTTTTGTTTATTTTTATTGTTTTGTTGGCGATTTTTATTTTAAATATAGTTGCTGAATTAACTTTTATTTTATTTTGTATCTACGCACAAGTACTACGTTTTGAGGTGAGAGATTAAGTGGTCGTTATACATATTTGTACAAATTTTGTTTAGATATAGGGCGCTAAATTGTATAAAATTTGCGGTGAAAGAATGCAAAAATCACCATTGTTATAATTTTTGATTATCTTTCTTTAATTGCAAATGATGTACACTTTCTTCATAACACAAAACCGAAACATTTCAAATTGTCTAACTAGCTATGATAAAAAGTTCTTTTTAGAATAACAATACGTGTGAAAGTAATTCTCACATTTAAATTTGGAAATAAACTATCATATTAAATGTTAAAGAATTTAATGGATGTTAACTGTCTAAAGTTTTTCTTAAACTTTATTCTACTCGCATCATATATGCGCTCCCATCGCGTGTCATCACTGCATGCGCGTGAGTATACCATGATTTTACTGCCTTGAAGATATACTATGGTTAAATGTTCTGCATGGCGCGGGGCGAGTACGGCCCGTGTAGGCAGACACATTTGACCACTCTAGTAATAAAGTGTTGTTTTAAATTATTTCTTTATAGGCTTATTTTAACAACATCCTGAGTAATTTTTGTTTTGTAAAATTTATTGAATTGGCAGAAACGGTCCAAACGTTAGTTCAGAAATTAATTTTTTAAATGTACCGAATTTTGACTGATTGTGCAAGGAGTTCGTTACTGTATAAAAACTAACAGCTACACATGGCTTGCTTCTGGCAGATTTATTACACTTAGTAGTTGCTAAATAAATAGAGCGATATTTGGCTTTTCGTATATTAGGTTAGTTATTTTGAAAATGCAAAATCTCCATAATTTTTAAATTATAATCAATTCATTAAATTATTTACATATGAAATTAAAACAGATGGAATTAAAACAGTCACTACTTCGTTTGAAAATTGGGGGTAACAAATAGTTGTTAAGCTGGTTTTACACTTGTGAATATTTTCATCAATTTCTAGACTTTAAAATTGATCAATTTGTAGTTCTTGAACTAGAACTTGTTGCCGTTTTATACCTGTCAATAAATATTTGGGACCTTCATAGAGATCAATATCTATTTCTTAAAATAGAACTTGCTGCTGTATTACATTTGTCAATTAATAGAACTTGAAATCGGGAATATTAGAATCGGTTACTTTCTTTTTTAACGTTCGGGGTGGTAGCGCTCTGTCACAACAGGGATATTATTATTTCTTGGAGTGATGTTGCATACTTAAAACAAAGGCGGGTAAAGGTTTGAGGTTAAGCATTATCTGTCTCGAAGATTTCTTAGAAGGATTTATGGTGGATTTCTTGATCAGAGATACACATACATTTCTGTATTGGTATAATTGAATAAACGGTAAGAGTTCCGTACCTCGACCGCTGAATTCACTATTTATATGCACACTAACGGATAAAACACGACATTGTTTTTTTTAGGAAATGAAAACAAAGTAGTGAAAATTGTGTTTGAACAGTGCTATTTCCAGGTTATGGTCGACGCGATTTTGACATTTATTAGGTGCAGTTAGGTGTGGCCACACAGCGGCAGCAGTGAAGTTTACTAAATGTAACCAAAAAGTGTTCGTTATAGCCACAGAAAAAAATATATTATGTTCCAAAACTTTTTTTAGGAGCTTTATACCCACCACTTTTTGCGTAAATAATGCCCATTTGCCCTTTAATAACATACAGTCGCGAGCAAATGTTATAGGCACCCTAAATTTTGGGCGAATATCACAGTAAGAAATGAGAAAATAAAAACTTGTAGGTAATATATTATAAATATGTAGTATTTTACGGGAATAAGATCCCTTTTGTTGCATATTAGAGTGTTTTTAGTACAGCTATAATACTTTTTAGATGGGAGGGGGAAAGTGACATCTCGAAGACTTGAAAATATATAAAAAAAAATAATATATTTACAAAAGGTATCTGTTTGTGATTTCTAAAATTTAAATTACCCGCTGAAATTATTTGTTGTATTTTTAAATTGTACATAATTTTTCCTGCATTACCGATATAACCATATGTAACAAGAATTGTAAAAACAATAGCATAATCAATCATCATATTAAAGTTACAGTCCACAAACAAATCGTGTTTACAATCAAAAACATTTGGTCAATTCGACCCGGATAGCAATCAGTTGTGTAGTTTCAAAAGCAGCAATTGTGTTTAGTGTGAGTATTCACAGAAGACAACAAGATAGGATTGTGAATTCAACAACATACAGGTTAGATCATTCCTTTTATACACATACATTCATCTTTATCCTATTTATCCCAACCTTAACATTGTTATTAACATGGAACAAGCTAAAAACAAACGAACAAACATAAAGCGTTCATTAACAAAATTTGTTAACTTCGTAAATGGGTTAGACAAAGTCGATGTGATCGATTTAGCTCAGTTAAAGATTCGATTACAAAAAATAGAAGAGGCATGATAAATTTGATGAAGTTCAAACAGAAATTGAAGTATTAGAGCCGTCAGAAACCGAAAAACATAGAGAAATAAGAGATTCGTTCGAAGATACATATTACACGTCGGTTGCAAAAGCGCGGCAAATCATCGAAAACATTGAACATGAATCAGATCAGTCCACAATCAGAGCGCGACTAATACTGTCCTCACTACACCTACAACAAACTATTTACTCCAGTGTATTCTAAACTATTCTTACCTACATTAATTTGCCTAAATTTAATGGAGAATATACCAAGTGGTTGTCATTTAAGATTCATTTGCTTCTTCAATTCATAACAATGCAGCTTTGACAAACGTAGAAAAGTTTAGATATTTAAAAAGTGTGTTGCAGATAGTGCACTTCAGTTAGTTAGTTCCATTGAAACTTCAAACGATAATTACATTATGGCTTGGAACTTATTAAACAATCGCTATGAGAAAAAAAAATTATAGTTCACACACACATGAAAGTTTTGTTTGAAATGCCACATTTAGCTAAAGAAACTTGTATTAGTTTGCGACAAACAGTAGATAATTTTCAAATGCATGTACGATCTTTGAGCGCATTAGAGGAACTGTGCAATACTGGGATACGATGTTAATATATTTATTAGCGGAAAACTAGATTCTAAAACACGTCGTGACTGGAAGTAGAAATCGGTGAAAGAAAAACGTCAAATTAGAAGATCTCGTCAAGTTTCTTTCAAATCGATGCCAATTTTAGAAATCTCTGATAAAATTAATAAAACGGATTCTTCTAAGAAAAACATTTCTTTAACAACAACATTACGAAATTTGTTCAATGTGTAGAAACTAATCATACGATATACGCTTGTACCAATTTCTAGAATTATCTGTACAAGACCGTATTGCACAAGTAAAGCGACTTAAACTGTGTTTTTAATTGCTTAAGACCCAATCATCAATTGTCTGCGTGTCGATCTGGTAAATGCACTATCTGCAAAGGCAAACACAACACGTTATTACACAAGGTAGATGACGAAGAAGTCAATCAAATGTGTCAGAAATTCGTGAAGGTAAAACAATAGACAATGTGTCACGTGAGGTTGGTATGATGTCGACATGTCTTTCAACCAGACACACACAATACTTCCTACGGCTGTTATACAGATATACGATGAAACAAATAGCAAATATTGCAACGTCAGAGCTCTTTTAGATACAGGCTCTCAATCTAATTTTGTAACACAAGAGCTTTGCAACAAATTAAAGCTCAAGACAATTAAATCCAATCTTAGCATTTCGGGTTTAAATCAAATCATGACGAAAACAACGCTAAAATGTAGTGCGACCATTTGCTCAACGAAGGGTCTCTACAAAAAATCCATATCCTGTTTAGTAATAGATCAGATTACTGAGTGTATGTCTTTACCTCCAAATTGTGTTACGAACTTACAAATCCCAGATTGTATTGAATTGGCTGATCCGTCATTTTATAGTGGTAATCGAATTGATGTATTACTCGGAGCAACAGTATTTTTGATGTTCTTTGTAAAAACCAAGTTTCATTAGGAAAAGGAAAACCAATTTTGCAAGAAACCTTGTTAGGTTGGATCGTAGCTGGTTCCATTCCTTTAGAAAAACCAAAACAAGCAACTTCTCTGTTATGCAATGAACATGATCTTCAAGGACAGCTACAGATGTTTTGGGAAATGGAAGAATCGCCTAAACATAAACAATATTCAAAAGAAGAAGAGGATTGCTTGAATTTCTACAATGAAACTACATTCGAAATAAAAATGGACAATTTGTCGTACACATGCCGCTAAAGGTGATACCGAACAACTAGGTGATACGTATGATATTTGCTATGCATCGATTTTTCTCATTAGAGAAGAAATTCAGTCTAATCCAGATCTGAAGGAAAAATATGTTAAATTTATGGAAGAGTACGAGGAGCTGGATCACATGACAGAAGCAGCAAATACGACTGAAAAAGGATATTATCTACCACATCATCCTGTTTTGAAGACCGACAGCTTAACTACTAAGTTGAGAGTCGTATTTGACGGTTCGCAAAGCCACTAACTGGATTATCTTTAACCAAATCCAAAAGGTTGGGCCAACAATACAAAGCGATTTATTTTCCATTATAACCAGATTCAGGACACATTCAGTAGCACTAACGGCGGACATAGAGAAGATGTACCGCAAGGTAAGGGATAAACGAATCGCAGCGACACCTTCAACAAATAGTATGGCGTAAAAGTCAAGAAGAACCACTTAAGGTATTTCAACTAAATACGGTGACGTACGGTCAAGCGTCCGCGCCGTTCTTAGCCATAAGATCATTGGTCCAATTAGCGCTTGATAATGCAGAAATTCATCGAACAACAAGTGAGGTAATCAAAAATGATTTCTACGTTGATGATCTGCTCACCGGTGCCGAGAACGTTGAACAAGCATTCGAATTGTATCGCGATGTAACGGAAATTTTGGCGCAGCTAATTTTCTCACTAAGAAAATGGAACAGTAATAAGTCGAGTCTTTTAGACAAAATTAGTCTTTCATGTGAAACTTCGAAAAGGTTTATGTTTGTGACGATGCGAAACAAAAAACCTCGTATACATTGGAACCACGAGAAGAAACATGTTTCAATACACTGTGAATATGCAAACGCATAAACAAGTGACTAAACGAATTGCATTGTCCTATATATCACAGATATTCGATCCTTTGGGTCTCATTAGCCCTATCGCTATACTTGCTAAGTTATTCATTCAAAAATTATGGAAAGGAAGATAGAATGGGACGAGACGTTAACTCCTGATCTACATGCAGAATGAACTAATTTTATTTATTGTGTGCAATCTATAAATTCCCTTAAAATTCCCAGATTTTTATGTTGTACAAACGCATCTTACAAGGAATTACACGGCTTTTGTGACGCCTCTCAAAGACCGTTTATTTCGAAGAAAGTATTAAATAAAGATTTGGTTCATAAGAAAAAATTATCAAAATTAGTGTCTTTAAAAAACCCAGAATGTACTCACATTAATAAATCAGAACATATGTTAGTCAGAAACGAATCCTCTGTATCTTTCAACAAGGAGGAAATTAGTTGTTAATATAAAGGTTTGAAATATAATTTAAAAATTTAAGAACCACCAATCGAAGAAATTTATATCTGGCATAGAAACAGCGATTAGTACTTTTGATGATCAGACTAAAAACTTTATTAGAACTGCTTGTAAAACTCAAGTTTTAGAGAATAAACAACGTCATCCTTCAGATATCACACGTAAAGAAATTGACATTACTAAAGGGCTTAAAAACAAAAACTGCTTTTACTTAAAATCTGACAAAGTAATACGGTGGTCATTTTAGATAAAAGAGATTATTTGATCGTGTCAATACCCTTCTAACGCAAGGTTCTTACGTAAAGCTAACTAAAATCCGTTATCAAAAATGATCACAGAAACCAAGAAGACCCTATTAGAATATAAGAATATTATTAATGATAACTTAAGATATAGGCTAACTGTATCAATCCAGTGTTACCTAGGATGTATTGTTTACCTAAGATACATAAACCAGGGAAGAGCATGAGACCCATTGTCTCCAATATCAATAGTCCAACTTACTTACTGTCCAAATGGCTATCTGACAAATTCAATCACTTACCTGTGCAACCCCGGATTTAGCCGTTAAAATTTCATACGCGTTCATTGAAAGATTAAAAACATTGAACTTACTGACAATGAAGTTTTAGTTTCATTTGATGTGAGCTCACTGTTTCCAGCGTCCCCGTGGATATCACTTTGACTTATTTAGAAGATTTCTTGAAAGGTAATCAGTTGGGCAGTAATGAAGTTGATAGTTTCATTTCTTTAGCGAAGCTCTGCATGAAACAAAATTTCTTTCAATTCAACGGTACTTTTACCAACAAACTGAAGGAGCAGCAATGGGTAACAGTTTATCTCCCTTCATAGCTAACCTCTTTATGGGAAAATTTGAAACCGATCTTCAGAATACTTTGGCATACTTTCCACGGGTTTGGCTCAGATACGTCGATACATTTTTTGTGTTTTTGGATACTAGTAAGTGCTCAATTAGAGATTTTCTTGAACAGATAAATTCAAAATTTCCTTCCATTAAGTTTACCCATGAAGAGGAAACTAACAATAGGATTGCTTTTCTCGACATGTTAGTAATAAGAAATAAAAATAAATTAGAAATAGACATATATAGAAAGCCCACTACTAATAACAGATTTATTTCAGAAGATTCAAACCATTCATGGAAAAACAAACTAGCAGCTATTAATTTTTTGGTACATCGCTTACTTAATTTTCCTTGTCTACAGAACGATATAATAAAGAAATTAAAGAAATTATTAATATCGCTGCATTTAATGGATTCTCAGAAGACGTTGTATATAATACCATCAGAAAACACAAAAACAAAATAAAAATTAAAAATGTGAGTACTTTAGAAATTAGTGACAAGAAAAATAAGAAATATGTCAATTACCATTTTATCCAAGTTACACGAAAGGTCTACAAAAAATTTTCTCTAAATTCAATCTGGACATAGTTACTACTTCAAATAACAGTCTTAAAAATATTTTAGGCAACCCTAAAGATCAAGTAGATAATTTGGACAAATCAGGTATTTATAAAATATCTTGTAAAGATTGTGATCATGTATATATTGGGCAAACTAAAAGATCAATTAAAACACGTTACAAGGAGCATTTGGCTCATCTTAAATTTAGAAGGTTTGACAAATCTAGTGTAGCCCTACATATGCTTGAAGAAAACCATAAGGTTGACAATATAAAATTAGTTAGAAACGTAAACAACTATGTACAATTAAATTGTTATGAGGGTATGGAAATATATAAAAACAAACATATTTTAATGAATTCAGATTTAGGACCCTTAAATTCTTGTCTTTACGGTTTATTAAGCATAAGTAGTAGATTAGACGGAGTTAGAATTAGTGACTAGTTAAGCATGACGGCAGTCAGCCATGACCGTGATTAATGTACCTTGACCTTTTTTAGTATAAATTAGGGTAGTTTTAGTGTAGTTATTTAGTTCAGTGTTTCTGCTGATGATGATAGCTTTGCTATTGAAACGTACGTCCAGTTTAGTGCAGTTTGTGGTGAGGGGTTTAGGAGAAGTTTGCAGCATTTCCAGTACCACAGTTTGGAGTATTTTTGTCTCAGACATATTCAACAAGTATTCTAGCTTATCAAACTTGATTCGAGTTGTAAGTTTCATGCTTAGATTTAAAACTAACTGTTTTCTTCCAAAACATCAACGAAAGGTAGGACCGCTGACTACAGCTGAAATCAATTGTAGTTCTAAGCTGTTAGTTCGATTAGCACAGCGACAATCGTTAACGAAGACATATAAACTTAATGAGAGGAAAACGTTTGAGCAGTAAGTCGAAACTCTTACAATTAAATCCATTATTGATAAAGATGGAATAATGAGGGTTGGCGGTAGACTTCAGAACTCTGAATTTGGTGAAGACAAGAAATTTCCAATGATCCTAAGTCCTAAACACATTTTGACTAAACTCATTTTTAACGAAACACATCTAAAATTACTTCACGCAGGTCCACAATTACTACTAAGTCAAATAAGAGAGACATATTGGCCTATTGGAGGAAGAAACTTGGCAAAATTTACGGTACGAAACTGTACAATCTGTTTTAGAGCTAATCCAAAACCACTAGAAGCACTCATGGGTAGTCTTCCTGCAAACCGATTTGAGGCAAAGTATCCATTTTACATAACAGGTGTAGACTACGCTGGTCCATTTACGCTGAAAGAAGGACGAACCAAAAAATCAAAATTAACCAAAGCTTACATCAGCCTGTTTATTTGTTTAGTAACCCGAGCTGTACACATAGAAATCGTATCAGAATTATCAACCGAAGCTTTTGTAATGGTTCTCAGACGTTTTATTGCACGAAGGGGTAAACCAGCCCATATCTATTCCGATAACGGGACGAATTTTGTTGGGACAAACAACAAACTACGAGAACTTGGAGACTTTCTTGACACCTATAAAACAGATTTAATTCAACAATGTACCAATGAATCCATAACGTGGCACTTTATACCAGCAAACTCACCACACTTTGGTGGAATGTGGAGGCCGGGTGAAGTTGTGTTAAATATCATCTACGTCGTACAATAGGAAATATAATTTTTACCTTTGAAGAATTTTGTACAATCACAGCACAAATAGAGTCAATACTAAATTCTCGACCTATATCCCCACTATCGAATGATATTAACGATCTCTCTCTAACCCCAGGACATTTCCTTGTCGGCCGTCCTCTTACAAATATACCTGATCCAAACCTAAAGGTAATACCTGAAAATCGTCTACGGAATTATGAACGTATTCAACAAATCACGCAATATTTTTGGGGTGGTTGGTCTAAAGAATATATCTCTGAGCTCCAACAACGGCAGAAATGGAAGCGCAGCCAGCAAAACATCACCACTGGAATCATCGTCGTCATCAAGGATGAGAAGTTACCTCCATTATCGTGGATCCTTGGTAGAGTAGTTGAACTTCATCCTGGCACTGATGGAGTGGTACGAGTAGTGTCATTGAAAACTTCCTCTGGAACTATCATTCGAAGAGCAATAACGAAGATATGCCCATTGCCTTGTGATTCAATCAGTGACGCTTAGTGAAAATACATACACGAATATTTATTATTTCTTTATTCCGTTGAAGCAGATGCCTTCAAGGCCGAGGGCATGTTTGTGATTTCTAAAATTTAAATTACCCGCTGAAATTATTTGTTGTATTTTTAAATTGTACATAATTTTTCCTGCATTACCGATATAACCATATGTAACAAGAATTGTAAAAACAATAGCATAATCAATCATCATATTAAAGTTACAGTCCACAAACAAATCGTGTTTTCAATCAAAAACAGTATCTATAAAGACTATTGTAACCATAAAGACGATTATATAAACGTTGAAATAACTGTCATAAAAAAAATGCAAGAAACACGAAACCCATTAGTTTTGTTAAAGGTGCCTATAACATTTGCTCGCGACTGTATATTACTTTGAAAATTGTAGGAGGGGTATAATGCGTTCATATAAAGAGAAGGTGTCATACCTCATCATAATTTTGAACACACGAATACTGTTTAACACTGATTAGTAAACAAAGCATATTTAATGTACAACAGGTATTTTTAACTAACAATTATAAAATGTATCTTTGTTATTAAAAAAAAAAAACAGCAAAATAAGAATTTACTGCAATTTCAACTATTGTGGTTGAAGTTCTTTTCGTTCTTACTATCTACGTGTTAGTTTCGTTTCCTTTTTGTTTAATCCACATTTTCATGCATATTTCTTTAAATTGTGAAATACATAACATTAATCTGAGTCAATTATTTCACGAGTACCAATTACGGAAATTCCTACAGAATTGAAGGTAATTTGATGCAAAAATAGAACACGTTCTAAGTGTGTTAGTTTCTAGAACTTGACCAAGTTCTTGAAATCAATAAATTTCTTGACAGATGCAAAACAGTTGGATATCATCTTAAACTTGAACAGAACTTAAACTAGAAGTTGAACTTAAAATCGAACTAGAAGTTGACAAGTGTAAAACCACTATTGACATCAAGTCCTCCAAGTCCTAGTTATTGATCTAGAAATTGACAAGTGTAAAAACAGCTTTAGGTTTAAGTGTTTTTTTTCCGAAAATTGGATTTTGTTATTGGGTCCACACTAAACTATTATTATTAATAAGTGATAAATTTTATTACTGCATAACTTCAATCTTAATAAACAAATTGTATTAAGTACTAGAAAATTTACATATATTCTAGAATAAACAAAACTTTTCTGTCTAAATTAAAGTGAAAAATAAAAGCATAAATATGGAAAACGAAAGAGTCTCAACCCTTTCAAACATAAGAACTCCAGTAACATGCATTCTACAATATTTTTACAAAAAAGAATACTTTGGCAGTAAACACCATAATATATCTATAAAAAGCCATTGTTTAAACATTCTTTATTCTTTTAATAAAGATACAATTTATAGTACAAATGTTATATCAACAGAACAACAACTAGGAGTAGTAGTGACATGAACATCTTACATATTAGGTTTTGTACATCACCATGTTAGAGGTGGGTGCGTTCATATGTTTGATTAGAGATGGGTATGTTTACCTTACAACACCTTCCCCCTAAGATGCTATATGCACAAATTATTTTAATATTAACTTATAAATCTAACCTTTTAACTTTTTTTATAGTTCTACCAAATCTACTTTTGTTTTGGTCATAGGGTTGTAAAACTGAAGAGTTATTCTCATTAGGTGTAATACTTAATCTAGGTGAATTTGGTATTTCTAATCTTTGATCGTGTTGTATATTGGTATCACGTTCAAAGTTAATGGTCTCTGGGTTTAATTCCGGTGCTATGGTTTTTTCGTTATGCGACTTCGAGGTTGATAATTTTATCTGACTCGTATTTCGACGAAGAACTTTCGAGTCCGATTCCCTTCTTACCCAAAAGGATCGTGGTTCTTTAGCTTTTCGTATAATCGTTGCTTTTTGCCATACTTTGTCATGTTCGGTTTTGATTGCTATCTTATCCCCCTCCTTAAAATTTGTTAATGATATTTTTGTCGTCTTATCATAATTGCTTTTATATTTCCTCTGTTGTTCTTTGAGGCTATTGTATATGCGGTTTTCAATTTTAGGTTGCAATTTTTTGTAGGTGGTAGGCATAGTAGTTTTTAATCGTCTGCTCTGTAATATTTGGGCTGGTGACGCGTTTAGGCTTATAATTGGGGTATTATTATATTCTAGTAATGATTCTCTATAATCTGTTCTGTCTTCGTGACTTTTTCGCAGTATTTGCTTTGCTATATTTACAGCTTTCTCTGCCATACCATTACTACGGTGATAATGCGGAGTACATGTAAAAATTGAAATGTCATTTCTGAGATAAAAGAGTTTACATTCTTCTGATAAGAATGGTAAATTATCTGCGATGATGGTTTGAGGATATCCGAATCGACAAAATACTTCTTGCATTGCGTGAATTACGCACTCAGAAGTTTTATTGGAAATTTTCAGTATTTCAATCCAATGTGAGAAGTAATCAATGAGTACCAAGTAAGAATTTTGTCCATATTCTAAAATATCAGCTCCTATTTTGTTAAATCTTAGTCTTGGTATGTTATGTGGTAATAAAGGTTCGCGTGGTTTTGATATCATGTATTTCTCGCAAATCCGGCATGCTCTTATATAAGAAGTTATATCACTAGACATGTGAGGCCAATAAAAAAGTTGCCTTGCTTTAGCTATTGCTTTACTAGTACCTATATGACCTTTATGAAGCAATTCTATTATAAATTGTCTAAGTGACTTTGGTACGATAATTTTGTCTCCAAAAAATAGAATGTCATTTTCGACGAAGATATCATCTCTAAAATTGAAATACGGTTTACATGCTTTGGGTATATTATACTCTTTGGGCCATCCTTTAAGATAAAATTGAGTAATTTGGTTTAAAATGGTATCTTTTTTAGTTTCGTTTTTAAATTCTAATTTTCGTTGATCGCTCATCGGTAAATGTCTTGATACTGAGTGAACTATTTCCAACATTTCAGGATCATAATCAGTAGTTTTGAGACTGGATCGCGATAACATGTCCGCAAAATGTAGATGTTTACCTGGCACGTAATATATATTTAAATTATATATTAACAGTTTTAGTCTTAATCTCTGTAAACGGATAGAACCAATTTTCATAATAGGTTTGTTCATTATGGAAACGATCGGTTTATGGTCTGTTTGAACGTCAACTTTTAGTCCATAGATAAAATTATGAAATTTTTTTGTTCCAAAATAAATTGAAAGCATTTCTTTTTCGGTTTGACTGTAATTTAGTTCGCAATCATTCATTGTGCGTGATGCGCAAGCTACTAATTTTTTAGTATCGTTCTCGTAAACTTGAAATAAACAGCATCCTATCCCGTTCTTTGATGCGTCACATTGTAAAATAATTTTTTTGAGTGGGTTGAATGGAACTAATGCTGGTGCTTTTGTGATTAATTCTTTTATATTTTGAAATGCAGTTTCGTGTGGTAACAACCACTGCCATTCGATGTTGTTTTTCAGTAACTGACAAAGGGGATGTAAATATTCTGCCATGGACGGTATGTATCGCCTCACATAATTAAAAGATCCTATAATTCTTTGTAATTCCTCTTTAGACTTTGGGGATTCTAACTTTATTAAGGATTCAATGCGTTCGGGATCTATTTTCATGCCTTGGTCCGAGATAATTTGTCCCATAAACTTGACTTGGCTTTTCTTATATTGAATTTTGTTTTTGTTGAACCGTGCGTTAACCTGTCTAGCTTTTTCAATAACTAACCTAACAGTTTCATCGTGTTCTTGTTCTGTAGATCCACTAATAATCATATCATCATGACAAATAACTACATTCTTTATATTTCCGAAATATTCTTCTACTTTTTCATCAAATAGATCTTGGGAATCAGAAAGACCGTATGGTAACACAATAAATCTATATATTCCGAAAGGGGTTGAAAAGCAACATTTCCATGATGATTCCTCATCAAGTTCTAGATGATGAAAGCCTTCAGACATATCAAACACAGTAAAATATTTTTTGCCTATTAATTTTGGAAACATTTCTTCTATAGTAGGGATGAGTTTCGGTTTACGTATAATTTGTTTATTTAAATTATAGGGATCTAAACATAAACGCAATTTACCGTTGGTTTTCTCCACGATAACCATTCTGTTTATACTCGCACGTGCGTCTAATTTCTCAACTTTTACGATCGCTTTTCTTTCAATTAACCTATACAATTCTGCTTTCAATTCGTTTTGAATAGCACGGGGAACTTTGGTTGGTGGTTGGCATACAGATTCAAAATTTCTAACAGTTGTTATGGTACATTTACCAGGAAATTTACCTGATCCCGAAAAAACATCTGCGTACTCTTTAACGAATTTTTCTTTATTGTCAATTGCTACTACAGTATTACTATCAATTCTTTTAACTAACTTTAGTTTTAGAGAAGCTTGACCCCCTAACAATATCTGGTCTGCTGTTTCAATCACCATGAATTTTTCAATTATTTCTTTGTCTTTAAATGAACAGTGTAAATTTACTGAACCTATAGGCCTTAATTTTGAACCTTCAAAGGCTTTTAAAATTGAATTTGTAGGGATAATTTTACTTTGTTGACCTAATTTATTTAAAATTTTAGATGGTATTATGCTAACGTCTGCTCCTGTGTCTATTTTTACATTTACATTCTTACTCTCTATGCTTATAACCTGACTCCAAACATTTGGTTGATTAGTATAATTACAACTATTTACTACTTGGACATTATCAATAAATATATTGTCTTCACTACTCACACTGTTATTTGTTTCATTCTCGAGAGATTTTACATTTTTTACCCTACATGCTACAGCGAAATGGTTGGCAATACCACATTTTTTACAATTTTTGCCATATGCGGGACATTGACGTGGTCCATGAAGTTTCTGACACCTTTTGCACATGAACTTTTCAGTTTTATTTTGATTGTTACTTTGATTTACTTTTGGTTTGGTACCTCTATTACTTACACTTCCTCGGTTTCTCCTATTAACCTCATTCACCTGGGTTGTCGTTTGTTGGAACTGTAGGCTCTGATTCTTGCTCTGTTCGGAAGCTCTGCAGAATTGAATTGCTTTTTCCAATGTAAGTTGATCGACCCTCAACAAGGCTTCTCTCGTAACTGGATCTCGAATTCCCATAAGTATTTTATCTCTCAACGCCTTTTCTTCTGCTGTCTCTGTACTATTCGCATTGTAGTTACAGGTTTTCACTAAATGACGACACTCTGTTAAAAAATGTTCAAAGGATTCTCCTTCCCGTTGTGTCCGCTTATGGAAATTATATCGTTCGAAGCATTCATTTATCCTCGGGTTAACATATTTGTCGATACACTCCATTGTATATTTAAAACTGTTTCTTTGTGCTTCGGGGATGTCGAATGTGGCCATCACTCTTGCTGACTCCGTTCCAATTATATTTCTTAATATTGATAACTTCACATTATCTTCAGCATTATGCTGTCCGGTCGCGATTAAATAATCGTCGAATGCTGTTCTCCAAAACTTCCATTCGATTGCGGCATTTTCCGATTGCAGATTAAAATCAGGCGGTAATTTCACCATACCCACGCTACCCGCGGCCATTGTTCGTTGCTCCACTACTGTTTTAGGCGCCGATTCTTCCGACATCTTTTTCTCTTTTCTCTTCGTTATAAACTTAACACACTTAACGCTTACTTTTCCCTGACTCTATACTTTCTCAGTTTATGACTGCGCCATGTTTAAACATTCTTTATTCTTTTAATAAAGATACAATTTATAGTACAAATGTTATATCAACAGAACAACAACTAGGAGTAGTAGTGACATGAACATCTTACATATTAGGTTTTGTACATCACCATGTTAGAGGTGGGTGCGTTCATATGTTTGATTAGAGATGGGTATGTTTACCTTACAACAGCCATTGTATATTTGAACGCCCAATATTATGGGGTTTATTTACTAAATAAAACATTTAATCTATAATGATACTATTGATTCACTCGATCCTAGCCTTTCAAACGATCAAGGAATCTTCAATTTTGGGAAAAGATTTCGCAACCTAAAATACTTGAAGTATTATTTGACGTCTTCGTATAGCATTTATATTCGAAACATTTCATCATTAATAACAAGTAAAATAACTAATCTCATATGACAAAACGTTGACCTCAAATCTGTGCCATAAATTTATGAACTATGCTTTTGTCCAAATTAAATGAATTACTATTCACAATCCACATACTTAATTCCTTAACTATATATTTAATTTAGACCTAAATTGCTGCCTAAAGATCTTTCAAGCTTCAAGCGTCATTGTACACCCACCCAAGTTGAAATTAAACGAGAAGTCATCCTGATTTATGTTTATATCCAAAAGATTGACCGACCGAACAGAAAAGGTCTCCGGCTAACCCAATTACCAGAAAAAAATGTAAATCTATCGATTTTGTATCGGCCGGGCGTAAAACAGGCGAACGGCACGAGCAGATCGGCAGCAGCTTCCCTTCTGTTGTCGGTTTCTAGGCCCTGCTACGCAGCTGTTTCAAGTGTCCCGACCCGATGGTATTATGCAGGCCCGAATCGGCAGTTCAGGTAGAAATATCACCCCCAAGAGTATCGGCCGAATCGACAACATTCGGCCTCCTGGCGGACAGATGCAACGCCAGCTTTCGCCAGAGTCCAGAAGTCGCACTAATTGCCGACCTAAACTCGTAAATATTGAAGTTGATAATCAAAAGCTCGCTGGAATCGACAGAGTTGCCTTTCGCCGGATATTATATCATTTCGCGATTCGTAATTAACGATTTCGGTCGTGCCCGAACGGGCGTTTGTATATACAGTTGAAATACGGTTTCGCTTAAATTACAATTTGCGAATTGGCAGTTTCGATGAAGCGCAAGGACAGATTTTAAATATGTTTGTATTTTCATTTTCTTTTTAAGTCTATATGGAGAAACAGAACTGAAATATCCGTAAACAGAACATAAACAAGCTGATTTCGGGCGAAAAATATTTAAAACTTACGCTAAACCAAAAATGGATCCTGAAATAATAAAAGAAATCATTGTTCACATAAAATAATGCGTTAAAATCGGTCTGAGTTCATCAAATCAATGAAAAAGATTTTATTAAATAACGACGGAGTTTCATTGTATCAATTGTGTTCATGCAGTAATCAATCATTCATTATATCAATGAAACCATCATCATTGAAAGGGGATGGATAACTCGTTGGCCCAATGAAATATATTAGTGTTGTAACGAATACCAGTTTTGCTTTAACAACTTTATTTGGTTTACTGAATAACCGTGAGTTATTAATTTTATGTGTAAACTCCAGTAGAACAGTGAAGAAAGACATCAATACAATGGACAGTATTTGTTGATATGTTATGCTAATCTCAAATGGTTGACCTAACGTATGTTATTCATAATCCTAACAAACTTTAGTTATTGTTATATAGAATAAACTTCTAATTAAAATAATGAACTTCATTCATTGATGCAATAATCGCATTGCATTCACTCAATTCACCGATGAGTAAGCGTTGCTGCTCTATTTCATTGAACTATAGTAAAAGTATGTAATATTAAAAATAACAAGATTGGTATGAAGCGTTGATGATTACAAAAAAAAAAAAAAACATTAAAAGAAAATGCCTAAACAATTAACCGTAAAAATGTCACCATAACATTTTATTTTTCATTGTTTCTTGTGGAGGAATCTCCATATACATGCAGAAAAGGGCATAGAAACGTATATCGACACATAGACACATATAAGCAAAGTAACTACTATATTTGACATAACAAACATATCAATGAAATCAAGTGTGTATAATTCAATATTGCAGGACAATAGTATCTCAATTTCAAACATATTTAACATGATTGCGATTAAAGTGGTGTACAATTCCTCATCGAAAATTTTATTCCAGTGTCAGGATCTGACTTCAATATGATGCCTTCACTGTAGTGAAACATTTTCCACTTCGTATGTAATATACTATTTGAAAATCAAATTTTTTTTCTAAATGAATTACTTATTTCCATTTTCTTCACTTTTACCTAACTTAAGTAAAATTTCTAAATTTGGTTGATATTTAAACAATTTTGCCAATTCTTTTTTAACTAAGAGACAGCCCATACAACATTACGTCTTTGATTGCTTCCAATAGTTTCAAAATTTATATATTCCTTTACAATTATATATCCCAAGTCAATATTGAGATTTGAGTTATATAACAGGATTATTAGTATTAACGAATAATATATCTGCATCTAGTTTAAGAAACGTTCTGGAGCTTTCCACGACGCATCAAACACCATTTTTTCCTATTAGAAGAAGAAAAATTAACAGAATCATAACCAAAAAGTAGGAAAACCACTATGAAACTTGCTGTTGCAAGGGACTATATTCGTCGAAGAGATATAAATACTTTTTTTCTCAAAGCCGCTTAGAATGTTGCATTTCCCATACACACAAAAAATAATTACTCAATTTGAATATAAATGCATCACATTGAATATAACTTAACTTCCTATATAAGTAAGATGATGTATTTATATTGAGAATAAAATTTGTTCAGTTTTGTAATTGTGTAATAATGTCAAATGTAATTAATATCTAAAATCATTATGAACATAATATTTTCACCACAAAAATAATTATTTTAGATATTTTAGATTTAGAGTAAACATATTTTCTCAACTCGAACCTATCATATTTATGCCTTAATAATTTATGTACATTTGATAGAAGTATAAGAAGTATTATTTGTATTTGCTTCCAACATATAAGTATATTGAACTGATAATACTTACCTGCTTAATCTAAGCATTTCTACTATTCAAGAGTAATAATTACCTACTAATTTTGTGTCTGTTACACCAAAAAACCTCGGTAGGGAAAAACTAATAAATAAAGAAATATTATGTAATTAAATAAATTTACTGTCATACTTTATAGTTTTACAATGTTTGGGAGGAGGTAGCGTATCGGTGTACTCCAGGAGTGCGCACGGGATATTGATGCGTAGAGATGTAGATACTATCCGTATCTGTCGTTGCGACCGGTGTTCTCGGGGTACTTCCCACTCATTGCCTGGGTCTGGTATCTAGTCGGCGTTAGTTACTGATATAATTTAAATCAGTATAATAATCTGCTGGTATTACCTACTGAAAACTAATAACTAGTAAATACCTACATATGTTTGTAATGTAGACACCTACCATGTTCATATATTATCGACACAATCGCGCTGACTGTAAATATTATTTCAAAATAATAAACCAGTAATTCTTTAATATTAGATAACACGTACGTACTGCTATGTACTGAAGGCACAAAAGAAAATGCAAAATGAATTTGTAAAAATGAGATATTAAATTAGCTAGCTCAACGGATAAAAATTAAAAAGGCGCAAAAGATCAATAAAACTGAGGGTTACTCTCGCAATAAAACTTATCATGAAAAGTAAATTGTGGGTGAAAGAAATCTGACTTTCTTTAATGACACCAAAAATTGAAAAGGTGGAATCAAAAATAAAAGAACAGAAATTTGAAATGACGTTTGACAATTAAAGATTTTATTATAAAAAAAAGAAAAAAAAAACATTTAAATACAAACAAAAACCATAAGCTTAAGACTCTGGCCGAAATCAAAACCTGCTAAAGACTCTACAATTACAAAAGGACAATTCAAATCCTTTAACAAAGCAAAAGACAAATTTGTTCTAGAAGAAAATCCTTTTTCACAAAAAATCCACGTGGTTTCAAAATTAAACGAACTAAATTAATTTACACGTGGACAAAACAAGTAAATTTACAAAATTGAAATTTAAATACAAGCACAATGCTTCTAATCACCCAAACCGTGGTGATTAATTATTCAAAACTAATCAGCAAACAAGAAAACGGAAAAATTAACTCTTTAAACTAAAAAAAAACTTCCAGAACAAATATAATAACTGATCTTATATCTAATTTGTGTACACAATAATATACTAACAATTATTATTTAATGAGTTCCTTGAAGGATGATCAAATTAAAAAGTAAACGAACAAATCTTTAAATAAAAATGAACTATGAAAAATGGCAGCAATGAAAATAAATTTAAATGTACTTACACGGCATCGTTCAAGTAACTGGCCTCCAGGGGCTTAAACATCGCATACATATAGCAAAACCTGCGTGCACTCGCAACACACAAACGCAAAGAAAATTTCTAGAATATAACATTGAACAACATATACAATACTGGTGAACGCAATATGTACAATTGAATGAAATTAATTTAAACAACTGAACAATTAAATTAAATTTAACAATCAATTCAAATCACAAAATCTTGTCAAAATAAACAAATGAAATTGTGGAAACCCTTTCGCGACATTGATAAAGGTAAATTGGTATGAACAAGAAAACAAATTTGAATTTCCGAAAACCGGGGTGCCAGACCACAGCAGTACTTACCTTCGAATATTTTAATGGTAGCATCTGTGCATCAGCCCCATTCCACCCCATTCTCTAAATAGCTGTGAAACAGCTGGGGTATCCATTTAGATTTACTTACACTCACAACCAACAACACTGTTCGCTGGTCAATCAAAAAGTAACGCCAAGTAAAGCGTATGTACATGCAAAAACCCCTAAACTCCCCTAAAAAAGAGGGAACCTATGACAGATAAGTTTTAGTGCAATAAATGGTGAGGTAAAATTCGTTTCAAATGTTTCAATATTATGGTAATTTCATGTTTTCAGTACAAAACATTTAATAATTTTATGTAGTAATTCATTATATCAAACGTATAAGAGATTTTATTTTGAATCTACAGACTTTCTCACGATGATTACATAGAATTATTCCTTACAACAATAACAATGGTCATTTGGAGGAAGTATACTTCAATGCAAATATTTATACTTGTTCTAAGAGTATATTGTGTTTTCAGAGAATTTACTCTTATGTTCTAACCAACAAGATTTACTTCATTTAAATATGAATATATTAAGTTTCGATTTCTGAATAAATAAAAATATTCTGATTGATAATAGATTTTTTTGTGCGTACTTCATCTTATATTATTTTCAGGATAATATAAAATATATCACAGACTTTTCCACCGAGGATGCTATACTAATTTACTCGCAATCATGTTAAATATGTTTGAAATTGAAGTACTGTTATTCTGAATTATACGCACTTGGTATTATTGATATACGTAAGTATATCATGTTGAGCGTGGGAGTTGCTTTCGTTTATTAATAAAAATTACTAATAAGTAGATACTAAAACGTTGAACTGACATTTGAAGTTGTGTACGGCTATTGACCATAATATATTAAATTATACCCAAAAGAACTTGCCTTTCAATTCTACTTTCCCTTTTTTCTTTTTTTGAATATACATACTTAAATTTATTGTTATAACTGTCAGACAATGTAATTTATAAAACCAAAAATTATGTTAATTGGATGAACTCTCAAAATTGGTCTCCTTCTATTCAGTAGTCCAAAACAATAGACTGTAGATTGGCTTTTATGTATACGATGATAAACAATGCATGTATAAACTTTAACCACTTCGACTTGCGGTGACTATTTACGTTTATAGCTTAAGACGAAATGAAGTTATTCGAATTGAAATTGCCTGGCTTCCGTTCGCAGATGGCCCACTACATGAACAAAGACATTTAATATTGATAACTGATGCAGTAACTTGAGTGTGTGTATAATTAAACTTCATTAAAGTTGAATTCGAGGAAATTCCTACTTCATCCAATTTTCATTAAACTGTAATTGAAACTTTAAACTATTTGCTTTAATAAGTTATATTTTAGTGCTTGGCTTTTTCCGTAAATAATAATATCAATTCAATGTAGTAAATAAATTGCAATATTAGATTGAGCTAGTTAGGAAGTTCCCTTGTCACTAATCGTAACTTAATTATGGGCTTAATTACAAGCGATAAAATGCACATTGTCCTGGATTACAATATCACATACATTTTTATATATACATACAATATTTTATGCAGAAGTAATAACCTGTTGCTAACATCGAAAGTGGAATAAAATAGAATAAGAAATTGCTGTTCTGTGCCATTGGTTGTAAACATACATATATACAAATATCTACAAACTGTGTAAATAGTAGCAAATTGCATATTAAATGAAGACATAAAATATCTATGTGCTCATAAATAGAAACGGACAAATATCTCGCAAACTATATATAAAGTAAAATTCGATATGAGGCGAACGTAAGTTCAGGATGTAATTTTTGTGCTTCCGGAAAACCGGATATAATTGAAGGTTGAAATGTCGACGTATTTCATGCATATCTTCAACGTTCACTTGATAAATGTATGTATATAAATATGGCACATCCATCTTTTCAATTTAAATCAGTTCAACATAGCCCTCATTCCGTTTATTACGAGGTGAAGAGAACGATTCGCTAGGCATGCGTAAACACAGCTGTAAATTCATTTTCAGTTTAACCGGCGTTCATTTCGCTTATTTCTTAAGACATTGCTAGATATTAGGATACGGATACGGCCTTCAAATTTTATAACGGTTAGTAAATTTTGATCGCGGTCAGTGAAATTATAAAAAAAAGCGCAATATTATACGCCAGAGAAAAAACGTTTTATTATCAAACAATTTTACAGCGGCAACTCAGTAGAAGTTACACATGATTTATTTGAAGTAAATTATCCCGAAAGATCGATTTTTAGCGCGACTACTATTCGTAATATAATCCGACGATTTGAAACAAGGTTTACTTTAATAAATGATTAAAATAAAAATGTCCCAGCGAAAAATGTCAGTGATATCGAAATAAGTTTGTGTGTTACTGGAATAAAATCCTAATATCACATCTAAACAAATTGCCTGCGGATTTAATAATAGTGCAAAAGTTTTAAAGCTTTTACATAAGAATAAGTATCGATCATACAAAATTAGCACATCCTAAGAACTTTTATTCGACGATTATTACTGTCGCTTGGAATGATTACATTTCACACATTTCAATAATATACTATTTACCAACGACAAGATAGTTTATTTACTATTGTTGGGTTTTTTAAAATCTATGTTTGTTATATTATTTGATTATTGACTTTTAAAACTGTTTTTCATTCCTCCATTTCCTTTTGACGTTGTTTATGAGCTCTGCCGCTAAAATTTATAGTTTACAATATCTGATGCTTCGATATAAAAATAAACATGAATAGAAAAGAAGAATGAATAGATTTTAGTTATCGAATAAGTATTGTCTTATGATTTCCCTTTTCACTAATATAAATGTAATGTTGGATTTAATATTACTTTTACAAATTTTATAAATAAGGGTTTCAAAAGAATGGATAATTGGGCAGTAACCAAATAAGAAACAGTATTTTTCTTTTTAAATGTCTTAGCTTTCATAAAACATCGTTTACATCATCGGAGACAAGATTAGATTAATAGAAGCAAGCGTTTAGAGAACATAAAAAACATATCACAGGATACCAAAGTGGTTAGAGTAACACATGTGCACATACGCGCTAAAATGACATTAGTGCCTACTTAAAAATAAAGCGAGAAAAAGAATATCGGGCTCAATTTAATTCGGCTGAACTATAACAATTCGCCGAATGTTGATAAATTTGCGCTGCGGCCTGGTGCGTAGTTACGCCTACAGTTGAAGTCCTCTACATTTCCAGTCGCCCAGAATACAATCGACAGCGCGCAATTTTTTATGCGGGTATAGGTATGTTTGGGAAATCCAGAAACCGAGAAATTCAGTAGCGCTGCACGCACGCCGCGCCGTCTGTATATAGGTATTTCCATATGTATTTATGTACAGTCCCTGGCCATAATATTAGACGCACTTGAATTTTTTCAGTTATTTCGCCTGTTGACATTATAACAATCATTATTTTGTTATAAAAATGTTTTATTTTTTAATTTGCAATCTTAGTACACAGAATAAAACTAATTTAAACTTAATAAAAACTTCATTCGTATAAATTTTAGAAGAAATTCAATATTTGGTGGAGCCACCTTTAGCGGTGAATAACGCTTGAATTCGCCGTGGCATGCTATTAATGCAGTTCTGAAAGATCTTCTGCATACGTGGGTGACGATTCCAGATATGTACAATTTTCTTCTATTAACTGGGTTTTGGTGGTAGTGGCTTCCTTTGCTGCCTCTCGCTTTACCAGCTCCCAAACATTTTCGATTGGGTTCATGTCTGGGGAATTGCCTGGCCAGCTAAGAAGAGGAATGTTACTTTGCTACAAAAATGTTTTACTGGACCAAGCAGTGTGGCAGGGGGCTCTGTCTTGCATAAAAACGAACGACTCTCCATTTGGAAACCAGTCCTGAAGGACTGGTTTCCAGTTGAAACTGATGGATCATGTGGTTTTGGAGGACTTTCTTATATTGGTCCTGTTTCATGATACCCTCGACGACGTAGAGACTTTCTGTACCTTTGCCGCTTATAACAGACCAAATCATAACTTTTGTGGGATGTTTCACCGTTTATCTGACACAGTCCGCATTGAATTTTTCCCCTACACGGCACAAAAATTGTGTTTTGTTTTCCATGACTTCAAATGTGGTTTCACCGCTGAAACAAACCTAAAACAAGTTGAAAGCGATATTTCCTACGCTTATTTAACAAAAATTGTAACGAAAATACCGATTTCCAGAATTTTAAGTCCCTGTCGTTGTGCTCCATCGCCCACTGAAAGCGCTTGGATTTCATCCCCATTGTCAGCTTTGGTTTCCTAACTGGTCTACACGACCTGAAACCCAATTCCTTCAACTTCCGCCGTATGGCACGCTCAGACACGTTAATATTTGACTGATACAAACGGTTTTTGATGTGTTTTGTGGTTGCAAGCAGGACCAGTATAAGAAAGTCCTCTAAAACCACATGATCCATCAGGTGAAGGACTGGTTTCCAAATGGAGAGACGTTCGTGTTTATGCAAGATGGAGCCCCCTGCCACACTGCTCGGTCCATTAAACATTTCGCAGTAGTAACATCCCTCTTCTTAGCTGGCCAGGCAATTCCCCAGACATGAACCCAATCGAAAATATTTGGGAGCTGGTTGGTAAAGCGAGAGGTAGCAAAGGAAGCCCTTACCACAAAAACCCAGTTAATAGAAAAAAATTATACATATCTGGAATCGTCACCCACGTATGCAGAAGACCGTTCAGAACTGAATTAATAGCATGCCACGGCGAATTCAAACGGTAATCACCGCTAAAGGTGGCTCCACCAAATATTGATTTTCTTCTAAAATTTATACCAATGAAGTTTTATTTTTTTATTAAGTTTTCTGTGTTGTGTTAGCACTAAATTGCAAATTAAAAAAATAAAACATTTTTATAACAAAATAATGATTGTTATAATATCAACAGTCGAAATAACTGAAAAAATTCAAGTGCGTCTAATATTATGGCCAGGGACTGTATATATACAGTGAATCTCAAAATTCATGCCATACGCTACGGAGCCGATATTAAACTTTCTTTCTTATGGGAGTGGCTTATTCCCGCAGTGCTTCTAATTACCACCGATAGACCTTCTTCCTTACATGTATACGTATTATAATGTATTTTCATGGGGAGAATTTAGTGCTAACATAACATCATAATTTCAAACATGCTTGTGGTCGCTGCTATCTTATTTAACAGTAAGTTAAGGAAAGTTTCGTGGCAACTATGACTTGAATCCTAATTGGTAACGTATTGCTGTGAACTGATTGAACTAATTAAAAATGCTAAATGAATTTTGCAAAGAAAAAGAAAAATAAATTAGCTAGCTCAACGAAAAAAAAAAATTTAAAGGGCGCAAAAGAACTATTAACCTTAAAGTTACCCTCGCAAATAAAAACTTGAATCTAACCACGAAAAATAAAATGTGAGTGAATGAAATTTCTTAATTACCGGAAAAATTGAAAAGGTTCAATATAAAGTAAAAGAACAGAATTTATAACGCAAAGATGCTAATTAACAATCAAATTTATTATTCAAAATGGGCTAAATTACAGATAGTGCAGAAAAAAAACCGTGAACTGAAGATTATAGCCTAAAATAAAAACTGCACTTGACTCTAAATTAAAATCTCTAAAAAAAAATAATGCTATTTCCTATGCAAAGCAAAAGTTTGGTTTGTTCAGGAAGATTATCCAATATATTTCAATTTCAATCCACGTGGTTTCAAAAATTAAAATAAATTAAGCGTGAACAATTACTAGAAAATTACAAAAAAAAAACTAAATGTAAGAACAATGCTTCTACTCACCCAACCGATTGATAAATAAAAATGAATCAGCAAAATTGGATAACAGAAAAATAAACTCTTTAAATTAAACTATAATGAGAGAATAAAAACTAAAAATATCTACCCGAACAATAAATAATAATTGATCTTATATCGATAATGTGCACACTTCAATATATTAACAATTATCACAATAAGAATTCCTTCATTGGCTATATTATTACAGAATTAAATTTCAATATCAAATGAATTACAAAATGGCAACAATGATATGCAAAAATACGTCTACTCACGTCACTAGTCGAACAAGGAACTTCTTAACAAAACTCTACAACTGTTTTTCTTACGAAAATCCCTCTCTCAAAAACGTACAACGCAGTCGAATAAACAATACGCCAATATTCAATAGAATCCGCATTAAATCTACACACGCAAACAATAGACATTTAAATGAATGGAATTAATTTAAAAAAACTTAACACTAAATTAATTAAATCATACAATTAACTCTTAAACTAAAATTTATACAAAAGAAAATTATTGTGAAAATTTTCGGAACATTGAAATCAAAACAACAAAACAATGCAACTTAAAATACACTCAGCGGTAACGCGGGTTGTCTAACCATAGCAGTATTTTCTGACGAAAGTGTATTTGTTACATCTGACGGTATGCCTAAAGAATTTGCTTTTCACGCTGGTAGAGATGTTATATTTAACTAAAATCTATATCCATTCAACGAAAATAATATATGTGCGATGTCATACCATTTCCAATATACAGGGTAGTTTTTTTAATTAAAAAAATATATGATATTATCAGCTTTCTTTTTTCAATACAAATTTTGATCTTATGAATCACTCGTAGTATTAACCACCCTAAATTTTCGGTCATGGTATAGAAATACGTTCCTCTACAAAATGTGCTTATTTATTTACGACGTTTCGTCAATTTGGTATTTAAAATTTATTGTTTTCTAATATATTTAATATTTTTATATATCCCATGGTAACAAAATAACATATCAGTTACGTATGCATGTTACGAGAAGCAAAATATACAAGTAGTATAGTATAATAAGCGGCTCTCCAAGCGGGCCAAACATTAAAACCATCAAACGCCCTCTTTAACAAACCGCTACAGATATTTAAAGAATCCTAGCACCTATCGTCAAGTGTTTATTAGTTGTAGCCTTTATTACATTTAGAGTTAAAAGTCTACTGATTAGTGTGTATCATAGTATTTATAAAATATTTTAACGGCGTTATTTTGGGGACGTAATTATTTAGATTCTCGACATCGATCGAAGCAACCACGTATAAGCCACTCGCACAAGGAAAAAATTTTGACATCTACTCCGTAGGGCATGACATTAGATAAGAAACCGTGTGTACATCTTTTTCTCATTGTCAGTGATAGTATTCTATTTGGCTGCTTTAGACGTTTTAACGTATAAATATTTTCTGATTCACCAACCTATTCGTTCCATTTGCTTCACCCTATGCATCCACAGATTGGCGTGTCACTACTCCGGTAAACCAACTGTTTACGACACAGTTAGTTACCCTTGCGGAACGTTTGCGGAAGACACCTTCGATAGAATATACGATAAGGAAAGAGACAGAATGAGCGGAGTGTAATTTATTCAACGTAATATTTATCGAGGACTCGCGCAATAGCAGGTGGTTGTTCTAACCCTCCCGCCGTGAGCGGCTTGCGTTCCTCTGCCGCACCAGGAGGAAGTGTATCCGTCCTCCTATCTGCGTTTCCGGCCTTTTCACGTGCATTTCCCGGGGAGCATTCGTCTATGACTCGAACATTATCGTGCAGTTTAACGTTGAAATTTTAGTCAATTCCCTGTGATGTTACCGACACAAACGCATGCACCTATACGTTTGGTTTAGTGTGTACGATATGACGTGCCGACGCCGGCAATCTTTTGTAAGGCCACCGTCGACGACGTCATTCGATCCAACAACATTTATCTTTCGCGTGTGGTAGGTAGGTAGATGGGTAGATAGGTACAGTAACGGAGAATTAGGTCTGGACAGTGTGAATGCGAGAAAAGGCAACGCAATATGGTTAGCAGTTGCGCAGAACGCTCATACTATTTGTGTCCTATTTTCAACTAAATAGAGTTAGAATTGGTACTTTTATTCATTTTACTTCCGCTATTTGTAACTCTCTAAGGTCTAAGGTATGTTTACAATTTATGTAGCCTACTGCTATATTACTTTTATTTAAAATGTTAGAATTGGAAGTAACTGCTTTGTATAGAACTTGAAATCATCGCCAGTATTGACTCTAACAAAAACTGAGCACTGGTAAAAGATCTACACCTAAGTAATTTCTAAGCCTAACTTTATTTCAAACAACAGCTTTCCAATATGGCAGTTTGTTATTCTTTACATTGGTATCTACATAAATTAGTTTACTCACCCGTTTAATCTACATGATTTACTTGTTTTATTTATTTATTTTACGTATTTTATTAGTTTTAAATTATCCCTGCAGTTTTAAAAATAATTAATGAACCTTGATATGGTGTATTGTGTAAAAGGTAAGGTTGGCGGCCGTAACATTTACATACTTTGTTATATATTATATTGTTAAGTTTAGTGAAATAACCGTGAAAGAAGACGCCAATGGGCATCATGCTATTGTGCCATTTGCTCTTTCAAGATAAATCCTGATGTAACGATGGTCGCAGTTTCTTTGGATTTCCGAATGAATCTGTTATATACAACAGGACAAGAATTAAGAAAGTACATGGATAAGAATAACTATTGTCGTTGTGCAGCGGTTCCTAGGTCACATTAAATCAATTTATTTGTTGGATAGTCATTGTAAATCATATCACTATTTATCACAACTAAGCTAATGCATTTCATTTTATGTTTACTTTTTAAAATAATGTGATTTTAGTCTGAACTACATTAACTAGTATAAACTTTAATCCTCACATTTCACATTTATTCATATTATAGACAACTCGATATTATTTAGTCTACGTTTGAAACTCTATCCACTTATGTACCCCCCGACATCATTGTTCACAAACTACTGCAGGGTCAGATGTTAGAAATAAATTAGTCGAATAAGAAGGAACAGTCTTTGTATTACACAGAACGATATAGTCATAACTCTTGAACCCTAATTAGAAGTTGGTGTGTGTTCTTGTTAGAAATTTGAAAGTCTACAATAAAACCCTTCCACAAGTCGTTGCATTTTTATTAATTTAGTTGAAAAAGAACCATAACATATTTACTCCTGGAAGAATATTTTATGCTATATAATATATAAATAAAGATTCATTGAAAACGGACCACAAAAGAGTTTCAATTTTTTGTTACATTGCGAAATTTTCACCAAACTATGTAGGCTTCATCAGGACAGTAGAGTTAAAGAACAGTATGAATTACAAAATCAAAAATAATAACTTGCAGCACCTGTACCTGTCTTTTAGTTCACTATCAATTATTTTCGAATCATTCGGATGCTATCTCTTATTAAACTAATTAACTAACTAGGTATAGGGAACGGTTAACAAAAATGAAAGAGCCAATAAATATCTATGCAAACATCATAAAAAAATATAGGATGTTCCAATAAAGATAGACACATATATATTTTACATATATTTTATATTGCATGAAACACAAATTTTAATATAATCAGCTTAAAAATGTCTCTTAATGCACCTTAATTTAGACGTCAAAATGGTAATTACTTTTTAAACACACGGAATAGATTACAAATAAGTTAGGTCTGACACGGCGTTATAAATCGCCTTGGATATGTGTACCTAATTATAAATATGGAGCTTAAGAATACCTACGACTTTTCTTGATATTTTTTTTTGTTTTGATAACTTTTATTATGTCAGATATATCGAGCTTCCACACACTAATGCGCCACCCTGCATATACCGTGTAATCGAAGAAGACTGTCCTGATCCTACTCCACTTTCCACGAAGATTATATCAATATTTACATCCACTGTTTCGAATGAAGTTAGCTAATAAAACACAGAACGTGCGGTCATTGTGCGGTTTTTGTCTAGTTATGCGTATGCAACTTAATATACACTAATGTCAACCCGGACAACAAGTGTAGTGCACTGAAATTGCATCTAAGGTATGAGTCATTCAACTAACTCCCGCGCAAAAATAACGTAATGAACATTTTTTAAAACAGTATATTTCTGATAACATATACAACCAGGTTTAATTAAAGGTATAGAAGGTTTAAACAATATATATTGTAAAAATACACATTTATGTCATATCTTAACTTATATCAAACATTCTTCATAATTTATACGAGGTACTGGATGGACAATAATGGATGGATGCTTTTCATAGCCATACGCTCTACAACAAAAATATAATATAAATTCAAAAATACGAACCATGGTTTCTTTATAGGATACCTGCATTGCTTACATGCTGTGTTCAAAGTGAGAACCACCATTATTTATGCAAGCATCTACCCTCTTCTTTATGTTTCAGAAACATTAATTATGCTCATTTGTAGTATTCTCTATTTCATTTCTTATTGCTTCTTTCAATTAATTCATATTATGTAAGGGGTTCCGATAAATTTATTTTTTAGATAACCAAATCTAAAAAAAATGAAGCGGTGTAAAATCGGACGGTCTAGGTAGCCAACATTCAAAGCCAATAACTCTGTTATCAAAAAATTCCTACAAATACTCTCTTGTTTCTCTTGCTGTATGAGCAGTAGCATTGTCATTTTGAAAATAGCCTAGCTGTAATTCATCATCAAATAATTGTTCCACAAATTCATGTAATATAAGTCTATATCTGGCTGCTATTATTGTATCCTCAAAGAATATCGGTCATATTATACGTCTCCTGGACATTGCAACCCATATCTCTATTTCTACAGGACGCAATTCCGTTTTCAGAATAACATGAGGATTTTGTGTGGACCAAATCTTAATATTTCGAGAATTTACACCACCTGTTAAATTAAACCAGGCTTCGTCATTCCTTAGATTTGCATTACACCAATGGCAATATTCCATACGTTTTTCGAAATCTAGTGGCAGTAATTGCTGACACGATAGAAGTTTGTTGTGCAAGTTGCTATAACGGCTTTCCAGGGCTGTGATCCAAACAAGTACGTACGTCTTCTACTAGATTTTCGGTTAGAACTGATGGGCGACTTAGTGACTTTCCCTTCAAAACACTTCCAGTTCCTCTGAAGCGATGGATAAGCCGATTGATGTGTCGAAGGAGAGTTTCATTATCAATTTGCACTTCGGCAAATTGATTTATAAATTCTTCAACACAAAGTACAGCTGAATATATCCACTGCCCATCACATCCTCGCTCACCATTTCGAAAGTATGCTTCCAAAATAAATTTATCATGGTTCAGTGTAAATGCCATTTTGACAAAAAAGCACGTTAACAAACAATAATACGGAATGATTAAATAAGCAAAATTCAAACACGAAACGCACGGCTATGTAGAACATGTGTCAATTTTGACAGAAAAATTTGAGGAAACGCTGTATTACTAATTTCATTACGATGACTGGATGAAAATATTGAATTGCGCATTGCGGAAAGTAGTGTAGGATCAGGACAATCATTCTCGATCTCAGTCTATTACATACATTCAAACCTTACATTCAAACGTGAGTATTCAGTAAGATTCTGAAATATAATTCGTACTAATTGTTCCGAGTTTACCCACCAAGAGAGCCGAATCTCAAAAATATAATGAGTCAGCTGCATAGAAAGTCTTTAGATCGCAGATGTGGCAACGAAGTTGCAATGTACTTATAGTTTATTAATAATAAAATCGATTATCTTGACTTGTTGTTAAAGGAGTAATTTTATGGTTCAACATTTGTAGATAGTTTTTCCTTCCAACGGCACATACAAATACTTTAGTTGAAGCATCGATTACAAATATTACGTGTCAGAGTACAAGTATTTACTGGATGTTTTTCACTAAATTCTTTATAAACATGTTTATTTCTTTTTGTTGGTTATACAACATCATTCAAGCTGATTTGGTTGCGTATCTCAAAATTATTATTATCACTACTATTACCGCTTTTCTCTGAAGTACTATCCTAAACGAGATATGTTTTTCTGTCGCTGTACATTTCGATTTTGAATAACTGATCGTTTTTGTACGCTGTCCGTATTCGATACGTCAATGAACCTGCGACGGTATCTTGTCGGTGTCGGTGGTTGTTTGTGTACGCTCGGGAATCACGGCCCGAAACGGTATTCCTTGTATACGTACAGGATGATGAACGAGAAACGTGTTTCCGTATCCACGTCGTACACGCTGAGCTTTTACCGCGGCCGGCGTGCATGTCCGGAGACCTTTGTTGCTCGTAAACGATTTCGTTTTGTATGTTTTTTCTTTCGTCGAGTGTGTTTACCTTCGACGACTAAAACCTGTCGTCGCGTCGCTTCGATTCCAACAGGAATCGCAAAGCACGCAAATCAAATCTCAGTAACATTACGCGATTAATACAAAGAGGTTTGACGTGTATATGGAGATCATTTCGTGCACAACGGATCATGTATTTTAGCTAAGACACTGTGCTATTTCCTACCATTACTCGTTAAAATACCTTGAATTGCATCATTAGAATTTGTAGATTTGAAATACCTGTTGTCCCTTTCTTATTTTTCAATTAGAAAATATAGATTATGAAGAATGATTGCGAATATTATTTTCTGAAAATATTAAGACGCTGTTATTGAAATGACTTAAGGAACGGTAGAAAATAATACGAACATGGATGAATATGCTTTAGAAAATTCTTGTTTTTAACAGAAAAGCAAATTGCGGTACCGCAGGGTTTAAACTTTTGTCCGCTGATGTTCATTTTAGTTGTTAAAGGCCTGACAACCTTCCTGGAAATCGACACCGACGTTTCGAATATCTTGTAATTTGACCCTTCATTAAACCTAATAATTACAAATGGTTTTTGCATTTGCACTGAGAAAAATGGGCTAAGTAAAGTGTTCACTTGATAAAAAATTATTTACAATAGATAAAGATTTTATTTGGACTTTCTCGTTATTTAATACCTGCAACTAAACCCAGTTTCCTGAATGCAAGTTGTTACTGTAAATAGTGCTTTTATAAATGGTTATTACACAGCGTACCTGACAAATTTGTGGTAAGTAACGTATTACTTATGACTACTGGTACTGTATTACTACAGCCATAGTTAGTAGAAGTACAACAATGCTGATCGCTATTAAACTCATGTATTTTCTTAAATAGGTAACAACTATGATTATTTGAGTTTTGCTGCCACCCCGTGATTGTTTTACTATTCCTGATTGGCTAGTGCGGCAGAGTAATGAAATAGTCCCCGAGACGACTACGCGCGCAGGCGAAAAAGAGTGTGCAAGGAGAACGGCCATTGTAGGCCAGTTGGAACGCAAATATATTAAAAATACCGGGTGGGTTAACTCAAGTCCCCATCCGTATAAAGAATCCCGACGAAACAAGAAGTACCAGCCTACAAGCAATCGGATGTTCAAGATTGCAGTTTAAACCACGTGGTGGGATATAGAATTCCCATCATTGTGATGATATCTGAGCCCGCTGGTGAAGTTAAAGTGTGGATGCCGTCGCTAGATGAGTGACAGTCCAAGTGCCACCTGCAGTTAGGGATACCCCGACGAAGTAGCCGTTTTCGAGGCGATCACCGGACATAGCCGCCACGTACGCGACAGAGGATCAACCGCCCGAATAACGCCCAGTGCAAAGAACCAACAGAAACCGCAAGTTTACCGCCTAGGTATATTATTTCTTTGTGTGTCATTAGTTGTAACTTCAAAGCCATATTTCTCTTTCTTCTTGTCCTTTGTTTAGATTTAAATAATTTTAATTTTCATTTTTTCATTACTAAGGAATATATTTTATGAGTCATTACGTTGTAAATTGTGTAAAAAAAAAAACTGTTGTTAAAGTGAAACCAATATCTTTCATTCATATCAGGTAGTCACTTTGTTTGCCCTATACAAAATAAAACTATTACTAATAATACTGCTTTTTTTTCTTAAGTAATAAGTATTAAGTACCATCCTTAGCAATTTAAATGCGAATTTAAGCTCCACCAATCTTCTATTATTAATTCAATCGAAGCTACAGTACACTGAAATAGTAATTAGAAATTATTTGCAACCAATTTTGAATTACGCATTGCTCGGTACGCAGTATCTACTTATAGTTGCGGTTGCATAAATAATCGAAGATTTGTGGAGCTTTTTTTGTGCTTTATCAGTTATTCACACAGAGTACACAGTAAGCTATTTAATAAATATATACTAAACCTCCTAGTTTCGCACGCTAACCATCATTGAATAATAAATTTAAAGTAAGCATTGCATATTTGTAGCAAACCATTACCTTTTATATATCAGGTATTTAGTGAACGTGCATTAATGATACTGTTTCCTTATCACAAGTAATCCAACTAGCTTGCGTTAATTGAGGTTAATAATGAGAGTGTGATAGCCATTATAGAATAGTTCACTCATAGCAATACATCTACTTGTCATGAGTAAATCTTTTACTTACCGTAACTGCATATATTCTTTGGTTTACTACTTCAGTTTAATTATCATAAGTAACTTCATAAGTTACCGGTATGAAGCAGACCGTAAGTAACTTAGATTGCTTGTTGTTAGTATCAGTGTTTAGGATCTCTTTTTTACTAGTGCTAAGTAATTTGTGCTTTTGTCTCCTATTCAACTGAACTTTTACTTACGATAATTATATGTTTCTTTATGATTATTAAATTTTTTTCTCAGTGTATGTATGCTTTATTTACGTGTGTATTATTAATTATATAGTTCTTTTCCTATAGCATTATTGAACGCTGTAATTGCGGAAAACATAAGAAATAATAAATAACAATAGCTAAAAAAAGATTCCTTACATTTCTTCAAATTTAAGAAGCGATATAAAAAACTTTTAATATTTATTTTTCTTCCACATATCTAATGCTGCTAAATTTTTCAATGTCTTATAATTTTAAGCCAAACATTTAAGGGCACACTTTAAGAGAAACGAACTAGTAGTCTCCTTCATTCAAGTTAATAAACTCACAACCACTAGTGCTAGTTGATAAAATTACTACAGCTTAATAATACCGTACGGTTTAATCTATGCTTGTCCGTGTATCTTTCCTGATCCAAGGGTTGAAGGTTTCCCTCGGCCTAACAAGAAATTTACACCCTCTCTGGGCAAACATTTGCATTAATGTACAGGTTGCCCTTGCCCTTAATTACCTTTACCTATACCTACACTAGCTGTTTAATGAAATTCTACTATCCAACGTGTTGTTAGGAAAACGATATAGAAACTTTGGGCGTGTTCTCTAATTTGCTGTAAATGTATGTGGTGCGGGGTTTGTAAATTACGGACATTGAAAAATTTTATATCTAAAGTTAATGGGAAAACCATAAGAAGGCTGCTGTAGTTGAAAATTAACATATGATTTTAAATTGAATTTTAATTTTATCAAACATTTTTTAGTATATTTATAACCTCAAGTTCGAAATTGCTATAAGGTTAAGCTAATTTACTTTTGTCGGGGTTAGTATGCTATAAGTTTGCGCTTCAACTGTTCTTGCATACTTGTTGAGATGGTATACGATGGCCGCATACACATGTATAAACTTGCATGTATGTAGTGGTGTGATGGCGCCCTTCATTATCACGACTAGAAATTTATGGGAGTTACACATTGCCTCGCTGGTATATGTTTCTCAACTTTCAGATACTACGAAACAGCTTCATTTGTTGGCAACTAATTTATATTAACACGCTACAGTATCCCTATGTATTAAAAAAGTTCTCAACAAACTGGAAGTAGTTGGGATTTTCAGCAGAATATTTGAGTAATGCGTATTACCTACCTATTAAAATTAATTTATAACTTTGCTTTCTGGCAATTAACTTTAAATTTTAAATTTATATGTACAAATACTAGAAATGCACAAGTGCTGGTCTATGTTTTAGTAAATTTAAAATGATGTCGGTACCTTTTGAGCGAGTGAAATTACCAGTTATTTTAGTCTTTAAATTACATATAGTTAGTTGCCTGAAGAGAAAATGATTTTTTTTTATGTTGAAATATTTTGGAACAGATTGAATTTCTTTCGTTTCATTTTTTTCCTATAGGATGAGTTGTATCGCTGAGCTTCTTTCTATATGCCTATAGTGTTGTATATTTAGGGAAAAATGCACAAACATCTTTAATAACACACGACCGGTTTCGCTCAATCCGAGTAACTTCAGGCCACTTAAAGAAGTATGATATAACAAGAGTATGCAACAATTATTAGCAAAATGGTATTACATAAAATTGAAAAAATTAGTAAGGAACTAAATATACTAACACAAATAGCCATAGTGAATAATTATAATTCTAATATAATAGATAAGTTACTACATAAAATTAATAACAAAAAAGGGAAAATGCAGCTTATTTAAGCATTAACACAGATACTACAGTTGACAATGACAGATGCTTCATTTCGATCCCATATATAGGCCCTTTCTCTTATAAAATTGCCAACGTCCTTAAACCACATATCCATCTATCATTTAGAACATTACATCCCTTACGAAATTTAATTATTAACAATAAAGATAATATATAAAGAAACAGGGGTTTACCTCCTGAGATGTAATGATTGCCAGTGCACATACGTTGGAAGGACCTTTAGAAATTTCGAAATTAGGATAAAAGAGCATTTACGTAGCGTAAAACCCAATTCTATTGTATATTCCTTGTTCGGTAAACATTTAAAATAGAATAAACATTGATTTGACATCAATCACAATTTCCAAATATTACATACGGCCCAAAAAGGTACCCATCTATCTCAATAATTTAGAGGCATTGGAAATTTTGAGGCAACAGCTCACTAGTAAAAATCTTTCATTAAACTCATAATTAATTTTCGGGTACAGCCTTCCCGCCCCCCTGCCCCCTTACTACTATGTCTTAAGCACAACATTACTTTAGTCTAGTTTTTTCATAATAGATGGCGTAAGTTTATTGTATTTTTCTGGAATTTTCTACCTTTATTTAAATTTTGATCTCGAGTTTTCCAGAATCATTTTATATCCTGAGTTCGAAGTGCTTACAATTATTTTAACAATTTTTAATTTTATGCTATTCGTTTAGATTTATGTGTTTTATTCTTTATTTAATGCCTGTTTTTTTTTTAAAGTTTTACATTTACAAGTTCGATTATCTGCTTTGCACTCTCTGATTTTATTTTAATTTTAAACCTTGATCATTCTGAACTACTTTTAAATTTTATTTTTTTAAATTCTTTTACCATTTTTCTTCACTCTCCGATTTATTTATTTTTTTAATTTTATAAATACTATTTTGCTAATAATTGTTAATTAAAAAACACTCTTATTATTTGATACTTTTTTAGCTGGCCTGAGGATGCTCGGATAGAGCGAAACCGGTCGTGTGTTATTAAAGAATTTTGTAAGGATCTAGACCTTGACAGAATCAAATATGGATTTTATTATGTTCTATATTTGTGTCTTATTTTTGTTGAAGTTTTTTTTCTTTTTTTTTTCATAATTTGTTTATCACAACCAAACTAGATGGATCAGTATCTGGGATGTGACTCTCCTATTTTTGAGGAGAGTGTTCTCTAACGTTAGAGATATAAGCCGGTGCAACTAAATACGATATAAGCAATTTAATAACTACAATAAATTCAAGGAACAGCTACCAAATTTTAACTACGCGGAATTGCCTCTTTTTCTGAATTCCGTCTAGTCAATAGAAAGCTAAGCGCGAGTCTTGTCAAAATAACCCTTGACAGTCATTGCACAGTTTTTGACATTTTTATAATCGATGAGCGCACATTCAAGGGTGTAACAGCTGTGATAAGGAATATGTCAACCTGGCAGCTATAAAGTTTTGCAATAAGCAGGTTGAAGGTCAGGAATATGATCAAAGATGCCGACGCTGATTGTTTGACGTTCTTGTAGAGATGTTCTTTGTTAAAGGTGACAACGAATTTGAAGTTCTGTTTTTACGCTATACCGCTAGATAGAAGATATAATATAGTAATAGCTATATCATTAGATACAGACAACTTGTCACACTTGTCAACAAATTGTTTTTAGCTGGTTCCATTGTGTTTTACTCACAGAACAACTCAAAGTTCTGCTAGTAGAGTTACTTGTATATGTTGTTGAAAATATAGCATATTAAACAATTTTGCGCTTTCGTGCAGGAACACTGATTTTGTATAGAAAAGAAAACCAACCCTATATTGGCATTAACACCAATTTATTAATATTATTGAGTTCATATCTATTTATTCATATTATACATTTCCTTGTCTTAATGAGATGCTCTGTATGTTATTATGTGGTTGCATTGTATGTTACAAATCCTATACAAAAGCCTAATAATACACATTACGTTTTGTTTCTAAGAGGTTTCAAGAGCGATTATAACCAATTTTTGAAATTCGATCAAATAAGCATAACATATGTCGTTCCGTGCTTCTTGTTACACTCTATAGATAAATAGGTATTTTTGAAAGGACTACGTAGTCGCTACAAGAGCCATTCTAATCATCCCAAAATGGTTGGCGGTTTTATACAAACTTTTCTAACCCAAAAGTTTATCGCACATAACGAAATAAAATTTCTTATAAGTAATTTAACGTTTAGATAAGAATTAAAATAATACGTTTATTTTTTAGGTTGATTTGAGCGTAGAATACCTTTGGAGGGAAAATCGGCAAGCATCAGAGTGGTTAGGTCTGGTCAGGGCATCGAATGGGGGCCCTCCTACTTCAAATTACAGAGAATGGCTCAGAAACGGGGGTAAAATCGTCCTTGGAGAAAAATTACCCAACAGTTATGTAGGTAACAATTAATATAATTAATTTAAAATTTTTTAAATTAATCTTCATTTTGGGTTAGAATTAAAATAAATAGGATTTTATCAGAAAAACCGTTAAAACTTATAAAAATTACTTGAGACACGACCGTCTCCCACGGAGTTGGCTGGTAATTGATTCGAATTACAAAAAAATCTAACAGACATAGATTGCGATTGTCTTCGCAAAAATCCAACTGCCTCGAAAAGTCCATTAATTTCATCGATATGAGGCAAAGTTGCATACACACTTTGGACGAAACTAAATCTGGGCAGCTTTTCCTGTCTTCTTGTTGACATATCAATGAATTTGGATTATAAATACATATAAAAGTCTGATTAAACGAAATTTAAGTAAAATAAATACACTGTAAAAAATAAAATAAAAATGTTCTTTCGAATTGAAGTCGACTTTGAACTGTCAAGATCTGTTATAAATATTTAATATTCACATTCTAATATTTAATTTGCATGTGTAGATGTCTTTCTACTGATCGTCTTTACTTCCTGAAGGAAATGCCTTCAAAGGATTTGCCAAATGCAGAGATTTTCTATATCACCTGAATCGCCTGCGCGACATTTTATATCCTTTTTTTATACAGAAATAGATAAAATTGTTCAAACCATAACAGGATTTAGTCTGCTCGAGTATTAGTTTGACTCTCGTTACTTTCGTTATTTCGTTAATTTCATTACTTTTGCCGGAAAAGTTACATATGGTAATAGTTCCATTCGATTATCGGCAATACTGGTAACTGCGTACAAAAAGTATCGAATACTTTTGCCAGCCGGTAATCGTTACTTACCGGCGGTCTCGGCGGGTAACGAATACAAATTTTACTTGCATCTGTATCCTATCCTGCTTCATTTACAACATGTATTCCTAATGTAATAATTTTTGAAGCTAATTTCCTATACTCAATTTATTAGAACAAAACAAAATACTTTTGTTGCAGTAACATTAATTATGGATATAATATATTTAAATTCCGATTTGTTCTTGTTGAAAGAAAACCATTTATTTTAAACTAATGTTTATCGGGTCATATTCGCACTCGCGGTTAATGATAAATGATTAATAAATATTCCCCACTGCCAACTACTCTGTTTTTACCTTATTCTTTTAGTAAATTTTCCAATCTTTAAATTCTTCCAAGAATTTAAGATTTTAACCGGCATTTTAGGAGAGATATAAAAGATAACTACGAAAATAATATTTTATTATTATATTTAAAGCAAGCAAACCCAATAACCTGAAGGGCAGTCACGGCAAAGAGAAGAAAAGAAATTGTTGTTTTGAAATTGAGGAGTAAACTTCAAACGAACGATAATTTAATGTATGGTAAGTTATACGAGACGAGAAAGAACCTGTTGGCATATATTCCAGATGTTTAGTGACATTATACACGTACAGAATGGTATGATAAAATAGTCGGAAGATCCGTCGACACACATGTAATATATTACAATGTGGATATATGAAAGCCTATTTCCGGGAAATCCATTGAGGAAGCCGGTTAGAAAAGGAGGGGTGTTCAACTTGCTCTCCGCGTTAATTCAGCTGATCATCATCTGTTCGAAAAAATTACGACAGCTTCTATTGTAACGGCTTAGGATGTCTCGCCGGTTTTGGTCGCGCAGCTGACAGCAGATGGGTTTGCAATGCCGAGCTTGCAAATTTTATTTTACCGCGATAGAACTGCAAGGCAAGAAGCGAACGAGAAGTTGCAGAGCCTCCTTTGTTGGAAGATATGATTTGTATCGATATTTGCGAATATATTTGCCTTTGAATTGCAGAGACGACTAGATTGCTAATACTTTTTAATATCGCTTATTTTTTTTTGGGGGAGGAGACGTAGATCTAATTTTTCTCATTTTATAGTATTCCTGCATTCTAAAATTTCTAAAATAGGTATTAAATACCTGGTACAACAAACCACATTCTCGTTGTGGTATCATTGTAGTACATATTATAAATGCATGTTTTAAATATGTTATTTAAATTTTGTTCATACTACAAAATTTAACAAATCAATATAATGAGGTATATTTCATTTCGATTTTATGTCTGAATTGCATCAATGGTTTTCAAGTAATGATTTGCACCTAAATCTGAAAAAACTAATTATATGTCTTTCATACGGCGAGATCCAAATTGCATTTTAATGTTGAAGTATCCGTAAGCAATGTTTATTTATCATCAAAGAATGATTGAAATTCTCGGCATTTATTTTGATGAAACTCTGGGGGGAGAAGCATTGCGCGAGTGTCGTGGCTCACATGGACATGAATAAGGTTTGTAACCAGATTTAGAACTTGTGTAATTTTATTATCTTTAAACTCAATTTTATCTTTTTATTATAGTGAAGTTCACTTGAGACTGTCGTATGATATTGCTTTCTGGGGATCTTCCGCCCATGCATACGGAAGTTTGCTGCGCCTAAAAACGAATTATAAGATGCAGTGCTAATATTTAAACAACTTAATCTTGTCGACCTTTTTTGTAGTAATTTTATTGACACTAGATAATAAAGGATAATTTTAGACTAGTAAAAAGAGAACTAGAATAAATTTTCTATAACAAGGAAAGCTCCACCTTCTGTTAGAGTCCGACTCTAGGTATAATCTGGTGTTTTAAAATTAAGTATGAATGAAAAAATATTCAAAGTTAGGCTTAAGAATACATTGTAAAATTGTATTTATTCCATACATGAATTCGTTGGCTTGTTTAGCAATAATCTGCTTTTATATTAAATTGTATTTTTTGTATTTTGTGTTTGTATTGTGTTATGTAATTTTGACGTGCTTAATATACACTTATGCATGTATCAACTAAGCAAATAAATATATTATAAAGATTGTAAGTTTTTTACAGTATGAAAATAACAAATGAATGTATTTCTGCTTTTAACTGTAATAATTAGGAAGAATTTTTCCCAAGAACTTTTTTTCTCCTCACACAGGATTCGAACCTACGTCCCCTCGTTTGCCGGACGAGTGCTTTAGCAATTAAGGTAGTAGAGGACGATGTTTCGACCGTTTAACCGAACATACGTCGATATTAGATCTTGAAAAGGCCGGCAGGACGCCAAATATGCTAAAAGGGCTTCTGCATAAAGTAAATTTTTCACATTGCTTTCACGAGAGTAAACGTATAGCGATCTGTTGTATGCAAAAGAATTTACCATTGATTTTATCAATAAGGATTTGCACAAAAACTAAATTCTAACCTATTGTAAAAGCCACGCGTGAACAGAGCTGCTTGCTCCTGCCTTTTACGAAATATATTCATTCATATCGTGAAAGCAACCTTGAGTCTTCGGTTCATTCGTTATGTGGCTTTGCACTGCAATATTTTCTCATAGCTGTACAGGCGTATGGAACCACGTTCATCGCAACGCTAGTGTTTAACCGACGTCCAGCACGTCGCGTCGGTTAAAACGGACGGATACCTTCATCGGTTTCGAATGTCGGTTAAACACGACGGGCAAACCCGACGATAAAGATTGAAACGCATGAGGATCATTACACATCATTAATGTTTACTCAGATCTGGACGGATCTTGATACCGTGAGCGCACTCTCGACCTGACGATTGCCGTAAAATGAATAAAAGAAGGATGAAAATATGATTTCTATCAGTTAACAAAGTCAAGAAATGCGCATACTATTCTATTGGGTGATTGTGTGTCACATATGCAATTCGATATACCATCTCCAATCTGTATGCAATCGCTGTCTAACGGTAACCACTAACCACTAATCTCTACTCTTGGTTAACTACTACAAAATGCCTATCCTCACATCGATCTTTTCAATTGAATCATTCAATGAAGCCCTCTTTCATATTACTGCGAAGTGGAGGGAACGAATCTTTAGACATGCGTAATTTACTTCAAGTGAAGGCGGTGTTCGATTCATTTCGTTCATCTCTTAATAAGATGTCGCTAGGTATTAGGGTTAGATTAGATGAGGAGTGGCGGGACCTTTTCAGATCTATTGTGATCCCCTTCTTTCCTATAGGACGCTCTCTAAATTTTGCGCTCTTAATTAGGGGCTATCATTTTCGAGAACGGTTTTTGTGTAGCCCTAGCTGTGGGGTTTCCACGCCCTTACAAGAAACTTGTCCCTCGCCAGGCCATCACCTTGGGCACAGCACATGAATTGTGTTTTCTTCCTCCTATTGGCAGAATCTGCAGTTGCGTCATCTGCCAGGCTTATGTTGTATATATGCCTATTTAGTCTACAGTAACCATTCAGCAGATCTGCTATTATTTTGACAGTCTTCCTATCTTTCGGTATTACGGTTAGGGGCTCAAGTTTTATAAGGTTGGTAGCTTTATCGGGGTTAGTATTTTACGAAAATGGAGTTGGTTATATGCTCGAAGGTAGGCAAAAACTTTACTGATGACAATTCAGCTGCAGTTACACGAGATTTATTTGCAGTAAATTATCCCGAAAAATAAAAAAATAATTAATAACAAAAATGTTCTAATGAAAAATGTCAGTGATATCGAAATTCAAGTTTGTGGTTTAGTGGAATTAAATCCTAGTATGACATCTAGACAAATTGCTCGCGAATGCAATATTAGTGCAACAATCCTTTAACCTTTTGTTACGGGGTTCGTTCGCTCTCAAAAGTCGGTTTCATTCGGGATCGAAATAATTTATTCAAAACACAAATTTTTGGATGACACTGTATATTTGCTACAAATAAAATACAATAAAATACAAATCTTAGGATATGGGTTGACACCTATTACGATCACAATTGGTGTTCGCTCTTAACCTCTGTGCTTAACTAGTAATCTAAATTATAGGTAATGATCGTGGCTAAATAAATTAAAAATATTATGAGGTATTTAGAAATATAAATTCAAATCTTAATCTAGGTTAGTAATTTTGGCTTGACGGTCTTTATCACGTGATAGGATTTTTAGATAATTCAAATTTTCATTCCGTGCTCAACAAAAGAAAGAGTAAAAATAAAATATGTATAAAACTTAGCTGGTAACTTTGATGGATGTCGGTGTATGCGTCCGGAAGGGTATTTAGCGCTGGTGTCATAGGCGTGGTCCAATTTGCTCCCCTGTACGCGGTGCAGGTTAATTCAACGATCAGGCTTTGGTCTCCCACATTAAGTACTTCTGTCACCCTCTAGGTTGAAATTAAAACAAAATAGGTCCTGAGGACAGGACCGGATTACCAAAACTACTAAAATTAACAACCAAAAGAAAAGTCAGCTTACCAGTGACCTAAAGATGACACCATTAAACTAAATAAATGCCGGCTTAACGCTACTGCTTATGAAACCCTTTTCGGGGAAATATCGATGCAATTCGACAACACTTCTCCTGGGGGCCCAGGTAAAATGCACTCGATATTGGAGGTTCCTCACGTGACAATATCCCACAACAAACGTGGTAACTAATAAAATTTGCACGGAGAGAACTTAAACAGCGCGTGTGTGATGGTACGAAGCCTGTGCCTCTCACTTGCTTAGCGAGAGGGCGGAAACAGGAAGATGCGCAACGTGAATCAAATTCAGTCACTGACAAACTAACAATGCGGAGTAATTTACACAAAAGAAAAGGTTTTAATGAATGAAACTTGAACTGATAATTGAATAATGAAAAGCTATTTTGACGGACAATGAATTATTAATAATTTGGAAATAAATAACGAAAGTTGAGACATTATTTTTGACTATCACGGTAAAGACGCGTGCAGGGTCTAATTCTTAATTTAATGAAACAATAATCTTTAAATAAAATCCATAAATGAAACGATCGCAATCCAACGGCAACACTTTTACATATAAATAGATATCATTTGTACAAAATTAGTACATCCCAAGAACTTTTACCCGACGATTACTACCGTCGCATGTAATTTTGCGAATTAATGATTAATAAATATCCGGAACATGAATATTTTTTCGATAATCTACTATTTACCGAGGAATAGGTTAGGTTCTGTTACGTTTTTTTTAGAATCTATGTTTGTTATTTTATTTGATTATTGACGTCGAAAGCTCCTTTTCATCTTTTTTTCACTCTTTTGCCCTATTACTGAAATTTATAGTTTATATAATCTAATGTTTCGATATAAAAAGGAGCATGAATAGATTTTAATTATTAATTGAGTATTGCCCCAAAATCTCTCCTTTCATTAATGAAATGTAAGTTGGATTTGTTGGATGTTTACTGTTGACATAGAATTTTCACTGATGATTACTGATTTTTTATTTACAAACACCAATACATATGAGAGACCGGACAAGACTATTTAACTCATGTTTCTTGAATCCACTTATCATATATACTTGAATTTATTTTCCAGATTCATTTTTTATGGTAATGCAGAATCAAACTCTTCGATAAAGGTATTACTTACCCTACCTGCCTTGAAGGCTCGAAGACATTTATCTAAATTGTGAACCGGAGTTGCATGATGAATTAAAGAGATGCGGGTAAATAAATATAAAAAGAAAGGTAAAGGGAAGAAGGAGAAAAATGTTTGCACCTTTGCGCGCCGCTGCATCGTAACTCAACTGTTTCCATAATTGACCCGCATGTGTGTAAATAGGTATCTAGCCGGTCAACGACGTCCATGATGTCGTCATCGTCGCAGACTGACACCAGCCGGTGTCTGTGCGATGTTGCGTGTTTCGAATCTCTTTTTGTCTTGCTGCTCTTTTTCACATTCCAACATCTACCGTACGCAACGTTATCCTTGCGTCTTATATTCTTAATTCGCGATGGCTCGGGATGTGATGTAAAAGTCGTTGCAGTATTTGTTGTCTGATGTATGAAAAATCTATATTTTTGTTTGTACTGTAATTTTGATATTTTGCGTTGACCATACAATTTAGCGGAATTGGACTTATTAGGTAATAAGAACTTGGCCAATTCAGGAGAAATTGATCAGGATTTTGTTATTTATTTTACTGGCGCGCGCAAAGGCTTTGACTGTATGTAACCTCATAATATTGTGGTGCACAGGAAAAACGATTTGTGTAGCGTTCCTTTTGGCAGAAATTCCTTTGTTGTTCCATTGTTTTGTCTCAGTTCGGTGACGTCACAGTAAGTGAGATTTTACACCCCCCACTTTTCCATTTGTGAGTCTATTGAAAAGCATGTGCAGATAAACTGAATTTGTCTCAGAAGTGGTGGGGACATTCAAATTTGAAAAGCGGTAAAATCATTTGAAGTTTTGATATGGTTAGGGTAAGTGGTAGTTCCACAGAAGAAAAAAACAACGAATATATAAATAAAGAAACAAATACAACACAATCCACGACAACGAACAGTGTGTATATGTTACAGAACAACGCACAGGTAAATGATCCAAGTCCAACAACATGAACAATCAGTACCATACTAACAAATTTGTATAAAACTAATAAAGCTGGTGGGAAGCACCAATGTGAGGCGTCTGTGAGTATGAACCAGTTACAACTGAATCTGGTGAGTTTGTAGTGAGTAGCTCAGCTCGCTTTACTTTAAGTGAGTTGAGCCAGACGCCAAAAAGAAAGCTACATTGGTTACGCGAAGAAAATTTGATCTTATTCAACAAAATTATTCGTTTACATAGTGGCAAACAAATTTCTCGTTCAGTTTATCAAATTTTGAATATTCTACTTAAATGAATATTTAATTTAACGATTTTTTTTGTTTTAATAAGGCATTTGTTTGAGCAATGACTAAAAGTATTTTGCTTTAAATAAAAAAAAACCTCCGATAAATTAACTAAATGCTGTGATTATTTTTGATTGAAATTAAAATGAATCGATTATTTAAAAAAAAAATAATCATATCTCCATATCTATCATGGAGGATATGTGGCTAAGATGTTGAAAGGCCAAGCGCTTGCTCTATGTATTAGCAATGAAAGAAGAGTCATCCTTGCAATGGTCACAGCTCCGATTAGATACTTATCTAGTAAACATACCAGATTAATATGTTTAGTGATGTAACGAATATTCGCATTAGCATTCGCGAATATTCGCATGTTTTTGAATATTCACATTCGCAATAAATATGCGAATATTGGTAATAAAAAAGTTACCTGTTAAAATGGATAATTTAGAAAAAAAAAAACTAATATTCAAATTCATTGAAATCCTAAAACAACTTTTTGAGCACAAATTTCGCTGCGGTGATGGAGAAATTTAATTCTGTGCGTGTACTTAATGCAAGTGTTCGTATAATTGTAAACTGAAAACTAATAGATGACGCTAGTAAAGTTAAAAAGTTAATATTCGCATTCGCGAATGTCTAGTGCACATATTCGCATTCGCATTCGCATTCGCGAATGTGTAAAATCACGTATTTGCTACATCACTAATTATTATGTTATAACAGTGTTTGTTATCCTATTTGTACTAAATATGTTCTGTTACTGGAATGAAATAAGAGAGGTGCTACCTATGCGCCAATTTTTGTACTACATATAAGTAGTTAACGTATTCACTATTCTGTATGGGGAGAAAATTGTTATAAGAAACTGGAATGCGATATTTATTTTGACTTCAATGTAAACACTTAGTTAAATTAACAATATGTTAATATTGTTTCAAAGAAATCTAACTCAAAATTATTTGTTTGATTGAATACAAACATATTTTTAATATAGAATTTAAATCAACGAATAATTTAGTAACTGTAACCAAATATATGTTAACAGAAATATTTGGTTGAAAAGAACAGAATTGTTTTTTCTGTGTAGTGACTGAAATTTGGTTAATTTTTAACGTCTGCTACTTTACTTTCAAAGCCCCCCAAATAAAAAAATTATTTATGTAATGATAGGCTTTATTCATTTGAATATTTCTATTTACCATCAATCAAGTGACTGTATTATGTAGAATTATTTGACCAATTATTGCTTTTATTTATCCAACAATATCGATTGTTTTCAAAGTTAATGTTTATATTTTGTACAAGGATGAAGTATACTTGTTACTACTACACTATTTGTTTCAAATATTTTTTTTCTTAACACCTAATATATTGCCACTAATCAAAAGAACAATTTCTTTGGATTGATACATATTTATTAACGACAAAGAAGTCTTTTTCTCAGTATAATGACATAGAAGCCGTCTTTCGCGTCTACGAAGGACCGAGAAGTTACCTGAAGACGACATAGTTGCCAGAACTGAAAAGACGTGGAGACTGCCTTGACCAAACTCAGAAGGATAATAACAATAATTTGTAGGTTATCAGTAACAAGGCTTGTGGCTGCTTTCCAGATTCTGCTTCCAGTATGAAGTTTTCGTGATTTTCCTTCCGCCTTGGTGAATGCTATTAGAAGATACCTTAAGTCTCTCAATAATCTTAGGAGAATTCTTTAATTAGAGTAAAAACATTTCCATTGTTATGGAATCCATGTATGTACGCACATAAAAAATTTGCGGGGAAGCTGTTATCTGTTCGGTTGGTGTTGGTATTTGGATAAGGTATTATACCAAAAAGAGTTACTTTTAATCAAATTTGGTGTAACTATTCACTTTTATTGATTAGATTATATATTAAAATAGTCCTGATTATAATAATTCGTAATTTCATGAATAGACTTTGTTTTTGTGCACTGGAATAATCATCAACGTTCTCAAGGCCTCAGGAAAGACTCCACAAGCAAAAGAAGAATTGAGAAGCTGTGTCATTGAAGTTTTATGATATGATACTAAGCCATATCAAAGCAATAAGTAACTTAAACATGTTTAAACAAGCCCGCAACCAATTATTCATTCAAATAGAGCTTTACTCATTGCAGGAGTATTTTGCACATATTTAATTACTTAGTTACGAAACAATTACTAATTTACATTAAAGAGTATCGCGAGATAGAACCAATTTTTTTATTTCCTACAATTATCAGCAGCTTGCATTTAATCAATCTACATTAATTACTACAAAATAGTACTGGTTATGTTTTTATTGGTAGAATTTAAGAACAGCATTGGTAGAGTGAACTATAATTATGGTAAGTACTACCATAATATATTTATTGTAAAATCATTCTACGTACAAAAATATGTTTCTTTGCGTATTGATGTTGCTCGCTTTTCTTATATATACAGGGTGAGTTTTTTATGTTGACGCAACGGAATATCTCTAAAACATTGCATCAAATCAAAAAAAGATCTTAATAAGATTTGTTATAATGTAGGGGGCTCAGGGGTGCCGAACTCGATCCGCCACCTCACGACAACTTTGAAATCTTAAATGGGAACCCCCATTTTGTATTGCAGATTTGGATTCTACGCCATCAAGTATGTAGTTTTTGTTTGAAACTTTTTTTCTCGATTCGTAACAGATTGCGCTGTAATCGCAAAAAAATATTTGTGACCGTCTAGAAAAAATACACAAAAAAGAGAAGCAAGCATATATGATTTTGTGTTTTTTTTTTTATTTTAACATAAACTAACATTTCAAAAAGCCATATGTGTGAAACTGTGCTCCTTCACTTCGATACATTTATTTATTCGCAATTGGAATACCATTCACCGATAGAAAAGTACTTGACAAGCTGTGAATACTTATACATTATCCGATCCCCATTTAGATTATTAATCCAATACAAATTAGTTAGTGTTGAATATTTGAACAGTAATGGAGGCTATAACATTACAAGAGAATTGAAATGATTTACATCTATGGAGAAAGTGGTAGGAATATCGATAATTGTTACCTTTATTCACAATGTTTTCCCGACAAGGTGCGATCGCGTGCTCCTTTTTACCGAGTCGTTCAACAGTTCGCTAGCAAAGGAACTGTACAATCAAGAAAACGTAGTCGCCGAAAAACAATTGCTGGAGAAAATAATGAAATCGCGGTATTAGCTGCATTAGCTAATAATCAGCACATTCGTACTCGAGAAATGGCTCGCGGATCAGGAATTTCTCAGTCCGCCATCTGCCAAATATTGAAGCATAGGAAATATCATCCATTTAGGGTTTCCATGCATCAAGAACTTCATGGCGATGATTTTCAAAATCCAGTGCAATTTTGTCAATGGGCGCTTCAACGGATACAAGATAATCCCAATTTGTTTGCTCGAGTATTATTTTCTGACGAGGCGACATTGACAAATCACGGTACGGTAAATCGGCACAACATGCATTACTGGAGTATCGAAAATCCCCATTGGTTGCACCAAGTTGAACATCAACATCCTTGGAGCGTAAATGTTTGGTGTGTAATAATTGGTAATAAGCTTAATGGTCCATATTTCATCGATGGAAACTTAAATGGTGAAAAATATCGAAACATCTTGCACAACGAACTTCCAGTGTTACTTGAAGACCTTCCCTTGGACGTACAACAAACAATGTGGCTCCAACATAACGATAATCCAGCACATTATTCAAGAATAGCACGAGAAGTATTAGATCGAGTCTACAATCGTCGATGGATCGGAAGAGGTGGTCCAGTGTCTTGGCCTGCAAGATCGCCAGATCTTACTTCCTTTGACTTCTTTTGTGGGGCCACTTAAAGTCTGAAGTTTATATAGAAGTGCCAACCACGAGGGAAAACATGATTGAGCGAATCACCAATGCTTGTTCAAGGATTACGCCGAAAACACTTCTCAGTTGTGTGCAATCATTCCAATTGCGAATAAATAAATGTATCGAAGTGGAAGGACACATTTTCGAACACATTCTTTGAAATGGGTATGATAAAGTAAAGTTTTTGAATGACTTTTTGAAATGTTATTTAATGTTAAAAGAAAAAAACATAAAATCATGTTTGCTTGCTTCTATTTTTTGTGTATTTTTTTCTAGACGTTCACAATCATGTTTCTTGCGATTACTGTGCAATCTGTTATGGATCGAAAAAAAATTCAAAGAAAAACTACATACTTGATGATGTAGAATCTGAATCTGCAATACAAAATGGGAGTTTCCATTTAAGATTTTAAAATTGTCTTCCTTCCCACTCTGGGGAGGGAGGGGGGTGAGGTGGGGCATCGAGTTCGGCACCACTCAGTGAGCCCCCTACATTATTACAAATCTTATTAAGATCTTTTTTTTGATTTCATGCAGTGTTTTAGAGATATTCTGTTGTCTCAAGAGAAAAAAACTCACCCTGTATAAAGCAAGGAATTTAAAGTAATAGAAATAGTCTCGTAAATTTCACCATCTAACAAATGATTTTAACTTAAATCCAATGCGACAGAGAGTATCGCTATCTCCGGAGCTATTGATTCTACGCCCCTATCGAGAATTCAATTTTGAACTCGTGTGAAATGTTTCCAGCCGAAAAACTTCATTAATTTCCACCGAGAGAGCCTATCATCCAACGACGACGTGTTCAACACGTAACAGCACTCGAGTTTCCCATAAAACAAGTACCTCGTACGCCGTGGCTAAAACGACTACTTACGCACTTAAACGCGCTCAATCTCCAAGACACTCGAAAAGAACGATTCGTCGCCAGGTAGCGGCGGGGTACTTTAATACATCTCGCCGGTTTCGCATTTAAGGTTATGCCACCCTAGACGGTTTTATCCGGCAGACTGTTTCTCGACAATCGGGCCCGTCGTAAAACGCGAGTTATTATCCTGCCGAAGCTTAGGCGCAGCACGCGAAACGTAGGCCTCGCGTCCGGGTGAGAGCTAGTACAGTTTTGACCGTGCTATATAAGATGGCGAATCCCTTTTTCCGCGCAGTTTTCCATGTTGATACTCCTCGTTAGGATTCAGTCCGCTCGGGTTGACATTGATATTACAAACGGGACGGTGGTATTATGACGAGTTTATTGTTTTGCGAAATGGTAAAGTTCGCCAGGACACATCGGTATAAATTGCTTTTATGATGTAAATGTCTGACACAGCTATGTACACTTCTCACAGGAAAAATCGGGACACCAGCAATCGTGAATTTTGAAATTTCTTGGGCGTAAATGCCGCTTTCAGAGGATATATGCACTTATCAAAGCCATAAATCACTTTTTTGTGTGTATTATTGCGATCAAAGGTAAAGACTAAAAATTTAAACAGAAATATAAATATATATAGAGAAGAAGGTTTATACAGTAAATAAACACATTGGAATTTCGGTGGCGGTGTTTCCTTAGAAATACCGAATACGGAAATATTAATGCAAAAAAAAACATAACAGATAAAAGGCCTCTTGAATAGACGGCACCATTTAGAAATACAGATATATGTATTTAACTTGTTTGATGTTATGTAGAGATAATTCTTTTTTTAAGAAAACATGGCGATGGGATTTTAAAATTATATTACCTATTACTACGATATTAGTTACTTAGTTTGATTTATGCTCGCGAGTATTGATTGCTTTAGCAATAGACAATATGTCAAGCAGCCTCCTGAGTTTTTGAACAATGATTTTCACATTGATTAATTACACTATTATTGATGTATGCATTATTGTTGTTGTTTAGTATTCTTAAATATTGTATTACTACAAAATATTTTTCTATGTTTTAAAAAATTACCAAAAACAGTTTAAGATTATTTACAACATTTTTACAGCAATTAATTTCGCAAAGAAATTATTTATTTTATTAACCCTCCGTTTATTGTATTTTCAAGAAATATATCTTAACTATCGCCTGTGTAATCCAATGTCGTTCTATTTTATTGAAATATAGCTAACACTTTTGGTCTGTAGCACAGCTTCAGGCAGTAGCAACGAAAAAGTATTAAATGTATCAAATTCAAAAATAAATATTTTAGCACTAACTGAGATTGACGAATAAATATGCTTTCTTACAATGTTTGTTATGTATTATAAATCCAATAATATTTTAAATAATTGTTAATAAACCTGTGCTACATAAAGACAGTTTGTAAAGACACCCAGTGTTGGCCATATCTCAAGAAATAGATCAACGACGTCAGATTACACAGGCGATAGCTAAAATATATTTCCTGAAAATACAATAAACGGAGGGTTCATAAAATAAATAATTTCTTTGCGAAATTAATTGCTTTATTTAAGAATTTTATAAATAATTTTAAACCTGATTTTGGTAATTTTTTATAGATAGAAGGAAACTTTATAGTTATACAATATTTAAGAATATTAAACAACAATAGTAATTAATACATCAATAATAGTAGTGTAGTCAATAAATCTGAAAATCACATTATCCCAAAACTGAGGAGGCTGACTGACATACTGTCTATTGCTAAACTAATACTCGCGAGCATAAATCGAAGTAAGTAACTAATATCAAAGCAGCATTAATAAGTAACATAATATTAAATGATAAAATCCCATCACCACATGTTTTCTTAAAAAAGAATTATCTCTACATAACATCAGACAAGTTAAATACATATATATTTCTAAATAAAGCCGTTTATTCAAGAGTTCTTTTTGTTGTTATGTATTTTTTTTTCATTGATACTTCTAAAGGAAACGCCGCCACCGAAACTCAGATTTGTTTATTCTATACATAAACCTTTTTCTCTCTATATATTTATTTTTCTGTTTAAATTTCTAGTCGTTACCTTTGATCACAGTAATATACATAATTAAGTGATTTATGGCTATGATAAGTGAATACGTCCTCCGAAAGTTGCATTTACAATCAAGAAATTTTAAAATTCTGAATTGCTGGTGTCCCGATTTTTCCTGTGAGAAGTGTACTTCGGATCCATAAGAGTATCTCAATTAAAAATTGTTTCAAGCGAAATTGTTTTCACTCAAAAAGCAGAGCCCAGCTTGTTTTTCGATATTTTAGTATCCGGTTGTAGTGAAGTATTTCATTATTAGTATATTTTTATTTTCTGTTTATCAAACAACCTGCATTGTCGAAGAAAATCTTCTGCAAGTTTCAAGTGAGATATGTCGATAGGAAAATTCACTTTAGATACTTGCAGCAGGGTCAAACAAGGTTAAGTACTGCAGTGCTACTACAACAAAGGATCGTGCGAAAACAAAAAATATGGAAAATTATTAACATTAATAGCATTAACTACTTCAAACGTTTATCCTTTAGTAAATAATTCTTATAATCTTGTCATAGGTGATTTTAAATGTTCCAAACTTTAATAAAGCTGAATCGCGCTATCCTCTTAAGTAATTTTGCAGTTACTTTGCTGACGGTTAGTTCTCTTCATTTGTTCGAGTGTAATATTTATTTACTTTTTTTTAACCCTTTAAAAACCTTTCTACCGTTAGGTGTAAGGTTATTTCGAGTTTGAGGTTAATTTCTTGCCCTTATCTCTTCTCTCTCGCACCTTTTGCCAGGTCTTTTGTCATTTCTCTTGCCTCATGCCTCATTGCCTCAATTCATTTCTCTCTCGGTCAATGTTTCCCTTATCTCATCGTACCATGTTCTTCTTGGTCTTCCTTTTGTATTTTTCCCAAATATTTTAGTTTTATAAATTTTCTTAGTTATTCTTTCTTCTGACATTCGACAATATGTCCATACATCTTAGCTGTCCTTCTTCTATTTTTCGTTCGTATTGGTGTCATTCTCAGTCTTCCTTATTTTCTTATTCCTGACTCTATCTCTTCTCGTTTTATTTTCTACTTTTCTTAGGAATCTCATATCCATAGCATTAATTTTGGATGGGCAGCTGTACATCAGCATTGGCCTTACTATTTTATTTATTACGTCGACTTTCACGTTCTTTTGCACTTCTTTTTTCCTAGGAATGTATTTTTCATCGTATTATATATTCTTCCACCCTTCTTCATCCTTTCTTCTGGTTTCTTCGTTGATTTTTCGATTTTTCTTTTTTAATGACTTCCATATATCATCTCTCCTTACCCTATCAAACGCTTTGTGTAGGTCGATGTAGCATATATGTAATTTTTTATTTTTGTTAATAACTTTTTCACTGGTTTGCCTTACTATGAAGATTAAGTCTTGCGTACTTCTCCCACCTCTAAATCCATATTGCGTATCTTCAATCGTGTCTTCCACAATTTCTCGAATTCGTGTGTCCATTATTCTTGCTAATATCTTTCCCGGTATACTTGATAGCGTTATTCCCCGATAGTTTTTGCATTCTCTTTTATCACCATTCTTAAAAATGGGCAAGATTATTCCCGTGTTCCAATCCCTTGGCATTCTTTTTGATCTAATTGCGAGGTTCATTATTTTTTGGGGTTCTTTCATCCCTTCGCATCCTAAATATTTGATCATCTTCGCCGTAATGTTATCTACTCCCGGTACTTATTTCCTATTTTCATTTTAGCTATCGCTTCCGTTACCTCTCTTTCAGATATCTCTCTTATTTTTGGTTCCATCTCCATGGTTGTGCTATCGTTTGATATGTCTCTGTCATTGTTGGTCAACTCTTGGAAATATTCCCTCCATCTTTCCATTATTTTGTCTTCATGCGTTATTATGTATCCCCGTTTATCTTTAAACATTCATCATTGTATATTCTTTTTTTGTTTCTTAAACTGTTTTAATGTTCCATAAAACAATTTCTGGTTTTCCTCTAAAATTTTGATTTCATTTTTTCCCCCGAATTTTATCCATGCATCCCTTCTTCGCTATTTTTACCGCATTTTTCACTTTCTTTCTCTTTTCTTTATATTTATTATAATCTTCCGAATCTTTAGTGTAATATTTATTCGTGACTAAAATGTGACAAATGTGCTAAATTTTAACCAAATTTATTTTCGTCGCCTCAGAGATGTTAGAATAGATTGAATAACTAATTGCAACGCAATAACAAAAGTAGTAGAAGAAACATTATGAAATAAATGATGTTCGTTCTTTATTACATCTAGATAGATAGAGTGATTTAACAATTAAGGTAGCTAAAGATGATACACCGCCAGTAGGTGCAGATCTACACCATCCTGCACTTTCAATAAACTTACAGCTTTCAAACAATGACGATGGTTTTGCTACCAATCCTTATTATGATTATTATTATTATTATATGACTGCTTTATCCAAAATTTTAATATTCTAAGCTTTATGTGTTGTATGTTGTACTAATTTAGGATATACTGAAGATGTATACAATGCATGGGAAACGGGTATTTGTAAATAAATTAATTTCTGAGTGTGAGTATGTAGTCCACTAGATGACTTAAATGTGTTAGCAAGAATGGGAAAAGATATGCAGGGAACAGTAGAAAGGTTAGATAATAAAGCAATTGAATTTAAACTAATTTTGTTTAATGTAGTCTTCAATTCTCTAATTCTTCAATTCTCCAACTCTCCGACTCTCCAATTCTCCAATTTCTAAAATCTGCCCATCTCCAGAACATCCAATTCTTCAGTTCTCCAATTCCCCAATTCTCTTAATAATAATAACTCTTTAATTGTTGAATTTTTCCAGATATCCAACAAACAATATTTCTGTTGCTATGTCCCTCCAATTCTGTCAGGTTTGCCCACAAAGCCGCAAACATAATTTTTGCTTTGGGGTGAGAATTTTTGGACTTCAACGTGATGATTTCTTATTCATTCCTAATTTTGCTTTTAAAGATTTTATTTTATTTTATTTAACTTCTGATATTTCCACTTCCGCAAAAATTATTGCGATCTTTATTAATCGGTAGAACGGTAGGTTAGATCAAGATTAGTTTATTAGTGCGAAATACGTATTTGCCTACATATCACAGTTCGAGCCTGGTGAGACTAAAATTTAAAAGTTACATAAATATTAAAAAATACATAGTCAAAAGAAACGATTAAATAATAAACTCATTATTATTGTTTATTATATATCATTACTTATATTTATCTTTTTTTATTATTTTTTTTGTGTATCTTTATGTAAAAAAATATACGTTGATGTCCTGAGTTACATTTTATTTTGGTTTACGTTTCAATTCTTTTGAGAATCATTTTCAAAACCTATTAATAAATAAACCTATAAATAAATTGGTTTTGAGTCTCAAAAGAATTGAAACGTAAACCAAAATAAAATTTAACTTAGAACAAAAAAATAATAAAAAAACTTCGTTTTACAATTACCAAATATCATTACTTATCATTTAGTAGTCATAAAATTCCTCAACGATGCAGATGATCTCCGCTAACATTAAATTTGTTTAAAAAGGTACCGTTCTATAAGTTTTCTTTACGTCTGGATTGACACAATAACGTCAATAATAATTAAAGTTAACTATTATTCTATTAATTCTAAGGAAATCATCTCGTATATCATTTATTTCTAGTATCATAGATGGTTTAAGATCTCTAAAACTAACTTTGAGTACTTGATATTATGTACTATACCGTTGGATGTTTCAGTGGCACCAAATTCTTCTATAACTTGTAAATAGTAACAGATAAGGAAAACGTTTGTATAAATAGTTATGAGATCTCATGATTTGTCTATAATGTAAACTTATAGCCATTTGTACAGGGGTTTCGTAACTTTGGTACAGCCTTCAATTTTGTTTTATTAAATACATTTCGTCCAACATTGTTGCTCTTTTTTTAAATTTAGTAATATTTTAAACAAATCAGATATAAGCTTAAATTTGTTAATTTTTAGTTTTCTAAAAAAATTGTTACTTACGTTTTAATTTAATTGCCAATCGTAGTATACACTAAAAAAATTTTGGTACAATTCCTGTTAGATTTTAAGGCAGAACCGTACGGGTATTTTACACTTAGAAGTAGATAATATTTCTAATCTATGAGTAATTGTTCGAAGGTTTTCTTCATGTAACCTAGAATAATTACAATAAAATTTCGAAATGTGGGTAACTTTCCCAAGATTTTTCATGCAGTCTCTAGTAATGGTAATTTCCGTAGAAGTTTTACTTGTTTAAAAGTAAAATTACAAAGAAAAGTTCAGTATTTCTGATTTTTTTCCCAACAAAAAGAAAATATTGTCGAAATGAAAATGCTCTGGTAGAGTGTATTTAATTAGAATTGAAATGCATAAAAGACAAACAAAATATGAAAATTTCTAATCCTTACCCAAAATCACTACAGGTTAGTTACCCATTGCCTCTCCACATTGGGGGTTAATTCGCAAAAATCAAAGGCCACCGTATGCAACCGCGCAACTGTTATGATAGCAGTTCCTAGGAAATATTTAACTTTTAACAGAAATTTTTCTATGAATATTCACGTAAAACATTGTGTTTATTTATCCCCAAAATTATCCACAAAAGTGATTTTTACCATGAAAAATTACCTAAATTTTTTAGTGTGGGTGAGGTTTTAACAGATAATGCTGAATTAATTCCAACGTGCATGCAAGTTGTTTTGGATATTCCATGTTCAGATTTTAGCAGAGTGTGCAACAGACTTTAAAGCATTAAAAGAACAACAAAGATTTTCTAATATGAATTAATACCACCTACTAATAATCAGTATAATAGTTCTAAAATAATAAGAAAATAGATCCACGTGTGGTCGAACACCGTGTCATTTCTGCCTACGTCTGACTTGAACCAGAACACTCTAAGTTAACGCATGCGCGCCTTGCTTATTTCCTTATTACTTGAAAATTACTATGTTTACGATTGTAATTTTCCAAATTGTAAGAAATTTGAAGTTTTTCCTAAGAAATATTAATATAATAGAAAAATTTCTAATATTTCGACATTCAGTGCTGAAAATTATCAAAAAAAAAGTGATATTTACCAAAAAATACTTAAATTTTTTAGTATGTACCTATTCATAATTATAGTGAGTGATTTATTCTAAAAATGAAGATCGGAATATAAAAATATTTAACATAAAAATTTAAAAAAAGAGATAAGTGAACTAATATCAATAAACATATAATGAATACAGTCGAAAAACATACAAGAAAAACTAATTAAATCACAAAATTTTTCTTCTGTAAAAATTCCATTTTATAGGTAGTCTGTTTTTAATCTATTTCGGGTAAAATTAAAACGCAATTCATTGGAAACTAATACGTGAGAATAGTTATAAGGACGTGTTTCAAATCCACTTGTTTGTAGATCCTTTCAAACTCCATTACGTTTCCATTATCTCCCCAAGCCCAGAAATTCCATCCCATTCCAATAAACCAAAAATTTATTTAGTCTATTCGGAGACCTTCGCCCCAACTGAAATACCAAAGGTTGAAATTCAAAAGCGAATTAAACCGTAACATTTCTGCCTTTAACGCCGTCATTAGGAGAGATATATTTCCAGTCATTCTCGCCAAAATCTTCTAATAAACCCAGGTAAACTGATTATTTCGAACAAAACAGTTCCACCGCGATCGTTTACGCCCCTAATTTTATTTCCGAAATGGGGGTACGTGTACGAATTTGAAACAGCTCGCGTCTGTCTCATCCACCCCCCTCCCACCTATAGGGCGTTGTATTATAAATTGTACTGCTTATAGAAAAGGTGGAAGTGCCTACACTTAATCCACGTTATGAATGCCATCTACTGTATAAACTTTCACAGTCGATAACTTTAATTAACTAATAATCCCTCTTTCCTATGGTTATTGTTTCAGGTTACTCGAACAAGTAAAGGGTTAATTGATACGAGGGGAACGCCGTTATAATTGGATGGTAGAAATTTTAAGAGATACACTGACATATATGTTATATGGTATATTCATACCCTACATTTTACATATACAAGGCTATACTAACAGATAGGCTGATAGAATATAATCAGTATTCAAGATATACAATCCCAACAAAAATATAATATATGTAGGTAACATCGCGTATCTTACAAGAGGAGATCCTGATCCCGGAAATTCAAAAATTAAACTTTGGAAACATGTAGGTATGTACTATAAATTTTTTCCTGGGGCACAACATTTTGACTAGGTGAAATAAATTTTTGTAAATTGGAAATTTCCCTTAACGGTAATAGATACACATTAAAACAAATATTGTTTGTTTGGATAAAGTTTATCAAGCAAACAGGAATAATACAGTTACTGTATTTTTTTCATTAGATTCGATTCTTTCTTATCTAAAAGATGTAACTTATCGAAGGAAGCTACATTAGACTAGTAAATATGTTTTTGTAAAGAAAGTAAGCTGAATTAAATCAGCAACTAGTATATATAAGGTGGGCCAGTACACTTCTCACAGAAAAAATTGCTTTCAGAGGATATATGCATTTATCAAAGCCATAAATCACTTTTTTTGTGTGTATTATTGCGATCAAAGGTAAAGACTAAAAATTTAAACAGAAATATAAATATATATAGAGAAAAAGGTACATAACAAATACATAACAAATAAAAGGCCTCAAGAGTAGACGGCACCATTTAGAAATACCCATATATGTATTTAACTTGTTTGATGTTATGTAGAGATAATTCTTTTTTTAAGAAAACATATATGGCGATGGGATTTTAAAATTATATTACTTGTTAGTGCTGCATTGATATCAGTTACTTAGTTCGATTTATGCTCGCGAGTATTGCTTTAGCAATAGGCAATATGTCAATCAGCCTCCTGAGTTTTTGACAATGTGATTTTCACATTGATTAATTACACTATTATTGATGTATTCATTATTGTTGTTGTTTAGCATTCTTAAATATTGTATTTCTACAAAATATTTTTCTATGTTACCAAAACAGTTTAAGATTATTTACGACATTTTTACAGAAATTAATTTCGCAAAGAAATTATTATTTTATTAACCCTCCGTTTATTGTATTTTCAAGAAATATATCTTAACTATCGCCTGTGTAATCCAATTCGTTCTTTTTATTTGAAATATAGCTAACACTTTTAGTCTGTACCACAGCTTCAGGCGTAGCAACGAAAAGTATTAAATGTATCAAATTCAAAAATAAATATTTTAGCACTAACTGAGATTGACGAACAATATGCTTTCTTACAATGTTTTTATGTATTGTAAATCCAAAAAATATTTTAAATAATTGTTAATAAACCTGTCCTTTTGTAAAGAGACCCAGTGTTGGCCATATCTCAAGGAAATAGATCAACGACGTGATATTACACAGGCGATGGCTAAAATATATTTCCTGAAAATACAATAAACGGAGGGTTCATAAAATAAATAATTTCTTTGCGAACTTAATTGCTTTATTTAAGAATTTTAATATAAATCTTAAACCTGGTTTGGTTTTTTTTTTATAGATAGAAGGAAACTTTTAGTAATACAAATTTAAGAATTAAACAACAATAGTAATTTATACATCAATAATAGTGTAGTCAATAAATCTGGGAAAATCACATTATCCCAAAACTGAGGAGGCTGACTGACATATTGTCTATTGCTAACTAATACTCGCGAGCATAAATCGAAGTAAGTAACTAATATCAAAGCAGCCTAACAAGTAACATAATATTAAAATAAAATTCCCATCACCACATGTTTTCTTAAAAAAGAATTTATCTCTACATACATCAACAAGTTAAATACATATCTCTAGATTTCTAGATGATTTGAATGGTGCGATGTTTCTACAATTTTAAATACTTAGTAACTTATAATACTTTTGGAAAAATGACCTATTAATATTCGACAAAGGCTTTAGTTGCAATTAGACGGTACTCCTGCGCACTTTCAAATAAGCGTTCGGGAGGAATTAGATAGGCAGTATGCCAACAGGTGGATAGGCCGCGGAGGTCCACAGAATTGGCAGCAAGAATCTCCAAGTCTAACGGGCCCATATTTTTTTTTATGGATTATATTGTTTTATAACATACACCAAACCCACCCCGACATATGAAAGAGCCGAATAAGAATGGCGTTTTCATCCTAAACACCAAATTGTTTTAAGTAATGTTAAAGACTTATTTCAAGGTAGAGTACGCCTCTGCATTGAAAACGATGGCCATCATTTTGAACATTTTTTGAAACATTAGCAGTTTTAACATATCAGTTTATCCGTTTTAATAAAGTACATTTCTGAAGTTTATTTAGTTATGACTTTTAATTAGTATGTAGGAAAAGCCAGTTGAAAAGTTAAGTTAAGATAATTATCATCCATCTATGTTGAATAATAACAGCATGTTAACACAAGAAATGGAAAGCTACTAATATTGATTTCTATATGATTAAGTAATTAGTATTACATTGTTCTAAACAAGACAAATAAACTACTGCCTCATCCCTCTTTCCATATTTGTTTAAAATTTCAGGCAGGTCCTGGAAAAAATATCTTTTGGGTTACAGATCAACCACTTAAACATACCTTTAATGTACACATTCTTCCTTATGGGGTCTGGCAGATTTTCTTCAAATTTTTTATATTATTAGGATATTAAAATCGATACCAAAGTAGGAAAAATCTCATTAATAAAATTCCCGATAGGGTCTAACCAAAAAAAGAAAGACAACTCTCGCTTGGTACTCGAAGCTGGAGGTCTACGCTGATGCCGTGGATTAGGATCCGAGCTCGGTCGCTGTTATTGTGGCGCCATAAATTATTTCGCGATCGTATTTTGCGGCGAGTAAGTTTTTATGCACCTCCATAATATACAAAGGGTGAGGGTGAGATTCAGGGGCTGTGTCATTGTTGCCGTAAGAGAGTGAATAGCTCTCGCACCCTCCAGCAACATTGAATAAGACAATTCCAGTCCCCAGCGGTGTCATCTGCGTAATATATTGTTTACAAATGCGTCCGCCTCCCTTTATATTGCGATATTGATGGCTCGACACGGGAGTAAAAACCAGTATAAGTACCAGAACGTAAGAATTCAATGGCCGTTTTATGCTTGTGTTTATTATTCAGTATAAGTAGATGGATATATTCTGCACGGCAAAGTGCATTTAAACAGCATACTTTAAAATGTGTACTGAAATCATAGAGGAATATTTAATTTGCAGTGTAAACAATAGTTGTTACAATCGATTTTAGTTAAAACTTTTAATATAATAGTTGGACATAATTATATTATGGTCGTTTTAAATGTTTTTGGATTCGCTGATTCTGAGTTTGACTAAAGTGGTTTAAAGATGCTCCATCAAACAATGTAATAGTAAAAAAAACCTCACAAGAATATGTAAAGTACACTACAACAATACCAACAATTCGTGACATTAATTTAAAACATTGGAAAACTTAAAACTTACTTTTAATGAAAAAATCAAAAAAAAAATTGTTGAAAGACCAACACACAATCATTCCAAAAAAAGGAGGTTTATTAAATAGAATATGTACATGGTTGCGACAATTGCAAGCTTCTTTTACAATATGAAATAATTAATGAAATAATGTATTTCTGCTAATTACTGTAATAAGTTTTAAGAGCATCTTTTTTCATGAAGAATTTTCCCCTTACGCAGGATTCGTTCCTACACACTTGTGTTTACCGGATGAACGCTCTAACATTTGAGCTAACGAGGAGTATAGGCCCTTACACGAATCGATATCAATTACAGATCTTAAGAGGATTCTGCAAATTATGCAAGAATTGCAAGTTGTTGCAGTATAAAATAATTAACGAATTAATGTATTTCTTCTAATTACTGTAATAAATTTTAAAATTTGAGGAGAAAAATTTTCCCCTCACACAGATTTTTTCATGACAAAAATTCCTCTTAAAATTAGAAATACATTAATTCGTTAATGATTTCATACTGAAAAACATGCAATTCTGCATAATTGCCAACACTGCGGCTTTTTCGGATCTGTAATTGATATAAGTCGATTTGTGTACGGACCTATACTCCTCGCTAGCTTAAATGCTAGAGTGTTCGTCCGGTAAATGAGAGTGTATAGGTTTTTTTTCATGAAAAAATTCCTCTTAAAATTTATTACAGTAATTACATCCGCTATCGGCAAGAGAGTGTAATAATATTAGAATTTGACTAACATATTGTAAGAATTCGAAATTCCATTTAGAGTATAATATAAAGTATTTAAATTTATTTTATTATTACGTTGTTGATAAGTACTGTGCAATTTGCTGTAGTAGCGTTTTCCCCACAGAAAATGACAGTCTATTTTGTTTATTATTATTATAATTAAGATAATTCGGTATTTATTGTAAATTTTATCTGCTTCTTTGTCTATTGTATGTTACGATTGCTGATCAACGAATCCCACATTACTTTCTAGAAGGGCGTTTGAAGTTCAAAAAAACAATGTCAATCACCATTCTTGCGTCCTCTAGTAGCTTGAAAATTCGAGAACAAAAGCAAAAGCTTTCATCGAGAAGTGTTTCTCATTTTTGTGTTAAAACAGTTCGAAAACCCCCTTTTTTAAATTTGTGTGCGTGTTGTGTAAAACTATTGTGCTTTTATTATTTTGGATTACGGGAAGATTTAATTACCAACATCGGCTGATAAGATGTTCTAAATTTTGCTTAAAAACTAACCATTGCAAACACCTAGAAACCGTAACTTGTTCTCTCTCTCTTCCTTAATAAATAATTTTATGTTAAACATCATTATAAAATTTAAAATATTCTTTCAATGAATTTTTTTTACTTGTTATTTTAACTAATTTGACATCTAAACATTTTGTTATTATTTGTTCCATACTATTTAATTTTTTGTCTTGAGTTGTTTTTGTTACTCCCCCCTTCTGTGTGTAGCACTTCTAATGTTACTGAGTATAGTTTTACCGCCACCTTTTCGAATCTATTATAACCCTTTCAGTTCTGAAAGACGCTTTCTAATTTTGTTAATGTAACACGACTACATAATATATACCGACATGCGCATTTAATACATTTTGATCATAGTTTCTTTTACATTTTCCGTAAGCAAAATTTGTTTTACCCTGGAAAAACCGCACCGTAACAATTTCCATTTCAAAGCTAATTTATTCGTCATTTTACGTTGTCTGAGCGGTATGCAGGATGGCAATAGCTGACGGTATTTTACTTCCCACAGGTGGCTCACACGTTCATGCGCTAGATATCGTTATGAAGTAAATCCTACTCGTAATGTAATAATGCAAGAGCGAAAAAAATGAATGATACAAAGTTTGCCCTTAAAATGCAAATGCTTTTATCATTCTCTGGTGTCAAGCAAAGTAAAAAAAAAAAAACGCTAACAAGATTATAGAGCTCAAAAACGTTACAAAAATGAGCGTGGATTTGCATTTAACACAAACTCTCTTTATGTGGCGGTGTTTTGTGTTGGTAATATGGAAATATCAACAAAGTATAATCTTGTATATCCATCTCGCGAAATTTTATAGTTTATAGAGTATTTCTATCATCCATTTATACAGGCTGCCCCACGGAACTGGTTAATTAAAATTTTTCGAACTTCTAGTAGGAATTTGATTTTGTAACTAGCACAGTAGTCATGGCGGACTATGATCTATTTAAACAAAACCTTTTCAACCACTTTTGGTATATAAGGTGTCAATATCAACTTTAATCCAATGTATTGCTAGTATCATTTGTGACGTGTTTGTATGTATGCTTCCTATTCCTAAAGCTAATCGTTTTTGAGATATTTGTAATTTTGTCAAAATTTTGACGTTTCCACTCTTTCTAATAAAATGAAATATTTCATAGGCTATTAGACATCAAGATATTCTACTATATATACAGTGTGTTTCATGACGAACTGCATCGATCGATATATGAAAGAGTATACATTGGAAAATTCTGAAATTTTCGCAGCATACTAAAGTCGGCCTGCGCTATTAAACCAAAATATTTTTAATAATCTAGCGCATCCGGTTGTACGGAAGTGGCGTCAACTTTGTTATTTTAAATGGAACACCCTAATCATTATTCATTTTTTAATTCCTCGTTCAATCTAAAGTAGTTTGTTAAAACAACTATGTTGTTTATTTTCACATATTCGAATATTTGCATTTTTTTTTAATTTTTTGATAGATGGAGAGTGCATGTGAACTCCTATAACTGCAAAGGTATTTAATTGGAAATTTGAAATTTGTAAAATTGTGACCGTATGTAGCATCGAACCGAATGAATTTTTCGAAAACATTATTATAGCGTGTCGGAAATTACAGTTAACTTTCGAATTGACAAAGTGTCAACTTTTTTTTTTTTAATACAATATACTACTTTCTCTTTTCTATCAACTGCCCTATAAAATCCATAAAATACAAAAAAAGTCATATTTATACCATCTAAAATGAATACTTTTAAGATAATTAGTAAAATATGTATGTATGGTGGAAGAAGGTAGCTTATGTAGTTTTTTAAAATGTCATCCTGCTTTGGTATATCTAAATAAGTCATGACTATTCGGTAAACAATCTAGCATTGATGAAATGTCACTGCGTTTTCAATTATAAACAATGCCGGCACGGTTAAATTATACAAACGTAGATTATTTAAATTTGTTTATTATTTATGGAGAATGCAATAAAGTGAGAACAAGAACACGTGATACCTTTGCTGCTCGGTATCCTCAAAAGCAGAAGCCGTCACCAAAACACAGTTAAGCGAATAATACAGAATTTAAAAAAAATTCTGATCAGTTAAGGCAAAAAGTCAAAAACATAAATCTACTGTTAATAATGCAAACATAGAGAAATCGTGAATTTTGGGTACCTTCTACGATATCCAACAATGTCTTTTAAGACACAGTGCACTAGAATCGAGATTATCTAGGTGCTCAATACATAGAATATTGCGCAAAGTTTCGCCCATACCTGTTTTCCATGGTTCAACAACTTAAAGATATTAACTTTCCAAGAAGAGTGCATTTTTGCGAATTTATTTTAACATAGTCTCAAGAGAATACCATTAATTTTAAAGCTTCAAATCTGGACCATGTATATAATATTCAACTTCTTTTTTTCTTGGTTTTTAGGTTGTCAATATTAAAAACATGATATAAGTACGACGTTTCGCTTTATTGAAAAGATTTTAACAAAAACATTTTATTCATAATTTACACTTTTTACATTTATTTATATACTTGAAAAGCTTTTCAATAAAGCAAACGTCGTACTCATTCATGTTTTTAATATTGAGCGACCTAAAACCAGGGAAAAAAAGGGGAATTAATAAGAGAATCCATTGTTCTTGAACAAACATTTATCTTGGACGGACGAAGCCGAATTATACAAAAGAATAGTAATTTAACCGGCACAATTCGCATACTGGGAGTGTTCGAAAGAGAAAAGTAGATAAGTTGTATTATAAAAAAAGTTTTGCGTACCTTTCAATTCGAAAGTTTACTTGCAATTACGGACAGCCTGTATAATGTTTTCGAAAAAGTCATTCGGTTTCGGATGCTGCCTATAGCGTCAACAATTCTACAAATTTTAGATTTTCCAAGTTAAAATACTTTGCAGTTATAGAAGTTCCGATGCAGCTCGTCCACCTGTCCAAAATTAAAAAAAATGTAAGTATTTCTAAATATGGTTGAATATAAAACATAGTTGTTTTAACAAACTTACTTTAGATCTTGAAGAGGAATTAAAAATGTAATAATAGTAGGGTGTTCATTTAAAAATGACAAAGTTTACGCCACTCCGGTAAGGTCGGATGTGCTAGATTATTAAAAATATTTTAGTTCCAATAGCCAGGTGGCTTTAGAATATGCGAATTTTCAAATTTTACGATATGTACTTTTTCATATATTGATGGTGTAGTCTCGTGAGACCATTCTGTATATTTATATTTTAATCATGTGTATGTTGCCAGTGGCTGCACGTGTTGTGTCTCCTAAATACATACTTGATATATTATTAGCGGCTTTACATCGATGTAGAATATTTATGATCTAGATTTTACATTAAATGTATCAAATGCTTTTTTATTCATTAAACAGTTGTAATATCAGTATTAGGAAAAGCAAGGAAACAGGTCTGGATCCTCACAAACTTCTTTAATATTTCACACGACCGGTTTCGCTCTAGCCGAGATCCTCAGGTCACAATTCAAAATCAGTTTAAATTAGTCAAGATAATTTTAAACTGATTTTGATTCTGACCTGAGGTGCTCGACTAGAGCGAAACCGGTCGTGTGATATATTAAGAATTTTGTGAGATCAAGACCTTGTTTTCTTGCTTTTTCCCTATATATACTACTCACACAGAGTCCAATATGGATGTTACTAAATATCAAGTCACACGCGCAATTTTTTATTGTCTGAAATTAAATCAAAAACATATAAAGAGTAGAAGAACTCTTACCCAAGGTGAGTATTACTTATTTGAATGTTTAAATCAATATCTACTATCCAGTATATTTGAATTCTTAAAATTTTCTAAATAACTTTTAAATCTCCCTTTATCATAGAGAAAAACAGTCAACCATGTTACCAACTTAACATATTAAAATTTTATTTTCAACTGTCATTTACAAATATGAAGGGTAATTCTCAAAGTTTTCGAAATCTTAAATACTTATTACACAATAAATGTAAAACATCCTTGGACAAAGTACCTCGAACAGTTTTTTGACAAACCAAAGATTGGCATATAAAGAATCAACATCAGTAGCACAATGCCGATATCAGGAAATCCAGAAGAAAAATCTTCTTCAAAGCATCCAAGCTATATATTTCCAAGGCAATATAGATATGTATTAGCAGAAAAGAGCAATCGGCAGTTTTTGCTATACGTGTAGTTAAATGAAGGGCTGCGCACTGGTTCGGCATTTTCCGAAGCGGTTCGATTCGAACCAGTGCGCGACCCTTTATTTAACTTCAGGTATAGTAAAAACTGCCGATTGCTTTTTTCCGAGCCGACCGAACCGAGTCGATTCAGTGTGCGTTCTGCTTAATACGGCTGTCACAAAACAATTCTGTAAGCATAATAGGGATTAACCCAATAAATTTGCATAAAAATTAAGGTTAATAAAAGGCACCGTGCACAACTTTATCTGAAATTATTATTATAAATAAATTTCCACATATTGCGATATTTATGCCAGTCACTGTACATTTCTGTACTTTTTGTATTGGCTTGTTCCATGCGTCTCTTATAAAAAAATCATCTATTTATTTATTTAAACATATATCTTCTATATGGAAAATTAAACGTTTCCAGCTTATAATTCTGCTCCACTCGCTTCATTTTCATCAATTTAACCTCATTTAAAGTCCATGTACGCAACTCTTCATCAAATCGGGAATTGGTAGTTTTACGGAATAAAAAGGGAGCGAAAGGCGGAACAGTAACTAAATTAGTGGCTTCAAACGTCTGATTTTTCGATGCTCTGTCATTTCTCTTCCTTCACGTTTACCCTCCCGCATACCGCGCTTATCTGCATTGTTACAGATAATGTAGGTATGATTTCATGGTTATTAGTTCTACGAGCGGTACATGCGCGGAACCCCTAGTACGTCATTAATTAGGGTGTTTTCTGGCCGCGGTACAGTTAAGGGACCCCATTACATTACGTAACGATCGCTCGGTAATTACTATTTTCATTAGGTCGGATTGGCCGCGCTGACGGCTTGAATGCAAGGATTCACGCAGCACGGTTTTGTAAAACAAAAGCGCACCGTTTAGACATTTCACTAAATGAAAACGTGATCTCGTTGGTTTAATCTAAATACAAACATAAAAATTTTGTAGGAAACAGGATGTTATCCGTGCGCTTGGTGTTGGTATTTGGATAAGGTATTATACAAAAAAAAAAAGTTACTTTTAATCAAATTTGATGTAACTATTCACTTTATTTCGATTAAATTATATATTAAAATAAGAGTAAAACGAAACGCGAAATAATTTGACACCAAAAAGGATAAAATCAACACATTTGTTACACCGCAAAGTAAAGAAATCATCCGAAATTAAACAAAAGAGCAGCATTGTGTTGAGTTACACTGCATAATAAAATATTTTATCTACATTGGAGAAAAGCTAACATCCATTTTAATTCATAAAAGTGAAAAAAGGAAAAGGAAAGAGTTGAAAAAGTGTTAGAATTAACTCCAGATTTTCATGTGCGTAAACATTGGATAATATCAGAAACGGAGGAGAGAATCCTCTCGATGCTCGTAGAACAGTTAATGAATTTGCTTGATGCAGAAAGATAACTAAAAAAAATATATTATAGATTGCTATTAGTACACATATTTTATGTAGCACATACAGTGAAAATTGTACATCACGACAAAATTGAACGTTGTAAACCTAAAATTTCCACGTAGACTTTCACGGCCACACACTACACTGCTTGGCTATCCTTGCTCTAAGGTGACTCTTACAGGCTCCTAAAACGTGATCTTACAAAATGTATTGAACGTTTCATTATAAATAAATCTATAAAATGTTCATTAATTCTTCCTGGATTCCATAAATCCTTATTAGCTAGGGATTCCGATGCACCTAAACTATATTGTCTACACAAAATTCACATACCTGAATGTTCTATATTGTTCTATCGTTTACGATCATAAATAGACCCACATACAAATTCTCCAATACCTCTCTAAGATTTTTAAACCTTACACTGACGGCAATGATGCTTTTATCCAAAACTCCTTTGTTCACAGACTGGATGGACTGACAGTAGGTCCTCAGTAGCGATGGGCGAAATAGAGGAAGTGAACTCCGTTTTACTATGATTAGTCATACTCAAGTTTATTCGCTTCTTGAATGGAGTTTGTGCATTTTGTCTACCAATTATTCCAACAGCAGTCAACATATGATATACTTATCGTTGTAACGAGCTTCAATTGCCTTCTCTTGCTCATCGCTCGAATCTTTATTTACCTTTAACCAATAGTAAACCGATATTATCGGTTTAATACAAGAAATCCTAGCTGTCATCTTCCAGCCGAATGACTCTGCCTATTTCCAGTTTAACGAACAAGCTTCGGATGCACCTCTCCATGTGACCAGATTACGAAGTGTCGTCAACGTAATACCTTAAGTAATTCCCTCACATTCATTAATTCCCAACACAGGTCCATGAAATTCACCATGGAAATCAAGTCAGAAAATCCTTCTTTACCTGGGTGCGCTAGTGAATCGTCACTCTGATGGTTCGTTGGAGAATTTGTTTTAATCGCAAACTTAGCACTCATTTCACATCGTTATGTAAATGCCTTTTCACACCACCATCTTGCCCATAAGTATGGTGTCATAAATTCTTTAGTCCAAAGGGCTATTTCCACATAAACATAATGAAAAATGATTAAAACAATATTGCAGAAGACGTTACATTTAAGAAAAGTACTACTGATGACACTAGTTAACAAGATTTTTGACCCAAGCTCAAAGAAATAATAATATTCCATATACATATTATATATATATTATTATTATAATATAATATATATATATATAATGATATTCCGTGTCAAATAATAAATATATATATTATATATTATTATTATATACTTTTGCGTGCGTTCAGCATCTACACAAATGTTTTTTCCAACCCGTTGGAATGCTCGTATGCGACAGACGGGACGAATGGTGGTATTGTTGATGTTTAAAGCAGATGTGCACGACTCACATAGAAGAGCATTTTCTAGTCTGTTGCGGATGATCGCAGTGTGAGCATTCGAAGAATTGGACGTAACTTAATTTAAGTTACAGTACCGTTCAACGTGTTCTAAGATGAGGTATCATGCTTTCCATTATTGCGAAAGTTCAAGCCCTGTGAAAAGACGATTTCCGCTTAGAGTCAATTTTTCGATGGATGTTGGAATGGTTGGAGGAAAATTATAATTTTGGTAATCAGGTATTGTGGATTGATGAAACGATGTTTACTCGCGACAGGATCTTTCATGCACAACATGCACAATACCATTGCTGGAGTATAGAAAATCCAAACGTGGTGGCGTCGATGAGGATTTCAGGATCGCTTTTCTGTTAATGTTTGGGCTTGGGATAATCTCTGAAGATTTATTAGGTCCTATGTTCTTACCACATCGTATCAATGGCTTAATCCTACAAAACGAATTGCAAAATCTGCTAGATAATCTGCCACTAGCATGACTACTAAATTTATGACTGCAGTTAGACGGAGCGCCTATTCATTACGCTATGCAAGTGAGAACGTGGTTGCATAAAAATTTTCCCCAAAGATGGATTTGTCGTGGAAGTCCTTTAATTGGCCTCTACGATTGCCAGATCTGATCCTCTAGATTTCTTTTTATGGGGCCACTTAAAAAACATCGTCTACCGTACTAGCTCCGAGAATGTGGAGGAGTTAAGTCAGTGAATTATTGTTGCCGTCGAAACGGTAACTCTCGAAATGTTACAAAACGTTCATTTAAGTGTTCGTAGAAGATTAAAAAACTGCTTAAGAGTGGATGGGCAAGATTTCAAACATTTATTGTAAATTGACAACGTCAGTGTCAGTTTTATGATTTGAAATTTCATTAAATTTTTGGGTTTCTAATGGCTATAGTTTCATTGTTCATTAACGTGTAGGTTCACCTTGGCGTGAATTACACAATGTTGCCAAATTTTTTCATTTTGAAATACCATTTTTTAAAAATTCAAAATTTTAAATAAATTTTGATTGCATTTTTGTCCAAAATAATGATCTCTTTAGTGCCTCTAAGTTGCTTTTCGAGTCACCCTGTTATAAAAATTTATAATGACAGAATAGGGAATAAATTTGCTATTCTTTCTTACTTTCTTTAGTGAAAATATAGCGACAAAAATTTCCAGCGATCAAAAAATCTTTTGATCGTAGCGTCATCTTTATTTACACGTAACAAAATACAATTGCGATAGAGTCAATCACATTCTTTAGCAATTGCTTTTTACAAAGTTCAAATATCTTCATCCGTTTCCGAGATATTTGACCTGATAGTTTTAAGTGCATACCTGTATATATATTGGATTAACAAAACAGGTGTATACACAAAATAATAATTACATTCATTATATATTCCATAGCAATGTATATATTTTCGTATTCCCTACATAAACTTTTTTTTAATGCCACTACAGCTTCACAATTCTAATCTTCATACAACAGAATCTGTATCTTACCTAATACACGCAGTTTACACAAAAATACTTTCCCCGGTGAAGAATCAAATTCTATTTGATTAGATTGCTATTGGGGGGAAAAATAGCGACGGATGGCGTGCTTGCTCTCAATGAGATTGCGAAACGAGGTAGGTGAACATCCAGCCGACGCCGACGTAGCGTAACAACGAAACCATCGTGTCGTAACCGATTCCCACTTGAATTGCACACGCCAACCGCACTCCCTTTATTGTCGTCCTATCCGTGCAGAAGAAAACAATTCCAGAAATGCCCGAATAATTGCTAATTGAGTGTGGTCATGTCGAAATGGGTCAGTATAACGAGCTTGCAAAGCGCATGGGATGCGACGCGTACCATCTGATCATTGTTCCGCAGCGCACGCAAAACGACCACTTACGCCAATTGTTGCGATTATTGTGCCGCATGGAGGCGTCTATTGTTTGTCGCAGAACCGACATCTAAATGTTTAAAACAAACATTCACAAGCTGGTTAAGGTTAATGCAATACCTAACTGTATGTTTTACGCATTCGATATTTTTACGTATATACTTATAACCTTTCGTTCAAGTTTTACATAGTAGAACACAAAATATTTAATTGGAAGTAAACAAAATGAAATCGAAAAAGGAACAAATAGTAGCTTTGCACTCAAGAAGAACAGTAGTAGAATTACCATATATTTTCTGCAGAAATTCTTTCTCAGTATAGTGAGTGTTTCGAATTCCTTTGCTAGTGAGATTTATATTATTTCTAAAAATAAACTGCGATCACATCTATATTTTTACCTGTTGATGTATGCACTTGTTCAACCAATCAATTGTTCATATTTTTCATACATCGTGTTTCATGGGCGTTCGAGCGATACATCACTACTAGGGGCGACTATCAATATCAATAATTCACATTTATTGAGTGAATTTTCGTCGACAGAACGAAATGTGTCATTGTTATGATAAAGTATTATTTACTATCGTTGATTAAGCAATAACAAGATTCATTAATGAAATAAATTCGTTTCCATTATCATATACGTCGTGATAGCTGACGTATTTTTTAAATTATAAAAAAAGACAACGAATAGAAATCATTGAAGTGCAGTTATTTACAATTCTATAATAATGTGTATTCAATGAAAACGCTCCTTCTATCAAAAAAAATAAGTATTTGTCTTGCGCAGTAATATATTGAATGCACTTGTTGAATCACGTGTTTCTGCGCCGAGAAAAATGCTATTATACAAACAAGCAACATTCATTGGGTGAATTTTCATTTCACAGGACGTAATGTGTCATTGTTAGGATGAAATATTATTTAAAATTTTTGATTAACTAATAACAAGATTCATTAGTGAAATAAATTAGCTTCCATTATTATAACAAATTATTGCACATTAGTCCACGGGTAATATTTGTTATGGTAACTATATTTCCACACCTGTTATTTTTACGTACAATTTTCATAACATTATTCACTAAATGATGCTCTTTTCCTTAGTACAATGTTTGCAATTATTGCAAGAACGAACAAATACAAATGAATTACCGACTTACATCGGGGTGCCTAATTGAGTGAGAGTTTGGCGTTTTGCCGTTAGAGGCCGTACCACTGTAATCGTTTTTGACGGTTCCCAATGTTCCGGTGTCTCGGTAGCGACGAATAGTGTAATGGACTGTAGATTTTGTCACTCCTAATTTTTCTGCTATCACACGCACAGGATGTCCTCCCTCGTGTAATGTGACAATAGACGTACTCTTTTCTACACTTATTGGCTTTTCTTTCGGAATTGTTTAAATACTATTTTCACAAACACCGCAATTTAACAACCGTATCGTAATTGGTTTACTAATAGAATAATTCACAAGTACGATATCAATTATTCCCTGATACAGAGGCAGACCTTTTGGAGACACCCACGTGAAATTTTACGACCCTGTCAACCCACCTTTATTGTAAACATGCTTATCAGCATTCCGTTAAATATCGTTTTATTACCTGCTATTAGGTTAAATTAAATTTTCTCTTTAATAGGCTTATTCTAATGATGACTGGCCTAATTACTTGGTTGTTATACTTACTTTATTGTAGAAAGCAACCTTTTATCACACCCATTGGAGAAGATTTAGTCTCAACTTAGAACAAATCTTTTGTACATAAATAGATACACATATTTTTAAACAATTTTTAAATTTATAATATATGTGCTGTATTACATCCATATATTTTTCTTTTATATTGTGATACAATTATTATTTATTATTTTGTACGATCCAAGATACTTATTTCTACACATATTTTCAATTCTGATAGTTGAACTTATTGTCAAAGAATTAAAAGTTCAAGTTAATCATGGGTTTCATACATTTTGCTGATCCGAAATCACTTTAATTTTAAAATAAATGTTTCTTTAGTGAGGAGAATATGCTTTCAAGCTAAAAAAAATATTTTGAAGGATGTATATTTCCTTGTCTTGCGTAGGCTTTCATGGCTGGAATCTACTGCAAAAAGTTTTTCGGGTTGTTGAGCCGTGGTCTTCGAAAAGATAACTTCGACCTCGCCGCTGAAGATGATCACCGCAGTTGTAAACGAAACGTATGGAAGTAATTCCACAAGACCTTGAGCCGTGGTCTTGTCCGGGAAAAACTTTCTACAGTTTGTTTCCTTGGGTTAAAGAACTCATTCTGTCACTGTGATAGATAAAAATTAAAAAACTTGTTTCAAACGTTAGTTTATTATTATGTTAATCTTAATTTCCCTAATTTCTAATTTTTTTAGAACAGACTTTCATTTAGCACCTTTATATTAACTCCAATTATAACTGCCAAGTAAGTTTCACAGTTCAGTGTTACTACTGATGATGATGACATTACTATTGAAACGTCTGTTTAATATAGTGAAATTTGTGGTAAAATGTTTTAAAGTCTATAGGGGTATAGGCTTATCAGTGCCACAGGTGCGAGTAGTTTTATCGCCAAGTACTCTTGTTTAGGTACTGCTGCGGTTTACCTCGACATTCATAAAGTTCCACTCTCACGTGAATTTTACGTATCCGCCTGTCTAATTTAGTAGATTTTTCCTTCATGTGCATATCTACTAAGGTGAATTATAAAATTTATCTAAAACTTTTTAAAATAAAATTTATCTGAAACTATTGTTGATAGAAGTTATATTTCGTGTGCTAGTTATCAGTATATCTCACAGTGCTCAATCTGTCGTTGTAAATGTGAAACTGGACGTACAATGCAAATCATTAAATTTTAACGTGTTTCCCTAATTGATTTGTACATTGTCTAATTTCTATATTTCATTTTATTTTTAATATTTTTAAAGTATAACAACAATTCTAAAATACATGACGTATATAGCTTTAAAGTCTATATTTTAACGTATTGCGTCTAGATGATATCCTAGAGCCGAAACCGGTCGACAATTATATTAATTAAAGGATTGGAGAGAATTATTTCTGCTTTTTTTACTAATACTATATCCATATTACCACCAATCCCAAACTTACAATAATTTAATTTAATTCTTCTGGATAATAGAATTTGAATACTCCACAGCTAGGGGAGCAGTTTTCTATATACAATGGTTGTTTAAATTGTATAGAAACATGACCTTTGGATTATAAATCTACTAATTACATTCAGGTAGATACAACAATGCGTACACGGTAAGAAATTTATAACACAAAAACTACACTACGCCGAGCTCATGGAGGTCCCTCTAAATAGCGCAATTTTTTTAACACTAAGAGTAGTGTTAATAATTAGACGATACTTACTATGCTTTAGTGTAAATACAGAATATAACTACTAGTGCGAATGTTACTGCTGCATAGTGTTCATCTAAATTTTTAGTGTAGATGGTCAGGCCACACCTAGTGTGCATTAAACAACATCTATAGTGATTGTTAACTCTGGAAAGAGGTAATTTTCTCTATTAAATGTTTTATCAATACTACTGTAACAGAAGCAACTTAAATCAAGTATTTTCTAATAAATGAAGGAATGACCGTGTTGGTTGAGGTAAAACGTAATTAAACCGAAATAAAATTATTCTATGTACAGTACTTACATAGTTAAACGGAAACTCAAATATTGAAATTAAATGAATGGACAACACATGAAAGTAGTTTTTTAAACATGTTGAACATCTTATCATTATATGCACTCCAAAGAATTGACTATTATAACACTGACAGAGGGTATATTTTACTCTGTCAGTGTTGAATTGCACTAAGTAATCCGCTAGTGTAATTATTTCACACTAAAAATTTTATAGTGTAATTATGTCGCCTTAATTAAATGGCGAAAACCTTGCACCAGGTAAAATAGATGATCTTTTCCACTACTCGAACTACACCTCTTTACTCTACAACGTGTACAACTTAAAAAAGACCGAGATAACGGCGCATGGAAACTCCTTACCTTCTAGAAGAACTTTTTTCCCAGATACGTAGCACACCTCGAACTTTGACGACACCTTTTGAACTTAGTGCGGAAACATTAAATATTTATATCGATAAATGAAGACTTTACCACTGCGGAAATATATTTTAAAAAAGACGATAATTCATAAAAAGAAATAAAATAATGAACTGGTATGAACAAAGTCGGGAATCCAGCCTCATTAACCGTTACGATTTCGAATTTAAATGATAAGGCAAGGTACGCAACTCCGTATGTATATGAGACGTGAGGGTTGCATACAGGTAGATTAATGCAGAAAATAATTTACACGTAACATCTTCTCTAAACAAAACTACGATCCTTTTGACCCTTGCTTCAAATATTCACAGAACTATTCTTATTTACCATTAAAGTCTTCTTTACCATTGAATGTTTGTAGCAAATGTTTCAGTGAGATCGCCGAAGTACTCCAAGTAGCACAGTCTCATTAATATTTCTAAACAGTTTTCTGCCATCCAGTTTAGTAATTTGCCATGTTCTCTGTGGTAAGCGACTCTTGATTTCTTTGGTAGCATATTTTGTGTAGCTTTTTCCGCTTTTTTACATTTTCGTCAGGAATTTTAAAATTTTTGAATAGCACTTCCATAGCAACAACAATTTGGTGTCACTTTTGGTGTCTATAATGATGAAATGACAATGTCGTTAACACCAAATTGAATTTTCAGATTTATTTTTTGTAATATTAATATTGTAGATACAAAAGCGAATTAGTATGACATCAAAGTCTGTATGGACCTAGAGTATTAATAGATGTGTAGGTCCTCGGACCTTTTATATTGTGACGGGCGGCCCGTTTGGCTTCTTTAGTCCGCTCTGCCCATCAAGTCTTCTTCAAGCCAAATTTACATCGTAACTATAGTTTTGAATCTTAATAAACCATGGTATTGTATTATATATATAGTACCATTTATGTTGATTAAATGATTACAATAGAATACATATTTGCGTCTGACAAGTTACCCATAATAAAATTGCACGGAATTGATCTGTAACCATTTGATTTATACCACTATTTATCATAGTATGAAATAAATACAATTTAAAAGCATAATTCCATTGTAATATCGCTGTGCAGTATTTGCCTGTTTACATTATGGTCTATAATAACAAAGTAAAATTTATTTACAAGATTAATATAGTAGATTGTATAAGACCTTGAACTGAAGTATAAGGTGAACTCACGAATAACGTTTGAAAAAAATAATATTGAAATATAAGGCGTTTACGAAAATTAGATTATAAGGTATTTACCGACGTTCTATCCTGTTCTAGCACATTGTAAAGGCTATGATTTCCTTTCACTTTTGATACATCGGTGTATATCCCATCCGATTTTCGTAAACCCCTATAAGTATGCATAAGATCTCACCAATTTTATTTTGCGAAAAAGTTCGCTGAAAACTAAAAAGCAATTTTCACTGCAAAAATACGTTTCTATTTGACAAATTGTTGAAATTATTTACTGAAAAGCGTTTTTGAATTTTGTTAGTTTTTGAGTTAAATTATTTGGCCAAATAATAATTTGGTATCTATCCATTATTACTCTTTAATCAAATGTATTTTGATGCCTCCTCTGAAAGTCTTGATTTGGAGCTGCATGGGATTGAAAAGCAAATGTTTTTTTTCAGTGAAAATGTTTCTAGGCTGTTGAGGCGTGGTCCTGTGGAATTACTTCCGTACGTTTCGTTCACAACTGCGGTGACACCTCCAGATTCCGGCCGCGAAAGCCTACGCTACCACTCAAATATTTTTTTCTTCAAATCTTAACTAAACCCTATAGTTTTTTTTATAATGGAGATACGAGTTGACATAATACACAGTGTTGAAAACTGTAAGACGAAGTTGGTATTTTATTAAAACTTGTAAAATTATGAAAGAATTTCGAAATATGTTTTGTTGTCGAAACTTGTTGTATCCCATCTCATTTAATTTTTTCTGATACAAAGTTCCTAATTTATTCTTCCTTTTACCAAACTTTGGTTTTTGATTTTAATAGTAAATATAAATAAATTTATGTACTTCATATGTTTATTTTGGAACTATGAGTATTGTGTAAATTATCTATTCTACTTATTATTAAGAAGGGTTTTTAAAGAGTGATTGCGAAAAAAAGGGGGCACTGCAATCAGTTGTAATTAATTATCAGTTCTTATGCAATATTATTCAACAACAAAGGAAACTAATCATCTGGCTGTCAAGACGATTCGTCACAATTTACGTTAGATTATAGCTGAACACAGCGGTTACAGATCCCTACTGATCTCCAAAAATAATTTAACACTACGTACTTATTATTGATAATTAAAATACGTAATTCAGCAGGACGAATTACTACTAACATTGTTACTTAGGTTTGAAACTGTTTAACACTTGCAAAAGGTACATTTTTTAGCACTTACATTTCGATTTGTACACTTTATTAAGTAAAATTGAAAGGCCAAAACGCTTTGTTGCCTAGAACGACATGGCTACAATCGTTCGTATAGATTTCGATATATTCCAATAAGTTATAAAATGAATTATGTTGTTTGTAAATTTAAGAGACGACTTTTTTTTTTACAGTTAAATCAATGTGTACAAATACACTACAATTTTAACTCTACATGATCAATCCTAACACTAAGAACATTAACACTGGCGCTATTTCTTACTGTGTAAATGGGATTACAACAATATGTTATGAAGTTTATCTATCTAAATTCTTCGCGGTACATTTTTACAAAGTATATGACACAGTAGGAGATACATATAACGTAAAACCACCCCATTTATTTAATGTATACGACAGAAAGAAACGCAAAATATTACTGAAGTCGCATCATAACGGCGACAATAATCGTAATGAATGTTTATTTCAAAATTAGTTTTAGATGTGGAAACGTTGCAGCGTCCTCGTTTTTCGTGATTAACTTTCTACTCTAAACAGAAATTACATTTTTAAATCCGTTTTTGGAAACGGCGGAAAAAAATTCGAGCTCTGCGGAATTCATTTAGAATTTAGTTCACCTTTTAAACAAGTGTACCTATGCCGGGCAAATTTTGAGTTCGCAAGCGTAAATGTTTTCCTCTAGTTTGCACTACGCGATAATGTAGAAGTTTGTTTCGAAATTTAAAAGTTGAAATGTATTAAAATTGAAATTTCCCAACGGGTTTGCTACGTCAATTGCCGATAATCCTAGAAAAATAGGATCGGGAAAATGTAGTACCTCAATCACGCAGATCCCATTTTTAACACCCTATTGAAAATGTATTTATTCATTGAGTTTATAAGGTTCGAAATATACCCTTTAATTAAACCGATCAATCTAGTCGTCCGAAGAATCGTTTTTAATACTTTTCAAAGCGGTAAAGGACGTCTTTAATTTCATTAAATCGTTCGTGGTTTTGAGCTGTTTGCGATTTTTCTCTTTGACTAAAAATGAGCCGTAATTTAAAAATTTAGCACGAACCTTAAAATCGTGTCATAAATATTTATGAAAGAAGATGAAGGGATAAACTATGAAAGCAGGGTTTCAGCGAGAAGTACATTTTCTTATGTAAATAAATGTTTTTGGAAATACTTCGGTTTTTCTTATTAAGTATAAACTATACGGATTAGTAAAATGTAGATGTATATAGCAAAACTTCTATACCGCCATGAATAAATATTTACCTCAGTGTGGGAAAATCCATCATGGGAAGAAGTGCACAACTCAGGCACAGCATGATTAACAAGTAATTTTGGTGATCCACCTCATTTAATTTATATAATTTTAACAATATTTATTTTTTGTAATACAGGAAAATGTTAAAATATGTAAATAATAAAATGGTGAACATTAGATTAAATTAAAAGTAATTAATACTTAAACAAGGCTGTGAAATTTGCATACTGAATTCAAAGTGCCGAAGTTTACATCCAAAACAACACGTAAAGCGAGCTCAGCGATGGGCTTTTTTACTGTTTTTTAAAAAATTGTTTATTTGTCAATTTACATTTATACTAACGGCGAAAAGTGGTATTTAAATGATGGTGCATAAATTTTAGATAAACTTGCTATTTCTGTTTATCATTTATTGAGTTTTTATGTTTGTTTATTTGAATCATTTCTAATATGAATCGCGCTTTATAATTGCTTTCTTTACTTAAAATTGTTGTACTATTAAAATTGAAAGTATGACCTGTGTTTAATATGCATTTTTTAATGCAGTAAGATTATTCTGATATTTGTGACCTTTTATTCTATTGTAAAGTTGTTGTGACGTTTGTCCTATGTACACACCATCGCAATTGTTGCAGGGGATTTTGTATACTACATGACTTTGGTTTTGTAATGGAATACTGTCTTTTAATTTTGAAAAACCAAATTTCAAATTATTGTGGTTTTTATGTGCAAGTTTAATATTATGCGGGTTAAGTATTTTGTTAAGTTTTTCGGATAATTGTGGAACATATGGGATGCTAACATATTTAAAGGAATTTGGATTCGTGTTTGTTATTGTAATGACTTGTTTAGTCTTATAGTGTTGATGTATTTTATTTTTAATGGTTTTTTGAATTAACGGATAAGTAGGATTAAAGGACAGTTATTTTTTTGTAAATTAATTTTTACTGTGTTTAATACCTCTTTTCTATATTTTGTATTGGTTAATACAATGGTTCTATTGATTAAGGCAGACATAACATTTTTTTTGTAAACAAAAGTTTGAGCAGAATGAAAATTTAAATAACGACCAGAAAATGTTGGTTTATGATATAATTTTGTCAAAATTTTATTATTTTCTCGAATCAAAGTAAGATCTAAGTAGTTTAAACTGTATTTTTTTTTTCTATTTCGAGCGTAAATTGTAATTTCGGAAAATTCGTTGAAGAACTGATGAAATTTTGTGATCTTGTCTTCGGGAATACAAGCCAAACAATCGTCTACATATCTTTTATAAAACGTTGGTTTAAAATCTAAATTGGTAATTACATGTCCTTCGAGATCTTCCAGAACTAATTGGGCTATTGTGCTAGATATGTCTCTGTAAAGGAGACACTCCGCGAGGAGGCTCTGCGATAGGAGACTTCGGGGTGTATTCCTCTTGGAGTCTCTGTTAAGAGGTTAAGTGTATCCTTTTATTAATTTCTATTTCCTCAGCAGCAGCACGTATGAAACTGTGAGGTGAGGGTACTTTTTCATATTTTATTTTGTTTTTTTTATATGCTTTTAAAATTAAAACTGTTTTTCACCGCCTTTACTATTAACTATATACTAGTACACTAAATTTTCTGAAAATTACTAATTCTTAAAGAAACGATAAAGATAGGTGTAAGAACAGTTTTTCGATAGAGGATTCAATTCTACATCATATGGTGTAAACATGGTGGTCAGCCTGTATACATGGCTAATTTTTATTCCGCAATAACGTGGATGGATATGCGCGTAAGCATACCGTGTTATTTATACCGTGACTGTATATTTGTTTGTAGTACCTTGGTGGCGCACTCTGTTTTGCTACCCATCCCCACCATCATTCCCCTTTAAATACATTATCGTAGTACTATGTGTTTGGCTGTAAGCATATAAAATTTTTCATTATATTTGAGAAACGTAGTTTGTCGAACAAATTTGCTAATGACGAACGCACAATTGATGTTAAACTGTTCCAGAATAACCCAGATTACTCCTTTTTTTTTAATACGACTAAAAGAAGAGATTTAAGGAAAAGTATTGCTACATTATCGATTTATAAGATCGGCTGAAACTAATAACTTTTAGCGATAACCACACCATATATAAAATACACAATATCGCAATATTTACTAATTTAATTTCAGCTATTTATGCCGATATTGCGTTTAACCCATTTAATGTACGCACATCGTGCATATTAATGCAAAATTATTAATTCTTTAATAATAAACTACTTCACTCGACGTATAAGTAATTCAGTAACATGTTCACAATAAATTTATTAATGCGGGAGCATAATTTTTACAGCCGATTGCGAATTCCGCACAGCCAGCGAGTTGAAAATTATTACTTGCGTGCATACACGGACGTGTCTAAATTAATAATGGTGACAAGAAAGAAAATGCGGCCACATGCTCTCTACACGAATGGTATCAGCGCCCTCTAGCAGGTGTATCGAAGTAATAACAGATGCAATTCAGTTGAAAATGCATTTATTCCTTGAAATTGTGTTTTTTATATTATTTTAAAGTTCGCAGACGCTGTTTGTATAAGCATTGTGAGTAAAATAGTACAATCAATGCTAATAACGTCTTTCCAAGAAATTCGATAAATGCAACTGACTGCAAAAGTAATTTTTTAGTGAAGATAAAAGCTGACACATCTAATAGCTTTTTGTTATACTGTTTTACTAGCATAACTATGGTAGCCATTTATTATATGGAAAACAAATTCCATCTTTAGAGTTGTTAGACAATTTTGTAAAACCAGCAAAAAGGAGGGATTTATTTATGTACAGACAATATCAGTGAGGTATCGTAATGTCAGTGTTTTGCTTTTTAATGAAAGTAAACATTCTTGTGATAATAATGGAATAATTTAATGTAGAATGACCATGTCACGGGCGCCGATAGTAGCCACATAATAATATTTTTTTAAAATAAAACCGCTTACCTATATGAAATATATTAACTTATGACTGATATTACTGTTTTGAAGCGACCAAAATCGCAGATTCTAATAAAACTTTGTCAATTCGTAGACAACATAGTCTGTTACCTAAGGTGACTCTGCTGTTGCGTAACTTCAACTTTAGGGGGTGTTATTTGTCTTTGAAATTTTGCCCAAATTTCATTTATCCAAAATAACTTTTAAACGATGAGAAATAGAGAAAAAATTATATTTGCACCGTTTACGCAGCCCTTTCAGTTGGTAGAGAAATTTATATACAGGGTGTTACAGTATGCACGGAACGACATGCATTCTCTTTTTTTGATCGAATTTCTGAAATTGGTTATAATCGCTTTATTTGTCATCAAATGTACTGTATACATAGGTAATTTAGATAATTATACAGGGTATCCACAAAATTAGCAATTTTTTCGTAGATACTGCTGTGGTATGTCTCCCCGGTTGTTTGAACTCTATGCTGTTAATTTTCCAAGATCAAGTTTTGGCATTGCCGCGCGCAAATTCTTTGTTGGATGTATTTAATTGTTCAGTTAATTAGTTTATTTTTCTTTCCTTTATATGTTTAGCATTTGTTATCTTGTGTTTGGTCCTTCTTATAAGGCGTATGATTTATGCGGCTGTCGCAACGCGCGCAGTTGTTTTGTATATACGCGGTGAGAGGCCTCGTAGGGCTCAGAGTCTGAATCTTTGTCACGAATGTAAGTACATGTAAATTTTGAGCTCATTGCTTCCATTTTGCGATTTTTCATTTGTTAAGATTTGTTCGGTTATTATTTTAATTTTGATCATTATTCAGACGTCTCCGCTTATTAATTGGCGTTGTATTATTGTGCACAATTTATGTATAAGGCCCGTTAATAATTTTCGTTTTAGAAGTCATCGCGTTTAGAGTTTAAATTTTCCGTTTTTTTGTAGTTTTCAAATTAATTTTATTTTAATCACCTCGGGGTAGGTGAAGAGAAGCTTTGGGCTTGTTTTTTGATTTCATTTTTATTTTACTTGGTTCTCCACGTTTATTTAATTGAATTTTTGTTTGCTTTGAATTTTTGAAACCACGTGGATTTTTTGTGGTATAAGAAATTCCTTCTAGAACGAATTCACCATTTTGTTTGCTAAAGGATTTGCATTGTCCTTTTTAAATTGTAGAGTCTTATGCAGGTTTGTTTTTTGCCAGAATCTTATATTCATGGTTTTAATTTTTCCTGTAATTTGTAGTAAGTGTTTTTTTTTTCTTTTTTCAATAAAAGTTAATGATTTTAAATATTATCTTAAATAGTTCTTTTATTTTTGAATTAGCCACTTCTATTATTAGGGATTTTAAAGAAAGTCAAATTTTTCAAACGCCCACTTTTACTTTTAATGAAAGTTACTCTGAGATGTAAGAATCTCTGGCGCCCTTTTAAATTCAAATTTGCTGAGCTAGCTGAATTAATATTGTCATTTTTAATTTCTTTAAACTTATATGCTTGGACAATCAGTCCACAGCAATACTTATACCTTATTTTAATGGGATTTCTTATACAGTGGCCGGCATACATATTGCAACATATGAGAATTTTTTTTATGATTAAAATATACTAATTTTTTTTTTTGGCAGATAGGTTGTGCATGTCTAGAAACTTGAAAATTTATTTTGACAGATATCACGTGACTACTAGTATAGCGATAAATTTAAAAAAAATATGCCATGAATCTGAAAAAAGTGAGGTTAGATGACAAGATATCCAAAAAAGTTATTTGCTTAGAATTCAATTGTATATATATATATATATATTCTATTTATATTGTTATCCGATTGCATTGTATGTTGAAAACCGATGTAAAATTATACCAAGAGCTAAATGCTTATGTGTGATAGATTTCATGCTAGACGCGTTGAATGTAGGAATATATTACCTTCTCACAGTGGACAAACAGAAGAAAACGGATACTTTCACTGATTATTCTTGATACTTTAGACATTACACAAAGTAGCGACAGATTAAGTTTTGCGCTTCAAAAGAAATAATAAAATTAGCTTTAGAAAGATAACTAAATTTGTAGGCCGAATGTGTGGACAGGACAAGGAGAGAAGCTGTGGCTACAGGTTTCGCCAATGCAGCAAAATCGCTCATCGAACCATGAGCGTCTATAGTCGTCTATAGTCGTCTATAATGCCGACGAAAGTTGATTTGGAATTGCACTCTGGTCGATATTAAGCTACGTTGGAGGCAAACGATGTACATACACATAATTAAACGATATTGCCTGTGATATCGGCTGCATCATAGCTGGTAACATTATTGCCAATAGTCTCTAAGGAAGGAAGTGGTGCATTCGGTCACAAAGTATGCAGCAACAGAAAGTGTCCTTGAGTAACACTGTATGGGTTAGCCTGGGTTTCCAGTTACTCAGACGTGAAGCGACTTGAAGCAGCGGTCGATCTGGCCAGGCGAGGCTCGTCAAGGTCATTCGCTGAAGCTGGCCCTTGCTTTGGCATTACTAAATCAGAAATTAAAAGCTTATCAATGAATGTATGCATAACGAATCCAGAGAGTAGTCACAAATATCAGCAGGACAGAGTTTCTAAAGGAACAGAAGTTTACATTTACTAAAGACCTGCCGAGTAAAGGTAAGAAGACTGTCAAAATGATGGTACTCTAGATTAAATAGGTTATGTATAATATTGTCCTGGTAGATGACGCTGCTTGCATTTTCTGCGAAGAGGAGGAAGAAACACTCGTTCATGTGCTGTGACAATGCGACGCACAGTGGTTCGTCTAGTATAGCTTACTGTTAGCTGAACAAAAGTAGTGTATTATTATTTTCTATTTCATTATGAATTACGTCTTTTAGTATGCCGGTTAAAAGTTGGTAGGGTTATATTTAAGATGGTTTTGTGAAAGTAAAGCAAAAGTATAATATATATAGAGTCCAATTATCCAAAAAAGTAAGCAAATTACATTATATACTAATATTACATATACAATTATACGAATATACACTCACCCACAGAAAATGCGCAGCATATGGGCTTTTCTGTCTTTGAATTTAGAATTTGTTTTTCTTACAAAATTACAAATTTCCTCTGCATGTCTTGAAAACTAAATTAACACTCAAGAATTTTGCCGAAAATTTGATTGTATATAAGGGAAGGTCAAAAATATAGAACTACGTTGAGAGAAAAGTATCTCTGTTTTTAAGTTTAAAAGATTATTTTATTAATAATTGTTGTTTCAAAATCAACACTATTTCCAAATATGAAGTTTCGCTTAATTTTAGCAAAAAAAAATGAGATTTCATCTTTTTTTTTTGGAATTACCCTGTATCCTAAATTGATCGAGATCATACAGCTGTCATATGCTATTCTAGGTATGTATACTTTCTAAGAGAAAATACTTACTACTACATACTATATGAAAATTACTTAGTTTCAAAACTGTTATAGCCTTGAAAATAAAAACTTAAAAATGGGAATTATGTTTTTGCTGCACAATATGTTTTGTTTTCAGATGAAACAAAATAATAACATCTAGTTGAAATTTTAGTTTTCAGTAATTGTTGTAGAAAGTCACAATTAGTTTTAACTTTGTCTTTCATTTTATGTAGGTCTTAATGTTTGTCAACACAAGTAGAAGAAAAAATAAGACACAATGCATTTGCAATAATGTCAACAACAGATGTTAATTAATGTAAAAAATAAACATTGAACTTATATATTATATATCGTAAAGTATTCCTCTCTTCCTTTTGGATATTTCAGCCATTCTTCAAAGAACTCTGATTTTGCTACAGAAAACACGCACTCTGAAAAATAGATAAAAAATACTTAGTTGTACTGAATGGTTCCGGTTAAACTGCGCATAAAAGCAACAAGGTACAATGTTGTCGTTAATACATGCAGAAGTTATATCCCGAATGCATTTGGATACATTTAACTCTAATCTAATAAAATTCTAATTTTAAAATAGTTTAACACAATTTTTAAATACTTTTTCAAATTCATTTAAAAAGCTAGTACTTAGGCTCAAATGTAGAACACGGCACTAAAATTTCGATAATAGCACTTATTGCAAGAACAGCTCTTTCTACACCTGTGGTTAAATTACAACTGATGAGAATACGAAAATACACTTATCTCATTTCCTGTCATACAATGTGAATATTACTAATGTAACGGAACGGGTTTTCTTACTTGGAAACTTTTGGGGATGGTCAGCCCAAATTCAATCGAGCATGACCTAGCCTCGTTTACAGGTAACCCCTCCTGCCCTTTTGACCGGCGAGCCACTGCTGGGAAACAAACTTTTTGTTCGGTAGCGAATGGTTTTAGTAATTTTAGCCAAAGATGTTTCCCAACTGTGTTTTCCACCGTCAGTCGAAGCAGGGCCGTTAGTTAGCCTAATGATTGTCGACTTACCCTTTTCGTCGGCTTTCTCTTACAAAATTGTCTTCCTCTCCGGGTCTTTACTAAGGGTTCAACTGAACTTCTTTTAAATGACGAAATAATAGACATTGGATTTCCAATGTCTTAAATATTCAATATATAATTGTTAAAAAATATAAGTCGTGTAGTTTGTTAGATTATTTAATCTAACAAACTACACAATTAAATAAGATAACAAGTGAACAAAAGGAAACAAAACACAAATTTTGTATTGTTGAATATTTTAAAATTTTATACTGTTGATTAACTTAAGCTCAGGTAAATTTTCCTTCCAAACTTTCATTAAGGGAGAGAGAGAGAGCGAACGAGTTACGGTTTTCACGTAATTGCATTGGTTAGTTTTAAGCAGAAATTTTGAACATCTTACCAGCCGATGTGGGAAAAAATAATTCTTCTCGTAATCCAAATTTTAAGGCACAAAACTTTACACAACACCCACAAAAATTTAAGCAAAATAAAAGGGGGAATTTAAACGGTTTTAGTACAAAATCACTAATCACCTCTCGAGGAAAGCTTTTGCTTCCTGTTCTCGATTTTTTAGGCTTAATTTTAAATGCAAAATTTTAAATGAGAAGTTTTAATTTTAAGAATTAGAAACATTCGACGAAAGGGACGCGTGCTTATTCCTGAAGCTAAATTGAAGGACCGCGAACTAATTAATTGTAAACAGCAATGTTAAGGGTTTTTATAAACTTTGATTGTGACGTCAATTCGCACCGTTAACTAGTTTCGCTTCTCCTTACAGGAGGGCGTATGACCGAAGGCGTTATTTTTCTGACTTTCAGACGTCCTACTTGAGAGGACCGTGCAAATTGCTGAACGGCAAATATAACGTACAATAAACAAAGAAGCAGATAACATACAAAGTAATACCATATTATTTTAATTACGCGAGCCTTTAAACGAAAATAGATTATTGTTTCCTATGAGGCAGACGCTACTCAGCAAATGCCACGGTACTTATCAACTACGTATTAATAAAATGAGTTTAAATTCTCGCATTATACAGATTGGAATTTCGAATTCTTACACTAATGAGTTTTCGTTGTTATTATCTGTAAATACGGCAATAAGTTTTGTCCAGTTATTCGAAACACTGTGTGACGTCTTGGCGAATATAAGATTTTTAGCACTGACAATGAGTGTAGGAAACCCCCATAGCTGACAGCTATATAAAAGATGCGCTCTCAAAGATGATAGATCTAATCTAGAGGACACAACTAGAAAAAGTGGATCATAATAGATCTGAAAAGATCGCAGTGAAACAGGTCCGTATGACCATTCTAACCTAATCTAATCTAATCTAATCTAACACTCCATGGGGTCTCCAAACTAACAAAGTATCATTAGAATCTGCGATTTGCTGTTCGCGATGTTCCTTGGCAGTATAATAAATTTATGGAATTCCTTTAGAAAAACTTGTGGCGCAGACAGCTTATATTACATAATCGAAAATATTTGAGAAGAATACTTCAAGGATCGATACAACTTTCGGTGAATGTGAACGATTCATTATTGAATTTTCTGCGTTTATTTGTTTATTATTTTTTTTATAAACTGTTTGCTAATTTACTTTATATTGCTGCCCTTTATTATTATAACATTCATATCATTAACAATGCAGATATCGTTGGTACAGCAATTTTGTAGTAGCGACTTACTTTCCTTCCTAGCAGATAAAGTTTGAAATCGGGATTTCTTAAAACAGTGCTAACAACACGTCGGTATCATTTAATTGATCTCAGGCCACAAGCCGAGTCATTACCATGACGTAGAAACACGTGCGGCAGATGTTCCGAGCTCTGGACACCTTTATCTTTCACCACCCGGCTCTGCTCGACCGCTCACTTTCGCATCCGAGTTGTCAGCTTCCATCCTTACCTGAAAAGCTGTGCTCAGCCTGATTCGAAGCGAGAACGGTGATCTTCGATCGTCTAAGAAAAAATCAGCCGGAACGGTGTACTAACCCCCATCACGGGAAATCGAAAAGGTGAATAGTTTGGTCGCCCGAGTCGACAGCTGTTGGTTGAAGCCTCCTTTCCTCTCCCGTTGCACGGCGGAGCGCGTACAGAGCTGAAAGTTGGTATGGATATGTGTCTTCAATATAAATGACACCTTGCATTGAAACGAGAAACCAAAACGTATTTTTTTATTTTAGGTTCTTCTCGCAATGCATGCGAGGATGGATATGAATGCAAGGTGTTATTACACTGGTTCTTCAAAAGGCAGATATGAATACGAACTGCTATTTCATGTATGTGTCTGTAATGCACAGGTATATTTAATTATCAAGTAATTACTGCTGTGCGTATGCTGTATTATTTCAAGAATCAAAAGAATTTATTTTACCACACTTGTTGTGGCTTTGATGAGGGAGATACGATACTCAAACAATTAAAAATAAAATACGTCTACTATTTGCATTATTTGTAGTCCTACTAAAAAATATAATCATAAATGTTGTTCTCTCTTTACACGTTGGAAAATGTTAAAGTAAGTAACTTTTCATCAACCTCGAACGGAGATTTGTCAATCGTAACTCACATGTACTCAATTGGGCAAAAATGTGATGGACCAGAAATCCCTTTAGCTGAGGAAAATATTGACGGGTTATATCTTTGTGTGCATTGACTTACTGTTAAAACGACACCATCCATTCAAATGCATGTCCGCAAAACTACTGGTTACAATAGGAAAAACTAAGGATACAGAGAAACACATATTAGACGGAAATTTATTGACGCGATTCAGGTAGAAAATATCGATGCCTCTGTTAAACAGAGATTAACTGATTGCGCGCAATTAATATAAATATTTTTTTTAATTTCTTCTTTTCTTGGTTTTTAGATCACAAATATGGAAATGAATATCAATGACTACTACGTTTCGCTTTATTTCAAACCTTTATATATTATATATTATAAATAATTTTTTTTGTTTAATAAATGACAAATTATTTTGTTTACTAAGATTTTAAATTTACCATTAGCTTTTATTTAAAGATTGCGTTTCAAAATAGGATGTTTTGATTATTTGTTTTTGAATTTTGTAATCAAATTGATCTTTAAAAATATTGTATTTAGCTATAAAATTATGTTATATAATTTTGTTAAATATTTTATGTCGGTTTTATCATTAACTGCATTTTTATGTTTATAAATTTATTTCAAGTATATTACGGGTTTTTAAATTTTGTCCTTTGTCTAAAATTGTTATGTTGTTGAAATCAAAGGTATGATTTTGAGTTATTTCATGTTTTTTTAAAGCTGTAAGATTTTCATTATATTTGTGTCCTTTTATTCTATTTTCCAAATATTGCATGGTTTCACCAATATGTACACCATTACCGTTTTGACAGTCTATTTTATAAACTTTGTGTTATGTTTTACTTTTTTCAATTTTTGATTTTAATTTTGAATAGATTTGGTTTTGTAGTTTGTTTGTGTTTTGATAGGCAATTTTGTAATTATATGGTTTAAAAATTTGATTTATTTTTTCGGATAAATGTTCAACATAAGGAATTTTTATAAATTTTGTAATTGTTTGACTATTATTTATATTTTTTGTTGATTTATTATAAAAAAGAAAAATTCTTTGTTTGAAAATTTTGTTTATAAGAGAATTTGGATAATTATTTTGTTCTAGAATATTTTTTTCTTTGTTAGTAGTATCTGATCGAAAAACTGAACTTGTTAATTTTATTGCTCTGTTAGCTAAACTAATAATAACACTAACTTTTTGAGAGATAGATAACGTCCAGACCATGTTGGTTTAGTATACCATTTAGTTAGAATTTTGTTATCATTTTTGATGAGTTTGAGGTCTAAAAAGGTAATGCTAATTATAGGGGTGTCACAAAAACGTGACTCCTAGTAATTTAGATAAACAAATTAAATTTATTAATAAATTAATTAAGAGAAGCAAAACGCCCCTCTCGAAAATTCACACTCAGATGATAACGTGGTAACCTGCTTAGTTGTCAATGATTAATACTTTTTATTCTTACTATATTTACTATCAAACGCCCAAAAAGTGAACGTAAATATTAATATAGAACGTAACGTAAGACGTAAAAACATTGGTCGTAACATAAACATAATGGTATACAAAATATAATGTCTAACGTCAAAACAATATAAGTGTGTATTAATAAACATTTTCTTAATAATAAATATTCAACAAAAGAAAATGAATTGGTTACATAATTCGTATGGATTCTGACAAAAGTTACACGAAGGAAATTAAATCACTTAATAATGATCCAATGAAATATATAAATTCACACAATTCGTTACCTAAACTACCAATAAATAAAATTCTATTCATTACAAACTTATCAAAATTTTAAACTATTTTAACAAATTCATTTGACTACATAGTATTTGTAAAAAATAAGAAATTTAAAATAAATAAAAACCATACAGATAAAATAGATATTTCTTTGATTTATTTCTAGCAGGTAATATAAACAAGCAGTTTTTGGTATCTTTTTGTGATCCACAAAAATTATGGAAAAATACAACAGATATAGAAAATATAAACTAAGTAAAGCTTTCGACTTGAAAATGGTAACAATTACTTTTAATAACTTATATACAAGTATTAACAACGGACCGCGCATACATGTACAAATAGTATATTATACAAATGGTAAATATATAATTATTAATCCGTACAATACCGCAGGAAAGGGTATTGTACTGTATTTAAATCAATCCACAATTAATTCCAACACAATAAACCAAGTATTAATAGAAAATAATGGAGAAAATACAAGAATATTATTTAATACCGCCGAGGAGGGATTATTTTTTCTGAATGAGATACAAAGGTATGTATTAATAATTATTACTTTAGTGCTTAGTATAAGATAACCTGTTACAGTGAAGAATCTTCGTGCTCCAGCTCGAGTACCGAATCCCCAGAATCCGGCAATTCATCATAATAAATTTGTAATTAAAATTTATTAAACATAATTCATTTAATAAATCATAAATTAATGAAAATAATAAATTAATTTTGATTTGATTTGAATTTTTAACATATTTATTTAAAGAAATCCTATTTCAATTCTCCAATCAATTTTTATGACTGTATGATTTTAAACATTAATCTCTGTTGCCTAAAATCTAACAAATGTAGTCTATTGGGTATCGATACTAGTTAAAAGACTTAGGGTGGGTTTATCAATGTCAGGATAAAAGCGCAAGGTAAGCAACTGCCAGATATCGTAAACTGACAGGTAAAGTTTTATACCTGTTCATCATTATATTTTTAACTCTAAGTTTAGTGTCTACAAGATTATTAATTGTTGGTAACACTCACGGGTAAATAATGCACTACGATTGGTTAGCAGAAAATAGATTGACGTCTCGTGGCCTCGTTTGATATTTTACACGTATGACATTGTTTACAAGCGGTTTGTTTATAAATTGCCTGCGATATCGCGCTTATTTTGTGATGGAATATACATATATTCTGGATTATTTATTAAATGGTGATGAAAACTGAGACATTGCACACTAAGGTCTATTCACACTATAGATCAACGAACCTGCGAGGCACAGGCCCGTCACCGTCAAAGCAAAATTTCTTTTCTACTAAACATATGCATTTCACGGTAGTATATTCACACTTGCAGTCTCCCGGCGATCGTGCGACGGGCAAGTGACTGCGGCGATCATTTGAAAGAATATTAGACCGGCCCAAACCCGTCGCTTTCCGACGAATGCCTGCCAGTGTGAATTATACTGTAGGCAATCGCCAGTCAATTGACGCTAAAAATTATGGCCAAAGTGAAGCGACACAGAAAATTTACTTCGAAATGTTGTATTTACATTTTTAATACCATCGTTAATTGTTGTAAATTTTTTGAGTGACTTTCTGAAATGTTTAAAATATTTACTTTCGTTGTCTAAGAGTTGATTGCATAATGTGACATATTCTCCTTCTATGTTTCTGCGTTTTAATAGTTGATTAACCCAGAAACATTTTCTCTTCCGCACCTTCTTATTTTCTTTCTCTTCTTTAGTGTTGTGAGTTTCGGAATTAAAATATTCCTTGATTTCGATTATTGAAATACTCGGATGATTCCGATTCGGAATCGGATGATTCCAATTCCGTAAAATTTGTACAACGATTTTATACTGAATGAATCCAGCGAAACCTTTAGGTAGGTATACGTATTTGTATAGTTTGTGTGATTTTGGAAATTCTCAACTTTCCGGTTTTGACTCGATCATTCGAAATTTATTATTTGGACTGACGGGCTGTGTTTGTTGTTCATAGACGCTGTGCGCACTTAAATCACACAGTCACATTCACTCAATATTAGTAATCTGCAAAATATTTTATTAAGAAAAAAATAATAAACTTTTGTTATAAATAAGTTTAATGGAAATTTACACCAAACATGATCCCATATTCCACCGTGCTCCGTATGAATTATTTCGATTATTAAAATCATCCGAATATGTACAACTTATACGAGTATATCTGGTGGAATATGGAATCGGAATATGATTTTGATTATCATAACCTTCCGATTCGGGTATACCGATTATTGAAATCATCCGAATATTTACAACACTAATCTTCTTCATCCAAAATGTGCGCAATTTTTATTAAAGTTGAAGTGGAGAGCATTTTTATACAATTGCAAATACCAAACTGACTGTCGGTAGATCGCCAGAGTGAATTCATTGAAAATTGACTGGACTGTGACGAGCCCGTGCCTTGCATGTTCGTTGATCTATAGTGTGAATAGACTTTTATAGTGTGAATAGACCTTTATTAAGACACGAACGACGCCCCTACACAGTAAGACCGCGAATTGAACATTGGTATGATAATGGTATGTGGAAGAAAATATATCCTGTTCTAGTATACAAAATAAGACTACAATTGTAAACAACATTAACAGTAATAGTGGCAAGAGCTGTGTTACATACTATAGCCATGTATTTCTTCCGGTAAATAAACAGCAGTTTTCAATGTCTTCTTTAATTTATTTTAATAGACAATAATTTTGTAAACCAAAATATAAGCAATATCACATATTAAGCTAAATTCAGATCCTGTAAATAACTGAATAACAAAAAAAAATTGCTATTATCATAAATAGAAAGTATACAAAAACAATAACTTCATTAGTATGAATTTTGTGTAATATTTTCAAATATTTGTCTTGCAACTGCTTACATTTGTAGGTTATGATCACCGATTATCATATGATCATCACTAAGCATCTGATGGAGATCTACATTACCTTCCAAATAAAGTGCTGGACAAATTTATCTTCCATATAACCGTTATCTAGCAGGTAATTGTACATGATAAACGGTTTAGATTATTTATTTTTCTGTTAGTATTTTATTTGTAAGTTGATTTATTTATCCTTGCTTTGATAAACCCATCCTTAATTTAGCTCGTATTAAATAAATGACTGGAGGCCCATGGGGACGAGGTGTGGCAAGCCCCCCGAAACTGTTATGCACCTTTTATCCTAATGCGAAAGGTATGCCCCGACCTTATAAATAACCCGCCACGACACCACCTTGAAAATTCTGTATTTCCACGTTAGACATACGTGTAGCATAGACCTCAGACCCGTAATGCCATACGAAATCAAAGAAGTTCCGTCCGTAGCCGAGAAAGGACAAATGGGAAGTTCCAAAATCTTTTGGAACATCCCATTTTCGTCTCTGCAAATAAGTCCGATATGGTGTTGCTGAACCGCGAGAAGAAACCATCAAGGTGATCGAAATATCATGTCCGGGAGATCACAATGTCAGAACCAAAGAGCAACAAAAAGTTGAAAAATATCGGGAATTATTGTATCAATCGAAACTCATCTATCCGGGATTTCGAGTGGATTTCGTCTCCCTCATAATCGGTGCTATGGGCTCGATCGGTAGCGGCTTCACTGGATACCTAAAAGCCATTGGAATTTCTGCATCCGAAGTTAAGAAAATCGTATATAACATGTAAAAGTACGTCATTTTAGGGTCTCATATATCGCGTGCGCATGAATCAAGCCTTCCACCAACCGAAGGCTAATCCCATACTTACCCATCTGCTAGCGTGGACATAGGTGTGGATTGATTGGGGAGTTCCGCATTCGCGAGCTGCGGATCCACCTATTAAAAAGAAAAGAAATAAAAAAAATAAACAATATTTATTCTGCAACAGTATACGATTAACAGGACAGCAGTGCATTCATAAAAAGAAATATATACATAAACTAAGATAAATACAACAGAATATGCAACCAAAACTGCAACAACGTATAAGTAAACAAGGCGTACATAGTAAAATTTTAATGAGTACTTCATACATTTAATTGCAAGTCTCTAATGAAAGACATCTGGCAAACACTTGTTTGCGCTTTTAAAGTAAATGGAGCTCTGGAGGAATTTCCAAGGGTTGGGATACATATGGCCAAGTAAAGTTGATAATCTTCATGTAGAAAAATGTGTACTAATAAAAATAAATATTTTATAAAACTATCAGAATTTTCAATTATTGTTTCCATATCATATCAAAGGAATATAACTTTAAATTCACGCATTTCTTCGGAAATAATATATTTTTTTGTTGAAACAGTAAGTGAAAGATATTGATAGTTGATTCAAGTCTTCTTTATTTTGAACTTGAAAACTTATGCCGATTGGCAGAAAACCGTAAACATGTAGATTCAAGAGGTTTTTTCTTTTCTTATAACATTTATTCATTTTAGACTTAAGCGTAAACACAACAAAATGCCGTGATCATTATTAATCGAAATGCAAATGAATTATCTCCATGCACTAAGAAGGGATTTGCCGTTAGAATGTTGTAAATCCCAGTAGTATTGGGAGTTGTTCGCAGTGACCATCCTAGTACTCTATTGTGCCGTTAAAGAAATCGTTCTTTCAATGGCGATGTCTCCTATCAGATGTTGCTCTGGTAAATATACCAGATTAGTATGTTGCCATCGTAGTTTCCAGCCTATTTTGTGCGAAATATTATCTGTTATTGGAATGAAATAGGAAATGCGCCATCTATGCGACAATTTCTCTACTACACATAAGTATATCTGCTCATTTGCTGTACTATATGGTGAGAAAACTGCTATATGAAAATAAAATGCGATATTTATCTTTACTCCCATGTAAATATTTAGTTAAATTAATAAATACTGCGCTAGCTTCAAATAAAATATTCCTAAGTCAAATAATAATTTAGTAACTGTAACCAAATGCATGAAAAATGGTTGAAAACAACAAGATCGTTTTTGCCGTGTATAACAGTTTTAAAACTTTCAAACACTATATACTGCTGTAAAGTTTCTTGGCTTATAAGTATATCAGCATTAAATGAAGAGACTTCACTTATCTCTGAAATTTCTTTAACCTCGCGCAAAAAATATTCAGTTTTGTTCATTATTGTTTGTGTATCTAAGACTTATGCATGTGGAAACATGAATAAAATTAAAATACTTCCGCGTAAAAAGTACTCAGCTTGAATACAGGGCTTGCATTTTCCGTTAAAAGGAAAAAAGTTTTAAATCGATGTATACATGCGCGCTCACACAAATAAACCAAAACGGCTTTTTTTATTTAAAATAATGTTTATAATTCATTAATGTTTAAAAGAAACTAAAATATGTCGTTAAATATGTACATAATAATAACAATATAACATGTAATGTATATTGTCTTACTTAAACAGAATTTATAAAGACATTATAAAATATTAATCAAAACTAAGGTGCATTCCATTTAATTATGGTTACTTTTCGTTTAAAAGCATGTGCTTAAGAAGAAAATAGTCTTCCGGCAAAACATCAGGCTACTTTCAATTAAAATAAACACTTTTCTGAGAAAAGGTATTCTTTTCGTTGAACATGATAAAAACCAAAAGTCATAAAACTTTTCATTTAATGCAATCTTTTTTCTCAGTGTAAGCTCATGCGTCTTACGTTATTAGGCAAAGTGACAAAATCAAAAATTGACGTTGTAATTTGTTAATTTAACTCGGACAAAATTAATTTAACAACGTTGCAAAAGATAGAATTTTAGAATAATTGCTAATCAAATTTTAACGAAAAGTATTATGGATAAAATGACGAAAAGAGAGAGTTGATCCCTCCTGATTACTATAAGCGTCGAAAAAGTATTAAAGCTAACACGGACTTTTGAACTCTGTGTATCATCATCAAAACAATAAAAGAACATCATCCATGTTATTTTTTTTTAAATAAAGACATTCAACGTGTACGATTATATGCATCTTGCAGTCATTCATTTAATGCTGGCGCACATATTTTTTTTTTAATTCGATAAGAAAAGCAAATGAATAATCCTTGCGAATATATACCCGTACTTCTTGTCTACCATCTGACACGAGTAATAATTTACTACGCGGAAGAATTAATAATCGCGAAACATTATTCTCGCACAAGGAAATTTAATTAACTCCACTTTCAAGTTTCATATTCATTCCCACACTGTTTTTAATATTGCACCTGTGCTGGATCAAAAATGAAATGTATATAATTAGAGATGGTCATTGTTAGATGCCAGAGAAAGAGTTATTCAAGTACAAATTTAATCTGGGGATACTAAACTGGGGGATATTAAATACAAATCCGAAATAAAAATAAAAACAAAGGCCTTTCAGTGCGAACAAAGCAAATGAATATTTGATACGAAATCTCGTCGCTGAAACTTTGGTAATTTCGCGTAGTGGACTTTTTAAAATTATATAAGTACATCTGTTCGCCTGACGTTCCAAAATGTTGAGTGCTTTGTTATAAATAATATATATGCAATATTTCGCAATATGATTTTTACACCAGAAAGACTAATCACTGAAAAAAAACTGCAGAATTTCTTAACGCACAGCACGGAATAAGGTAATTACATCAGATGTAATAACGAGAAGTGGTAACTTAAGCTAGCATAACTAATATTATTTAATGGTTTGATAAATACGTTCAACTACATATTCTACGGAAGCGTCTTAAGCAGGTATATTGTTGTATATTGTTAACGGTATTTGGATATTTTTGCTTATGTTAATCAACCCTTACACAAAATCCTTTTAATTTATATTAAACTTTTATGATACCTTATGCAGAATGCTGTAGATGATTAATTATTTTAAACAAATCTAACAAATTTTCCATTAATTTTCACGTCGCCTTAGTACATAAACTTTATATAATTGAATAAAATCTCGAATTAGTAAATATGTGTTAGTATCAGATAATAAAATATAAAACTAATGACACATTTTTTGAAAAAGAATGATATTTAATGATAATTAGCAGAAGTAATAATACCTATTTTTAATAGGGCAGGCCATAACATTCATTTCACCAGCATAATAGTTAAACGTCAAATCTGTCAACAAATAATTTTGTGTTTTGATAGTTTATCTATTTTATAATAAAATATATATATATATATATATATATATATAATATATATATATATATATATATATATATATGAATATATATATATATATATATATTCATTTAATTACTTAAATAGCATGTATTTTATTCAGAAGCCATTAAACTAAGACTTAATGTTTGTCTTTTATCTATAATAAAAAAGAAGAACATTAAACAACAAAAAAATACATTCTTAATTAAAAGTATTTACATGTAGTAATCATTTTTAATTATCAAAATTTATAGCAGATGTTCAAAAATATATCATCTTTCTGTTAAGCATATTTCTACCCTCTTTTGCAAATTTCGGAGTAACTTTTTCAACAATTCTACGAAATGGATAAAAATGCCTCACTCATGCTATTCTTCCTATCTTCCTACATGGATGGCTCTTTGTTAAACACAAGTTTGTTTAGGTAGCCAAAAAAAAAGAAATCATCAGAAAGCAAATTATTATTTTTTTGATAGCTTTGACTTTTAATTATTATTAACTATTACTATTTAGTAGGTTATGATACTAAACAATTACCATAGCCTATTAAACCCAGTAATATAGTTAATATAAGTAATATATTAATTTTTTCAAAAAATGTATTATTTTAAAATTCATTGGATTTTTTTAAAAATAATTTTCTACAATATCATGCATGAGTTGTCACAAATGTTTAGTATGAATTGAAAGGGTTTTGCGTAATGCGATCCTTAGACTAAAAGGCAACAACCTGTGGCATCCCAACTTCAAGATGGGAGGACACGCTTATACTACGGGCACGATGCTGGACGAGCCATTGCTGCAAATGCTCACGGACAGCATGGCACCCGAAATTATCTTCACTGAGAAGGTGAAAATCTCCATGCCCAACAGAGACCAGGCACGCAGTGAGATAACTAATGATAACTGGTTCACGGACGGATCCAAATCCAGCCAGTCCAGTTGTGGGCCCAGTCCTAATCAAAGGATATCCATAAGCCTGGGAAACATACAACGGTCTTCCAGGCACATGTATCCGCCCTTGCAGCCTGTGCAGAAATGATTGCAAAAAGGCGCTACATGAGGAGGAAAATTAATATAATAACTGACAGTCAGGCTGTCATTAGGGCAGTCTCGAACCCCGTAACTAGGTTAAAACTGGTTAGAAACCGCAAACAATCCCTCAATGCACTAGCACGAGACTACACGGTGTCTCTGATTTGGGTGTCGGGTCATGAGGATATAAAGGGCAGTGTAATAGCCGATGAAATAGCCAAGGAGAGCTCTAAGAGACACTTCATGGGTCCAGAGCCCGTATGTGGGATTACTAAGGATTCCGCAAGAAGGGAGATCTGGACCTGGTTAGATAAAGAAAGTACAAAGAAATGGAGGTCGACTGTAGGTCAACTCCATACAAAAACACTGATAGGGGATGGGGATGTTAGTTTCCCTGATAACCTACTAAAGAAGTTAAAACCATTACTGGGTTGGTAACTGGTGTAGAAGATGCGAACTACAGGAGGAAACAAGTTTACATGTAATCTACACATGTGAGGAACTGAAGGTACTCAGGCAGAAATATTTCGGGAGAGGTCTATTGGAGCCCTCGAAGGTTCTCAAGTTCCCACTGGGCAAGATACTGGGCTTTATAGAGAACACCAAGCTGCTCTAGTGGAAATAAGAGAATTAATAGGGATAGTACAATGAGCACCTAGCTCAAGTGCCCGGACATTGAGTGCCCACCCTAACTTTAATGAATGAATGAATGAAAAGGTTTTCCGTAAGGGTTAATTTAGCATAAACAAAAATATAGGCTTCTATTTAAAAAAATCAAACTACCTTGGGTTAAAATGAAGGAAATGTTCAGGACTGTAGTGGACCCTGTATATAATTATATCAATTATAATTTTACTGTTGTATTAAGCCGAGTATGCGTGTATGATATTTCAAATATTAATATCTAAAACAAACGCACATACAAACTACGCCACCTTAACTAAAAGCTTTCAGTTAGGGCATCCTTTTACAAAAGCGTAAATAACACCGTTGGTATTACAGATAGTCATATAGTAGCTGTTATAAAATGACATTATTTTTCTTCGTAGAATTTAAAAATGGAATAATATATAGGGTGTTCTATTTAAAATAACGGAGTGAGTATGCGTTTTCCTACTTTTGGAACACCCTGTATAGTCAAAAATATTTTTAGGTTATGCAGCATTGAATTCAGTAAAACTTTTGTATAAAACACTTTTTCTTAAAATCAAAAATAGAGCTGTAATCAAAGACTGTAGCAATTGTATTATTACGTAGTAAATGATGTAAATTCTGTTATTGGTTCAATTTTATCATGTGGTTTACTTCAATCGTGTCAGATCGTGTCATTCATATGTATATGATGCATGTTTATTTTATATTTAGTAAGTTTATACTTATAATTAACATATACTGTGAGATTCAAAATGACTGTCGTAGTAAAAAAAATGTTTTTCGGAAAAAATTATCTATACTTATTACCAATTTAATGAGTGAAGTTAGCTACATACAAATTTCATACATTAAATAATAATAAAACAGGTATTCTATATACGAATCTGTGTATTTCTTATAGTCATAGTTATGAAGATATTGACGATATTAGATATTACACATAATGTATGTATCATCAAACTGTTTGCATTAAATTGCAAATGTTATCCTTGCTCCCACCCACTAACCTGTTTTTTCAATTTTGTAGAGATTATAAAATTATAACGTAGTCTCGGTCGGGCATCTTTACCTAGTAGTAAATGTAGTAAATGTTTGGTAAATTAGAAGTGTAGCAAATTACATTTACTACCGTAAAAAATAGCGTAGTAAATCGTTACATTTACTACTTAACACCCCTGCTGTACACACAACTTCTGTTGTAGTATGTCAAGAATTCTTGAGCATTTGTTTAATTTCTAAGATTTTTTTTTAGTGCGTAGTGATGGTTACGTAATTATTTTAATTGTTATTACTTTTTTTGCCATATTCTCTATATATTAGCATAATCTCCATAAGATTAATCCTTCGAAACAACTTATGACGTTTACATAAATCACATGACAAAAAAAATCTAAGTTTTCTCATAAAATACAGAGTTTATAGGCGGTAGGCGTTACTAAATCTAAATCTTATGCGTGAATATTTTGCGTGAAAATCCACCAGAACGTATCACCTGTAGATACTGGCGACCGCTTATATCTCGAGCGAGAAATCGACAGATTTCGCTCGCCTTAACGGGGATCCATTGTCCTTAAAATAGTACCCTCGCCCCACTGCGCGGCAGATTCGTCCGGTACACAGGCACTTTCGCGTCCCCGAGACGAGATTTAGGAGCACGGATCGTTGAACGTGGGAAATCACCGGTTTCGGCCTAGAGAGGGTACGAGATTTTCCCGAAATCGATACAAAGTATATTACAATGTTATCAGGATATCTTAAGCTTTCGGTCGGGGACTTTAGAACGCGTTCATCGTGAGAAAGCACCTCTCACGATGATGGCAAGGTATTCTTGCTTTATTCTATTTTTTTTTTTCCCCTCTTTGGAAAAATCGGTTGGGAATTTCGTAGGAAAGGAGATTTATGTTTAAGTAGAAAAGGGAGAAAATTCAAGACCATCAAATAATCGAATAGAATACCTATAGAAGATGAAGCTGCCGTTCGCGAAACAAATACAAGATGGTACTCAAATTTAGGGTCACAAATATCTTGAATGAGAACTTAAACGAGATCTATTACTCTATATAATATCCTAAAAATTACACAATTCTAAGAGTAGAATATTTTTTTTAATCTACCTAGTTATTCTGTCTATTTTCTTGGAGAAAACTATTTACACCATTTGAAGTTGAAACGTAAATCACTTTTCAATAAACGTTAGTGAAGAAAATATGTCCAGTATTAAAACTAATAAGTTTGATTATGTAATGCTACGGAAACAGCACAATTTAGATTTTTTTTACTCAAATATAAATGCAGATTATATTATTCTATTTTTGAATTAATTCAACTGATTGTCCAAGCATACAAGTTTAAAGAAATTAAAAATGACAATATTAATTTAGCTAGCTCAGCAAATATGAATTTAAAAGGGCGCCAGAGATTCTTATATCTCAGAGTAACTTTCATGAAAAGTAATAGTGGGCGTTTGTAAAATTTGACTTTCTTTAAAATCCCCAAAAATTGAAATGGTTGATTCAAAAATAAAAGAAACTGTAATTTTAAAATGATATTTACAATCATTAAATTTATTGTGTAAAAAGAAAAAAAAAAAAAAACATTTAATTAACAACAATAGGGGAAAAAACCGTAATATTGAAGGTATTGGATTAAAATAACCCCTTGGTGAATTTACAATTAAAAAGGACAATGCAAATCCTTTAGCAAACAAAATGGTGAGTTCGTTCTAGAAGGAATTTCTTATACCACAAAAAATCCACGTGGTTTCAAAAATCCAAAGCAAACTAAAATTTAATTAAATCAACGTGGAGAACCAAGTAAAATCAAAATGAAATTAAAATACAAGCTCAGAGTTTCTCTTCACCTACCCCGAGGTGATTAAAATAAAATTAATTTGAAAACTACAAAAAAACGGAAAATTTAAACTCTAAACGCGATCACTTCTAAAACGAAAATTATTAAAGAGCCTTACATATAACTTGTGCACAACGATATAACACTTATTAATAAACGAGTTGCTAGATGGACGATTTTAAAAATTCAAAACAACGAACTCATCTTAAAATTAAAATGAATTACCAAAAACGGTAACCAAGAAAACTAAAACTAAACAGTACACGCGCTCGTCAATCTGGTAACTGCCGGGGCCTCAAGGTAACACAATCATATATATGAAATTTACATCTGCGTGCGATGAAGGCGCAACGCATCGCAAAGAAAACACTAGCATATAAACTATATACAATACTGGAGTACGCAAAATGTACAAATAAATGAAATTAACTTTACACAACTGAACAATAAAATACTCAAACAAAACTATTAAATTCTTTCTTACAATTAAAACAAAGTGAGAATTTGCGCGCGGCAACGCCGAAACTTGATCTTGGAAAATTAACAGCATAGAGTTCAAACAACCGAGGAGCCATGCCATAGCAGTACGTTTGTTATAATTTTTATTTTGGTATGATCGTCTTTTACTTTCAGATCCTATAAATATTATAGAAGAATATACCGGGTGGCCCAGTAAGAGTAGATATCGGTGATACCTTGGAAACTACAATCGCTGTAGTAATGGAAAAGAAATTATAAGTGGCAAAGGGAAATTTAAAGAGAATAATTTTAAATTCCAGACGTGACCGCTGGGAGGACGCAGTTGTCAGAGTCAACGGTAAATTTTAAATTAAAGTTTCAGCATTAGCTATGTATAAAAGCAGAGGCGGTTCATGCTTAAAAAAATATGGTGGTTGCAAATTTTGGAACCAATACCTTTTACTGACTATAGTGCTTTCTTATATCTTTTTTTGTTAGAGTACTTATAAAGAATTAAAAAAAAACTTTTAAAACTCATTAATATACTGATTTTATTGAAACAGATACTCCATGCGACGATCTTTGGTAATAGGGTATCTATTACCTTAAAATCTAATATGCTTTCGATAAAATTCTTTTCTTCAGAAAGCAGCGCCAATAGATAAAGTCTTTCTTGTGCCTCGCTGTTTATTAAGAAGGTGTTTATTTTTTTGTAGAAAAACACATAGCACTGCTTCAGCAGATGTCATCGGAATTGTTATTAAGATTTTAAGAAATTTTAAAGTTTCGCTGAAGAAATTATGTCATAAAGTAAAAGCAAACGCGAGACTGTTTTCAAATCTTCCGTTTCATAAATTGCGGTTATCAAAGTATGGGTAACAATTGTTTCCTGATAGATATTTTCAGGAAAATGGAAACTGTTCTGTTGCAAACACTAGCTTTTTCGAAATAGTCTTTTAAAACACTGTCCAATTCAGCACTAAAAGTTATTAATCCAAGAAAAGCACCCGGGTGGTTAGAGGACAAAATTGATTCAACGCAAGCTCCAAAGCTCTACAAAAACGCACACAATTGTGCTAAGATTCTGTGTATAGCCGCAACGCCTGTAAGCATCCATAATACATACAGATAATCTTACAGACTCTACAAACATACACAGAATTCCACCATTAATTATAATGTTCAATACATATAGATTGTGTTTCAATGTTTTGTTGTGCAATGCTATATTTCTTGATATGCGCTATTTATTTGACAATGAACAGCAATATTGACATTTCCAAAAAGAAAAATGGACTACATTTTTCATATGCCTTTGTGATAAACAGTGTTTTTTACATCGATCGCTTAAATGATTTAAATTATTCAAATCCAATTATTTTCGTCCATAATTTTTCAAATAGTAAACAAGGAAATGAAAGGGTGCATTTTTTATATCACAGTTACATATGTTTATTATAAATATACGGATTAGTAATAATAAAATAGTAAAATAGTCTATTGAAAGTTCGCGTTTTACTTCAAATCGATTACTTTAGATTTAAATTCAAAATACATCTGCAAAACTACTGCGTTACTTCAACTTTTTCGACAAACGTTTGTTTATACGTACATAACTAGTAAGTAAATAGTGGTGTAATAAATGTAAATAATGAATAATAAACTATTCAGATCCAAAATAATAATAACAGCACTACATTTTACCGTATCGTACATAACGTGGCAAAACGTTAGCCAAATGCTTATATTTTTTTTGCTATAATTATAATTATTATTACTTTTATTGTCATCGTTTTAATTATTAATTTTGTAAATAAAACTCTACACCTTGTCGTCTTTTCTTCCGCTTGAGATTTGATGGTGTTAAGTGGTTTCACTAATTTGAAAAATTAATTTGACCAGTTCTACTGCACGGATTTTTGTGAAACTTATTCGAAAATAACTACAAAGCCCTCTATTATTATAATCAAAAATAAAAAAAGAAGATTTTTGGACCCAAATTATGTAGTGACCCCCTTAAGACACAAATATACATTCATTAGCTTGTATAACGTAACGCAGTCTTTTTAAATTACACATTACACATATAAACACACATGTACAACCACTTGGTTTGCACCGACGTTGCAACCTAGTTGCTCTATATGGAGATACACCCGAAAGACGTTCGGCAAACTTCGTTGACTGTATACATTCAATGTACATACTTGGTTTGCATCCGCGCTGCAAATCAAGGGCGTTTTCTTTCAACTTATTTAACGTATCAAACCCAATATCAAAGATTAAGTTACGTTACATATTTAGAAACCAAAAGGAAATAGTATATAGTATATTTACATTATAAACAGTTAATTTATTCTGGGTATACATTTTTAATTTATAATTGCTAAAATGTGGAATTATCCATTCTTTTATTTTATAAATTAAATATCTTTTCTATTATAATTTTTAGTGGTTGCGCAAGCCTTCAAACTATAGAAGAAACCGCCACTGTATAAAAGAATGCTTCTATGGAGCTGTAAAATACTGAACATTCTGGGGAAAGTTGCAGATTGAATAAATAAATTATCTTGAAATATCTGACGCTCTTAATATATTTCTGAAATTATATCGGATATCGTCGTAGTATACCCCAATGTCCTTAATATTCAGAATATCTTGAAGAATGGCCAGTTAAGCGCCATTAATGAGGCAGTTTAATTAGAAAAATACATTAACTTATTCAAAAAAAATATGCGGAGTAATATTTTAGTGTTGCTCACGTTTGGTAGATATTGTATGCAAGGTAAATATTTCAGGTATATATGAATGTTTTTTTTTGTTTGATAAAACAGATAGGTACATACAAGTCGGTTCAAAAATAAGAGGACTACTTCACCAGATTAAAGTCGATGTTTCCGTTGGTGGCCTCGTGGAAGGACATGGCCTACCAAAATAGGAGGATTCCCTCGTAAACGAGTGCTAAGGTCCAAGGGAAGTGTGATGATGATCCCTGATACACGTGCTCTCGTTCCTCCACTTCCCTATATCAGCGTCCTGACACCGACGTGTACTTCTCTTACGAAGAATACCTTTCTTCAGGTGTTGTTAGTTGTTACCTCAAATTCTAGGCGGTGATGGAAAACCCACGTGAGCGGAGTTAGCGTCCAGGAGGTGACGGTGTGATTATACATCCGGAGTTATCCTTGCGGTTGATCGACCAAAAATCGACGATAAACTACAGATCAACTGCTTCTGTGTTCTAGATTACTAATCCCGATAAAATCGGTGAGTATATTTAACTTTCAAACGCAGTAAATTCTCAACACAATATCTAGGTACACTAGTCACTCATCCTACCTCTGCGCTAGTTAATACTTCTCCCTTCGTCCTCTCCCAACAACAACGTCGCCTCTTGTACACCAGACAAACACAACCCGTAAAAAGGCAAACAGGTGAGTTCGCATACAATATGTTACATGACCTTAAATCTAATACATTTTATATTTTCAGAAAATAGCACAAGGACATACACTGGTACCATTGAACTCTGCACTATAATGTTATAAATATGTAAAATGATAATAAAGAAATAAATTTATAGTATGTAAATATAGAAATTATTACAAATTGTTTTATAATTCAAATAAAATATTACTCAACAACTGCTGTTAATCATTGTTACGAACTATTTTTTTTGAGTGCATGTCCCATTTTTTTTAAAGTAATAAAGAATTGTCTATAATGTCAAGTTTAATTGTGACCATTAAATCTCTTTGTTTCTTGGCTAAAGTTCTTTATGATTAAGTAAAACTCCTGCGGCAGTGGCATTTCATTTTATTTTCTTGTCGTCATACATGCTCTTATCTTCGACGTTTCGATGATTTTTTTATATTCTTTTCTAAAAGCATTTTTATTATTCAGACACAATCATAACGTTTTCATTATATCTATGTATATTATTTTCTTTACATTAATTATTGAATCTCTTTAATTATTTTTTTTTTATAATTCAAATGTCAACAATATAAAAAACATACACGAACACATTCTTACCAAATTTTACCAGTGCCTTTCCTTGTGAGTATCTGTGTTATCTTTTACAGTCATAATTATAGAACAACCACTGCATATGAAAGGACAGTATAATAACAAGTAAAATAATTAAACGATCAAAATGCAAAGACCTTATTGCATAAACACAACTCCTGACCTAAAAGCTTATTTCTCCTAACTTGGCAATATAATTTGTACCATAAAGAGGGTTGGTAGTTATTAATATTTCTTGAGCCAGGTAGAGAGTTATATTGTTCTAGTTCTCTAATCACATCTGCTCCAGAAATTGTTCGGCCACGGAACTACAAAGTTTCAATACCAGCCGCGTTGCAGCATACGAAACTAGTGTAACACTACGGCTACATGCTACAACGTTGGCTTTCCATCGATTAGTTTGTACTAACTTAATTAAAAGTGCAAAGTTCGGCCTTTGGAAACTTGTTACGTGCAGAAACTTATTTTAATCAAACTTCCCGTATTTTAAAAGATCAGAAAATAATATCGCCTTGGGGAGGGAAGCAGATGAACGTGTATAATTCTTGTGTGTGAGAGAAAACAGAAGCCGGACGCTTTATATTTTGCCAAGCGTTTTAGAATAGAATTTTTATAATGCTAGAAAAGAGGGAAGGAAAGAGAAGATATAACTTTTCGCTGCAAAGCCGGGGGATTTTTCTGAGGAAGGTAAGAAATTTATATTTTCCCTTTGAAACAGTAAACTTGATGCTTCCGTCGGATTTCACCTTTTGACACAGAATACTTCTAGGAGTAAGATCTGCCGTAAGATTTTTACGTGTTGGTAAATCATGGTGACATTTAATCATAAATGTGGAAAATATTCGCGATAACTTGACAAAAAGAGACACAAATACAGATTTATTTCTGTTCATATTCAAATATTGGATTATTGTAGACTATAAAGCGTTCTCCATTTCATATATAGATTTCGAGACTTAAAAAACATCACGGAATACTGGAGTAAGAGACAAGAACTAATCCCTACTGTATTTGTGAAGTATATTGTACGTAATCTACGACAATACCGCTTAGAACATTTTAGGCGCACGATTGTCTTACAATTTACTATTATTAGACGAATGTAGGGCACATGTTTTCGTGGAAAACATGAATTTCCCGACGGCGTTTCTACGAACGATAAGATGTATCCTCCGAGCCGTGTGCAGCGGCACTTTATGTCAGAAATAACAAAAGGACGAAAATTCAATTCCAGCGTTACGTACTGAGCCAGCAGATCCAATTCACTGAACTTTGGAAACTTTATCTTCAATTAAGCTGACAGTATATTTAGAATTGTCTATCCACTTTTTTTTTCTAGCCTATATCTGGCTTATGGTACACTGTAAAAATTATCTAGTGAAATTACAACTAAAATTCTTAGTAATTAGTTGCTTAGTAGATGGAACTGTTTGTGATACTAACGATAGGACGTAGAGGAAAGATTGTGGGTTTTAGGTTGATTGCGTGGTTTATATGCAATGGAATCACTAATCACTAGGTAACAAGGAATCGTGGAAATCAAAAGGAATTGATAAAGATTTTATGGGTTTTATGATGAAACATAACATTATATGCAGTTGTTACACGCTTGCGCAATATATATTTTATCTTCGTACGTGTATGTTACTTACAATTCTTTTATATGGCATACATCTTGCATATGCGGTATATTTTTATGCTTTATTTTGAGAGAGATGCAGATGATGTATTTGGTGATGAATATTTCAATCATTTGTAGAGGTTAATTAAAAGAAAAAACTATAAAACCCAAATATTTTAATTTCCAGATAACATAGTAAACATGATCAGAATATAAATATTGTAATAGTAGACAGCAGGACAATCTAATTTTTTTTTATCACAGTATATATATGTGCGCAAATGACACCACCTCACTAACACGCGAGACACCTTACGAGATGCAGAAGCTGCCAGTAACACTGCGATCAACCTATTATATGTACCGATAATCTTTGCTGAGTTAGTTGTTGCCTAACTCAGCAGAGATAAAACAATAGGTATGCTATTCCACACTAGACAAAAACTAAAAAGCACGCAATGTTGCATACACATTAATGGCAATCCGATACTTGCAAGATAATTTATTATGGGAAAACCATTGCAGTACAAGAACAAACTTAATCCATACTAAAACGTATGTTTTTAGAGCTCTAAGGAATAGTTTATCAATTCATACTCTCAAGACCGTTTACTTTGCTGAGATTCAATCTAGACTGGCATACGGGGGTTCGTTACCATCTGCTAATATGATGTTTCTAGCGCAGAAACAAACTATAAGAATCCTGGGCGAGTTAGAACCAACTGAATCTTGCAGAAACACATTTAGTGCACTAGGTGCTTTAACCTTACCGTCTCTCTTTAAGTATGAGGCAATCTACTCTCCGATAATCTGATAAATATGTCAGCAACAGAGACATAGTCACAATACGCGATATGATTTTCACCTACCGAGATGCGAATTGCAAGTCACCAAGCGGGGAGTAGAATTGTTAGGCAGAAGGTTGTATACTAATTGTAAGTTGCCAAATGAAATAAAAACCTTCACCTCAAGCTTTCAACATAATCTTAAGAGATTTTTAATTCAAGACTTTTTATAGGGTGCCAACATTTTTAGGTTGATTTTGTTTTTCCATTTCGTCTTTTTCTTCACTCCTCAATTTTAGTTTTATTTTTTGGATATATTTGGTGGTGGTTGAGTTGGTAAATACTGTTAATTTTGTTTTATTTGTTTATTTTTTATTAGTTTAGTTACTTATTTTTTTTCTTATGACTGATTTTATAATCATTTTTGACTTGAAATCAATAAAATTACTTACTTAGTCACTTAAAAAAATATTCATATTTTACGTTTCAGATCATGCAGAACTATCGTGAGACTTTTTTCTAAAGCTAATGATAAGAGGTAATAATAAATAATAAGTTTTCTATATGCTCCCAAATAAAAAACACATAGTGTCTGCTTAGTGTTGCAAAATAATTTTACAGTCATAATACAACTAATCATACAAATTTCAGCAGTAAAATTGTTTGAAAAATTATAAAAATTATGAATATTTTAGGCAATTTGGAGTTAATGTTTGCGAAAATATAGTGTTTAGGTACCTATACTAAATGTATCTGAGGAGTTTATGTTGAAAATGGGATTAGACAAACTTCGTGCTGTACGCATTAACCGGAAATGTTCAACTAACTTGAAGTAGTAGTCAAACAGTATATTAAGTACACCTGGAAGTATACAAAACTTGTTTGCAGGTGTTTTACATACCTATACTTTAAAACTTTAAATATAAATCGAGACATGTGGTGAGGAAAGTACAACAAATAATAATATTCTGTCAATAACTGTGTTACTGTAGGCACAGGTTTATTTATTTAAATCTTAAAATACAAATTTATTTTACTCTAAAGTATTCTGTAAGAATCCCAAATTGAGTACGTAGGCAAGACTAACTTTCCGCGCACAGGTGCTTCGTATATTTCTAACACTTGGAAACTTGGTTCACCTACAGTGTATCCTTAGAGAAAATTTAAGTGACTAAATACGCAAATGTCTTTATAAATAAACGTAAACTTCTATCTGGGAAGATATTATAACTACACTCCATCTAAAAGACATCTGTTTTGAAACAGTAATGCTGAAAGTTTTATTTGACACTTAAAACGTATCAAGCAAAACCGAAATTATATCCATGTTTCGCAGTCGACACAAATTAAATTATGCAAATCCTAGGAGGTGAATGTTGCGTATATAACTTCAGTAACACAAAACTTGAAGAGAATTATGAAGAATTTCTTTAAGTATATAATATAATGTAACAAGCAAGAAGTGTAAATGTATAATTGTAATTTGTGCACAAGTTGAAGAAAATAATATCATGAATTGAAAATATTTTTTTGAGTCTTTATACAGGGAAATATCTTTAAAACGAAGAGGATGGTATTAATGAAACTTTGAAAGAGGATGCACTGAAAAAAATGGGTTAAGTAAAGTGTTTACTCGATAAAAAATCATTTAGAATAGACAAAGTTTTACTTGCAATTAATACCGGCAACTAAACGCAGTTTCCTGAATGCAAGTTCTTACTGTAAATGGTGCTCTTATTATCGGCTATTATACAGCGAACCTGACAAATTCTCCCGTGCTTAATAAAGATGTTTGCTTATCAATACTCTATAATACCTGTGTTAGAAGTTAGAAATAGAAGAATTGCTTTGATCTTGGGGCTTCAACTCCACCACTTAAATGAATTTTACAGAGGCAGCATACGTAGATCATGTTTTGATATGCACCCGTCATAATCATAAACAATATATTAGAATGTATTAAATTTAAGAGTATCGGCAAGTTGTATAAGGGTTCACCCAGTTGGGGTAATTGTTATCCTTCTAAAGCTTGTTTTGAAACTCTGTTCAGGTTATTCGGTTATTTACTTGTTCTTTGTTGTTATTATGTAGCTTCAACATTACATTGCATTCATTACAGGTAGTCACCATGTTTATCCTATACAAAATAAAACTATTACTAATAATACTGCCTTTTTTCTTAAGTATTATGTACCATCTTTAGCAAATTAAATGCGAATTTAAGCTCCACAAATCTTCGATTATTAATGCAATTGAAGCTACAGCACACTGAAATAGTAATTAAAAATTATTTACAAGCAATTTCGAATTAGGCATTGCTCGGTATGCAGTACTTATAGTTGCGTTGCATAAATAATCGAAGATTTGTGGAGTGTTTTTTTTCTACTTTATCAGTTATTCACACAGAGTACACAGTAAACTATTTAATAAATATTTACTAAACCCCCTCGTTTCATACACTAACCATCATTGAACAACAAATTTAAAGTAAGTATATCGCATATTTGTAGCAAACCATTACCTTTTATATATCAGGTATTTAGTGAACGTACATTAATGATACTCTTTCCTTATCACAAGTAATACAAATAGCTTGCATTAATTATGAAGGTGTGATAGCCATTATAGAATAGTTCACTCATAGCAATACATCTACTTGACACGGGCAAATCTTTTACTTACCGCAACTGCATATATTCTTTGGCTTAACTACTTCAGTTCAATTATCATCAGTAACTTCATAAGTTCCGGTATGAAACAGACCGTAAGTAACTTAGATTGCTTCTTGTTAGTATCAGTGTTTAGGATCTCTTTTTTACCAGTGCTAAGTAATTTGTGTTTTTGTCCCCTATTCAGCTGAACTTTTTACTTACCATAATTATATTTTTATTTATGATTATTAAATATTTTTCTCAATGTAAGTGTACCGAAATATAATACATCTGATATTGAGTTTATTGTTGTTCAACCGGAAGTACCTTTTTTTATTTAAATTGAACAGCCTGTATATTTTTACAGATTATAATAGACCTTGTTTTTAGCATCATTATCTGCAAATAATGGAGAGATAATTAGTTCGACAAAATTACATCAATAAACAAACAAAAGGTATTAACATCATAATAAAAATGATGCATTTAAATGGAAGAGAGCATATTGAAATTTTAATGATTTGTATCCCGAAAAGAATTCCTATAACACGTTCAGCTGTCACTAAAACACTAAAACGTTTTAGTAGGACCAATTTACTAAAAACAGGAAGACCACAACTAACGAAGGTGTTAGATGAAACATTACTATTGAATTAGAAGAATCGCCTCAAACTGTTACCACAACTTTAGCACTAAACTAAGGTATTAGTTGTCGTTCTGTAGGAAAAATATTGAAAAAAGAAACGTTCCATCTGTATAAAGTACACTTACTTCAAGAATTGTAAAATGATAATTTTGACCGATGCCTGGAGTTTTGCCAAAAAAATGATGAAAATTTGTAATGCAGATGAACGTTTTGCAACTGATATGGTATTTTCTGACGAAGCAACTTTCTGTTTAAATAGAACAGTCAATCGCCATAATTCCAAGTACTGGTCGAATGAGAACCCTCACTGGAATCATGAAGCCCATACTCAACATCTTCAAAAGTTGAATGTTTGGATGGGAATTGTTGAAAACAGGCTTATAGGGGCATTTTTTATAGAAGGAAACTTGAATAGGGAAAAGTATGTATTTGAATCTCCTGAGAAACCACATTATTCCTGGACTTCAGCACAATGAGGAGTTGCTTCAAAGTTTTTTGGTTTCAACAGGATGGAGCGCCTCCCACTATGATAGGCGAGTTAGAAATTTTTTGGATGCTACTTTCCCAAATCGATGGATTGGACGTAGAGTATTCATAGAGTGGCTTGCACGTTCTCCAGACCTTAGTCCATTAGCTTTTTCTGTGGATTTCTAAATCTGGGGTTTTCACGTTAGGCGCCACTACTTTGCAGAAATTGAGACAAAGACATAGTCGACCAATGTGATTTAATCAGGTGAAAAACGGCGAGCATTTTGAACATTTTAAATGAGTTAATTTATAGTAGGATAACTATCATTTTGTCAATAATTTACAATAAATAAATTAATCTCTCTATTATTTACAGATAATGGTGCTAAAACCAATATGGCCGAATTCGGAAAAAAAACCAGGTCTATTATAATCTACGAAAATGTTAGGATGTTCTATTTAAATAAAAAAAAATAAAGGGTACAGTCACAACAACAAATCGAAATCAGATGTATTATATTTCATTACCCTTATCTGCAAAGTTTAATCAATACCATTCTCTCCGTTTTAAAGTTATTTGCTTGATTCCATACTTTAACCCAACCTTGTAGTTACTAAAGATTTAATTTATTATATGTAGACAGCAAAAATTATGCATTGGACACGAAAATTATATACGCTAAATAAACCTATTTTCCGAACTACCCATTCATAAAATTACCAACGGTTTGCGCAATGCTTTCCTCGCGTTCAACATGTTGATGTAATGAGTATTGTAATTGGGCCCATATTAATTTTACTGCAATTTACCTGAACTAATAACTCATCTATGCATCCACCAATGAATAACGAAACGATTTCTGTAAATAATACTAATATCGAAAACTCATAGAAAGTGGTAATTAATAATAAATAACGCATACAAATTGCACGAATAGTTTCAATACCATAATTCCACTGTTTATCTGAGCTTCTATTTATACGTTGTATTATATTTAAATAAACAGTAAATACAAATAAATAGCTCTAGCTCTCTAAATGACATTTATGATAGGACCTTTTATTTGACTATTACGTTTTGATGAAAGGTTTTCGGTATATTTATTGCATTAAATTCGACGAAATATCTATAGGAATAAATTGACAATGATATTAACAATTTGGATGCGCTCGAAATTTCATACTTCGCAAATTCAAAAGGATGACATACAATTAATAAAATATTTTTGTAGGTATACAAACAACGTTGTATCAATGAAGTATATATCAATATATTAAATTCAATTAGTTTTTAATACGATCTAAAAGTTGTTTTTTTGTTTGAAAAATTATGTAGGTCGTTTCATCGTTTTCTCTCCTGTTCTGTAAGCTCGTGAATGGAATATTATTGTTATCATAAAAAAATAAAAAAAACAAAGTAAATTCTGAGTACCTATATAATGAGGGCAAATAACAAACCTAGAGCAACATGGGAATTAGTGAAGCAAACCACAAAATCAAAACAGAAAGATACAGCGATAGATACAAAAACTATTAGGGAAAAATATAATCTAAATACAGATTCCAACATTGCGATATATGAACGACTTATTTTTAAATATTAATGAACTAAATAGTACAAATAATACACCGACGACTACAATTACGTAAATATAGCGCGAAGACGTGCTTTTTATCACAGATCATCAAGAAGTATTTAATGCTATTATCTAGGAGTATGTATATATAGAGAGCCCACGCAATGTTAGAAATTGACAATGTATTTTTGACGAGAGTAGCCGAGCGGTCTCGTCAAGAAGCTTAAGCGCTAGTGTCGCTAGGTTTGTTCCCCATCAAGCTAGATATCTCTGAATAAATTATTTATTATGATATTTATCGTTGAATATTTCTTATGTAATAAAATGTGTTTCAACGTGGCAAGCGTCAAACTAAAATGGAAGGCATTAATAAGTCTTTGTTGCTTTTTTGCTGGTTTTTAACATAACCAGATGAAAACAAAGTCAACGCTATTCATGAAATGAAACCACCTCAAAATAAGAAAGACTTGCAACGTTTTCTTAGCGTGATTACATATCTTGCAAAATTTATCCCTAATCTATCGAGAGAAACTCACTCACTACACTCCGAAACTTGTTAAGTAACAAGAATCAGTGGCAATGGACAGAGCAAGAGACATTGTGCTTTAATAAGCTGAAATCGCTTGTTTCTATTAATACTATATTAGCATATTATAAGCCTAAGGAAGAAGTAGTATTGTCTGTAGATGCTAGCCCATTTGGAATTGATGCTGTAATATTTCAGAACAATGGGGCCAATTGAATTTGCATCTGTATCGTTGACGGCTTCCCAACAACGGTATAACCACATAGAAAAGGAATTATTAGCGATTGCTTACAGTTGTGAATGATACCACTATTACTTATATGGTCGACAATTTAAAATAGAGACGGATCAACGACCTTATTGGGTTTACTTAAAAAACCTTTGGATGAATTGTCGCCAAGACTTCAAAGACTTGCCTTACGTTTGTTTAAATACCAATTTATTTTAGAATATGTCCCTGGCAAGAAACTTCAAATTCTAGATACACTTAGCAGAAATCCATTGAAGAAAACGTTAGAGATTGGCTATCTGGATACAAATTTGCGAGTGTATTCTATTATTTCTACATCCAAAGAAAATGAACAACGACTAAAAACTGCAATTGATAACGATCAAACTCTTCGAAAAATAAAGTTTTACATACTGAGTGGATGGCCACAACACAAAAATAATACTACAGTTGTTGTTAAGCAATTTCGGCACATTAAAGACGAAATTTTTTTGCATAAAGATGTTTTGCTTTTCAAGAAAAGATTGATAATCCCAATCTGTTTACGAAACGAATTCATGAACATAATACATCAATCTTATCAAGGAGTAGTATCGTGCAAAAAGCATACTGAGGAAGCCATTTACTGGCCAGGTCTCACCTTAGACATTTGAGAAAATTGTACTAAATTGTGAAGCTTTCCAAATGTATTCTCAAAACATAATCAAACCAATATCAAGCCATGACATTCCAATGCGATCTTGGGAAAAAATGGCATGATTTTAAGACTATGGGACCAGAGTTCCTAGTGTAAATTGATTATTTTAGCAAATTTACTATCGTGAATAAGCTGCAAAATAAAACCGCAGTCAGTGTTATATCGGCTCTAAAGAATATACTTGCTATAAATGGTATTTCAAACTATATATTCTCTGACAATGGACCACCATTTAACTCGGGCGAATTTCCTAAATTTGCGAAAAGATATGATATTATTAATTTGACAACATCCACTCCTCATTACCCTCGTTCAAACGGCATGATAGAGAGAGCAATACAAACAGTAAAAGGTTTACTAACTAAGGGATACAGAGACAACCAAGATCCCTTCCTACCAATACTAAATTACAATGAAACCCCTAAACAATACCTGCCTGCACCATCCTTATTATTAATCGGAAGAGACTTCGAACCACTTTACCAGCTACTAACACTCTTCTGAAACCTAAATTCCCCATCATAGGTGTACGTGGAATTTTAAAAGATTAAAAGTCAAAAGAAAGAAAAGCAGTACTACGATCATGCTACGAAAAGTCTAGCAGAACTCATACCTGGTGAACCTGTTTTAATAAAAGGGCAGGAACGACAATGGAAGCAAGGTGTTGTACTTAGTAAAAATGGACCTAGGGATTACATCGTGAAGAGTGGTGATACTGAATACCGCAGAAATAGACAACACCTTAGACCGTTCAGAATACCAGCAGTGTCCGTCGGTAGTCCGAAATGCAGTGACGCTGAAACTGGAATTACCATTGATCCTTCACCCGAAAACACTCCTGAAGCAGTGCTTAAAAACAATAACCGAACTGTTGACTTTCCAAGTAAGGACTTTACCAAAAGTCTCCGTGAAGTAAAACCTCCAACTCAGTTAAACTTATAGGAATATCAACTTTAAATTGTAATAAGTTTTTTCTATTTTTTTTTTAAAAAGGGGCGTGTTATGTATGTACATTTTTATATTGTGAGTTACCAGGAAACAGCTAAGTATTATGAATTAGAAAATATATGTCAATCGTAAAAGTACTTCAGTTTTTTAATTTAACTTAAATATTATATTTAAAAAACGTAACAGCTAAAAAGGAACCGCAAATTGCGTTGAGGATATTCGTCGTCGAATGGATAACTCACCTAAAAAAATCAATTCAAAAGCTTTCTTAAGAAGTTTAGTTGTCAGTGGGAACATGCCGTACCGTTTTAAAAAAAGGACGTATAGTTGTTTCATATTATTGATTATTTAATTATTAATTATTTTTTGCACACATTTTGGTGTCATACAAACTGTCAAAGTGATTAGCGCGTGCATGCATTGTGACCAACGATTAAAAAAAAAAGCATGGCCTACTCTAATCAGGAAAATATTTGAAAGCACGGTGCTTGCACTTAGCAACTGAATCTTCTTGTACATTGCTGTGTGTATGATGATTAATACAATTGTGAATAGTTATCACTAATCATTTTGCTTAGATATTATTAATTGAGGTACACTTGATTGACATCGACTTATTTTGAAATATATGACAGCATTAATATCGATACTTTCTTCCTCATTACATATTAGTGACGATCAAAATGAGAGTATACAAAGATTAGATTGTATTTTATTAAAGGGAATCAATATTTACTTTCATTTAATCTGCCCATTGTGATTTCAATTGGAACATCTCATATATTCGGCTAAGCGTTAAAACTGTAAGGAACATGAACATTTTTATGTTTGAGCTGGTTGTACAGTTAACGATATTGTGTCATACTTATACGAACGCAAGCACTTTCGTGTGGATAACAGCCGTTACAAAATATGATAGCAGTAAACAAAGATCTCCTCATTAAACGCTGAATTTCGTGTCGTACTTGATATTATATCATAAACTCGGATACAACCTCATAGTTATAGCACGCAGGATCACGTTCCTGCTAACAAAATTTAATATAAAGTTAGTTATTAGCACGAGGAAGGACGAAAATATATCCGCGCACGAAATCCAAATTATGAGCAATCCTACCGTAAGATATCGATCTTCTCAACGATTATAACATAAATTTAATAATACTCATGTCCGGCGCACCTACCAAAGGACGAGGATGGCGGCAGGTTTAATATAAGTCAGCAAGAGAGGATGCTGAAAGCAGAAAACTACCCTTCGACCCTAACGCTTTGTGGATGCCGGCGTCAAGATGTTTTACGCCCCAAACAACGGAATGGTCTAACGCGATAGCGATCATTAGCGCGGAAAATAGGTACAGCAGAACGTGGGGATCCTTCGAATCTCTTTACAGTGACTTCACTTTCGACGGATACCCAATTAGTTGATTAGGGAACGCAAGGGTATTTTCTCGAATCGGTTTGCTGGAAATATCCTTCGGGTGCTCGTGTTATGCAAATCTCGATAATGGAAGGTTCTCGCTACATCTTGCTTAAGTAAATTATTTCAACCTATTAAAGAAAATCGATGTAATCATTCATTGAAATTTAGTATTAAATCAAGTGTTCTTATAGTTATTGTAGAACATCTAAATAATTACTTTCCGACCGTAGCTATAAATTTGTAGTTGTATTACTTAAAATACAGATCCCATGTTCTTTTTAGAATTTAATCATTTCTTTTTATCATTAGATACTTACGAAATCATTACCATAATACGTAATATTAAAGAATTAAATATTATGATGATATTTCAGCACAAATTTTACTTTTTTTACCACCTCCGTTAATAAATTACTTAGTAATTAACCTTTCATTAAAAAAAAAATCTGTCTTTCCTTACTGCTTGAAGCTTGCAAGATTAACTCCCATGCGTAAAGGTGGGAATAATATCGAGCTATCAGATTACAGACGAATGTGCACTCAACATTGTCAAAAGTATTGGAGAAGTTGTTGATTCAAGAGTTAGCAAGTTCTTAGAAGCAGAGGGTTTGCTTTCGAATCGTCAGTATGGCTTTAGATCTTGAGTGTCCACCGTAAATGCTATTTGTGATTTCTTATATCATATATTCAAAAATATTAATAATAAACATGTAACTGCCACCATATTCTGCGATCTATCTAAAGTTATTGATTGTGTACCTCACTCTATTCTTCTTCGCAAACTTGAAAGATATGGCCTTAGCGGTAAAAAGTTGGCAGACTCATGTGTGGTGTGCCGCAGGGCTCGGTGCTGGGGCCAACGATATTTTTAATATTTATTAATGACCTGGCACATGTTATCCGTTCATCTCCCACATTGTTCTTTTCGCTGACGATACTTTCCTTAAGTGACATGCCTCTAATCATGAGGATTTGGCAGTTTTAGTAAATACTGACTTCTCTAAAATCTATTTATGAATGTAACAATTTGTGATAATTTTAATATATTATTATAATAATTAATCATCTGTCAAACAATTTCGAATCAGACATAATATAATAAAGTAATTATGCCGCATACAAATGTAGTGAAGAAAGGTGAAATAATCGCGAAAATAGACGATGGATGATTAGTCAGGCAAACTGCGATATTATATACAGGCTGTCCCGCCGAACTAGGTCATTAGATTTTTTTGAACTTCTAGTAGGAATTTGATTTTCCAAGTTGCAGTGTAGTCATGGCCCACTGTGGTATATTTAAAGAAAATATTTTCAACTTTATAGCCCTTTTGGTATACAGGGTATTGATATCAACTTTCTTATTTTAAATAGAATGGTACAATTTTTATCAGTGCAATGAATGTATCGAGTCATTTGCAATTAGTTTATGTCAACCATTTTTGAGATATTTGCAATTTTGTTGATTTTTTGACGTTTACACTGTTTCAAGTAAAATTAATTAGCTGAGAAGGTATCAGATATTTAGTGGTTCTACTAATGTCGATGTAAGTACAAAGACGTAGGTAGAAAGTTTTATGGCAATAATGACCAAATCACATACAGGGTGTTCGAAAACGCATCTCCAATGTGGATATCGTTAAACCAACAAAACTTTTTTATTTCAAATGGAACATAGTATTTTTACGACAGCATTGAATGCAGCGTAAAATTCTACATCCATTGACATTAGGGTTTGGTATACCTATTTTTGATAGTTTCTGAGATATTAGCATTTATTGCCTAAAATATGACTAATTTCCAAGTTTCGAGCAAATAAAATATTTTTTCCTAAAATACACTCTCTATATTAGTTTTTAGAATGATGCGTTATCTTTTTTTGCATTGTTTGGTTTTCATAACTGAGATATTTATCATTGGAAGTTTTTCAATTATTAGCAAATTTTATGTAATTGTAATTATAAAATATTAATAAGCCATAATCATTATGCGACAGCAAATTACATGTTAATATTTTTACCTGCTTATTAAATGCAGCGAAAATAAGTCAATTAAAAAAAAAAATCTAAGAAACTATTATTCTGAAAGAACATTTATATTGAACATTTTGGAAGACTTTTAGTTTGTTCCTGATTTTGTTATCTGTTTGTATCGCTTAATACGTAGTTTAATACAAAAAACCAAGAAGCTGCATTGTATTCGGAGACTCCATGTCAGACGGCTGCCCTACAAAGAAAATACCTACTCTAGTAAGTGAACAATATTTGAAATATTATGGGTGTATTTAGGATACATCTGCTTTAATTTCCCTTGTAAGTAAGGGTAGGTATCTAATCATTGTTACATTCTTCATGAATGTAGAATAAGTCTAAAATGTTATTTGTATATGTAACTTTCAATGTTTTTCTTATTTCTTTACAATATTTTGCTTGTTAGAAGAAAATGTGTGAAGGAGTTGACAGCATTAGGACTTTCTATAAAAGATATGACTTGTTAATACTGCATAGGTGTATCACTATGCAAATTGGTAAATTACCAACAATGGATATCACTTTGTTAGCACATCTCATGGCCTACTAATATCTAATCATTAATGTACGTTCTCTATGACTAAAAGGCATTACTATTAGTAAGAAACTAGTGAACATTAGATATCTGAAACATAAGTATTTAGATAGGTTAGGCAAATAATGTACAGGGGTGTTTTGTAGGGAAAAAACTCATTTTATTTGGTTGAAACTTAGAAGTTAAGCATATTTTTAGCAATTTTTGCAAGAAATGCTAATACTTCAAAAACTATTAAGATAAGGTATACCAAACCCTAATGTCAATCGATGTAGAATTTTGCGCTGCATTCAATGCTGTAGTAAAAAATACCACGTTCCATTTGAAAGAAGAAGTTTTGTTAGCTTAAAGGTATCCACATTGGAGGCGCGTTTTTGAACACCCTGTATGTGATTCAGTAATTATTGCTATAACACCTTGTAGCTACGTCCTTGTATTTACATCGACTTTAGTAGAACCACTAAATATCTGCTATCTCATGAAATATTTGATTTTATTTGAAAGAGTGCAAATGTCAAAAATCCACGAAAATGAAAATATCTTAAAAACGGTCGAGTTTAGGGATAGGATACTTTCATATAAACCAGTTGCAAATGACTCGCCAAATTCATTAGACCGATAAAAATTATACCATTCCATTTAAAATAAGAAAGTTGATATCAACACCTGTATACCGAAAGTGCTATAAAGTTGAACATATTTTCCTTAAATAGACAAGGCCATGACTACACTGCAAGTTTCAAAATCAAATTCCTATTAGAAGTTCAAAAAAATCCAGCAAATCCACTTTCAACAGTAGTTGATGCTGTTTCAGCAGCACATTTTTCAGCATCATATCATACAGGTCGTCGCAGAGTAGCCCAATTTGAATTTAAATGGCACGCAGTAGCAAGGAAAATATTTTTAAACAACATTCATAAAGAATCAGGAATGGGTTTTGCTTTAGAACACATGGCTCAAACAATTTCGGAATCGTGTCGTTTTAGTGATGAATCAATTCTCCTATAGTGACAATATTCGCGTCTATTATCTTCCAAATACAGAATAATCTATAATTATATTAGTTTTTCAAACAGAAATGATCGTTTTTCTGTGAATATGTGGATGTGGATATCAGGACCTGGAATTCTATGGAATATTGACGTAATGATTTAATAGTGAAGCATATATATTGCTGTGGCATACTTTGGTTTTTAATATTAAGCAGGCACACAGGGTTCAAATTTGGTTACAGTAGAGGTGTTATTTAGGGGTCAAATGCGGTCGTGCTCTTGACGGGAAGGAATAAAAATTATAAGATAAAATTCCATAGCTGGAGTCCATGATTTTTCGGCAATCTTTAGGAAATAAAAAAAAGAAGTGGCCTATTTAATGTATATATATAATGTCAGGATCGATTTTGACGATTTGATATATATTCTTATCTAATATGTGAACCCACCCAAACGAGATTTTTGTTAATTGTTTTTTTTGTTTGAAAAATTATGTTGATTTGTCAAAGGAGATGTGTACAAAAAAATACATGTATAAAAAATCATAATCTACGCAGACATTTTATAATTAGTGATGATAATATAACAATATATTGCTCTGTTTTTCAGGTACAGAACAAAATGCCCGGGATTTCAGAATTTTATTTTCTTTAGTTCAGTACAATTAATTATTATTATATTTAATTTTATGTTTTCAATTAGTTTAACAATTTACGCATCCGTATACAATCTTTTTTTCTTTTTCTTTTTTTTTCAATAAAAACAATTAAAATAAAATAGTGATGTAGGAATATGGGCATAGTGAGTAATGTAATTGTTAGGAATATAATATTATGCCAGGTTCTTATGTAAAATACAAATAAAAAGTGTTTTTATTTTCATATGCTGCTGCAAGCGTAATGAATGATGGTTCGTTAATTCTGATTTCAAAAAGTATACAGTCTAAAAAAAGGACGACAAATTTTATAATTAAAACTTCAACTGAAAATAGTTTTTAGCTTCAAGTATTGAATAAAGCGCAGTGCTGTGAAATAATTAGTGCAGGTGTATTTTTTAAGTTTCTAGTATTCCACATCGTCGCAACAAAATTGCATTTGCAAGCACTGTATTTCATATTACTACAGGGATAATACAGAAACATACAACTTTTTGTATGCCTGACAGAATATACTTTTGCGTGCAACTATAAAAAACGCAATTATAAAAATCGACTTTTTTAATAAATGTACTCAATCCCTAATAGCCAAATTTAAGTTTCCCGCCACCATTTTTCACTAAAAATTAATCAATGTAAAGGCTTTAAGTAACTATTAATGTAGTACAAAATAGTGGGTAACTTTATGTTTCAACGTTGAAGTTACTAAGAATAATTGCGGGAAAATTAAATTTGGCTATTAGGGGTGACATTAGAAGTTCTACACTCAGAAGAAATAATTTATTCAACTTGATTTTTTTTTGCATCAGAATGATATTTAAAGCAAGCTATGGTAAGAATGTGAACTTTCTATCTTTGATAATTTTTTGCGAAAAAGAACTATCTACATGAAATTTGAAACATCGTTTATATAACTTTTTTTAATTTAAATATTTGCAAAAAAAAAATGTTTACAAAATCTATATAATATAGTTTCAAAAACCTACAAGTAGCAACTAACATATTTAGGTGTAATTAGTAATTTTCGGCCAACTCTTCAGGCAATCTAACATGATTTATGTCGGCTTCTATCAAACTCGTCTCCATTAAGATCTTACATATTTTAAAGTTTATCAAATAATAATTTATTTCAAAATTAATGTCAGGCACAAAACTGGTGATTAGAAACTTCAAAAAATACAATGAATTATATTTGATTTTAGAGATTTCTTCATTCTATAAAAAAAAATTAGTTCTGGAGAAGCAGTATGTACAAGTGCCAAAGTTATTCGAAGATTCCAGATGCCAGCGAACTGAAATCTCCTTTTATTTTACGATAACAGTTACGGCGGCTAAGAGCCGGTTATTCCTATTAATTGCAAGGAACCGGCTATAAGAGCACGTGCGAGAAATGATTGGCAGTCCAGAGGCAAGCTGCACGGTCCGAAGTGGCTTCTTGAAGCCGAGCGTCGTGTCTCCGGCGGCACACTGTGGTTGGCTGCTAAATATTCATAAAGCATCAGGATTACTAGTTCGTATAGAAGCGAGAATTTAGTAGTGCTCCTAAATATCAAGATTATAAGATTAGTTTGATCCATGCAAATCATATATTTTAAACGAAATAATAATAAAATTAAATGCTTCCGCTTAAAGTTTAAAAAGTTATACAAACCAATAAAATGTGTACAATATTAGAGATCTGTAATTTGACATAGTCACAAGAGCGAATTACAAATGTACAACCGAAAGTAATTAAAATTTGATATTTTAATTGTACAATAGATCTCTTGATCACAATGTTAACAAATGCAAGGACTTTTCCTTAATCGCGTGTTTTAAGTTCATACATTTTTTCGACAGCGGAAAATGTAAACGATTTTTAAAAATGCCATATCAATTGCAACAATCAAATACACACACTGGTTAATTTATGGGAAGATATTCTAAATTTAATTTATTTCTTGATTTTCTTATTTTATGCCGAATATGCTGTCCCGCAGCCAAACCTAAGGTAGTGTTACCTGACGTAATTCTGAACAAAATATGTTACCCAATGAATCTTGGTTCGCAAATGATTCCTTTCGCACCCACCGGACCAAGTCCTGAAGGTGATAAAAGAACGTCCACTGGCTCTGAAAATGTAAATAATAAGATACCAATAAATGTTTTTTTACGATTTGTGGTCTTTGAAAAATAAAAGTTTTGCATTAGATTTTTCGTCATTCAGAGCTATATATATGATTTTACTTATTGTAAAAGATAAGTTTTACAACAGAAAAGAGTGTTTGCTAATAAAAAATTAAAAGTTTAAATTTATAAAGCAGAAAAACAGCTAATTAAATGTTACATGTTACAAAAACATATTTTTGGCAACATTGCCATACACTAACTAGAAATGTCACTTTTGACAGTTTTGAAACTATTTGGTAGTATCATTGCTTTCAAGGTTTTCAAAAATGTACACAACCCGTGAATATTGTGACATGTATCCTATTTTGGGCGAATATCGCTGTATCTATAGGGCTGCTGCGTTCACTTACGCTACGCGATATCCTCAACGTCAGCATCCACACAAAAATGTTTTCAACGTCTGGAGGATCGCATGCGACAGGCAGGCCGAATTGATGTTATTGTTGATGGTCCTGGAAGAAGAAGCCATTCTTTAGTCTGTTGTGGATGATCACAGTGTGAGCATTCGAAGTATTGGACGTAACTTAAATTTAAATTACAGTACCGTTCAAATTCTAAGGGTAGAGCGGTATCATGCTTTCCATTATATGAAAGTTCAAGTCCTGCCAGAAAATGATTTTTCGCTTAGGGTCATTTTTGTCGATGGATGTTGGAAAGGATGGAGAAAAATGATAATTTTGGTAATCAGGTATTCTGGACTGATGAAACGATGTTTACTCGCGACGGGATCTTCAACATGCACAATAATCATTATTGGAATGTAGCAAATCCAAATATGGTGCGTCGACGAAGGTTTCAGGATCGCTTTTCTGTTTGGGCCGGCATCGGCATAATCTCTGGACATTTATTAGGTCCTATATTCTTACCACATCGTATCAAATTTTCTTGATTTCCTACAAGACGAATTGCAAAATCTGCTGGATAATCTGCCACTAGCATGACCACTAAATTTATGGCTGCAGTTAGACGGAGCGCCTGTTCATTACGCTATGCAAGTGAGAACGTGATTGAATAACAATTTTCCTCCAAAGATGGATTGGTCGTGGAGGTCCTATTAATTGGCCTCCATGATCGCCAGATCTTACTCATCTAGATTTCTTTTTATGGGGCCACTTCTTTTTTAATGGTCGCCGTTAACGAGTTGCCAAGATATTTAAGTTCTGGCCATCCTATGATGTTTGCAAGGTGGAGGACAAACTTGATGGTGTAAAGCGTGATGTGTTATAAATAAATTAGTTCTAAATACCAATAAAGTTACTTATCTTTACTTTCACAAACAGAGACCTTAGTCAAGACCTGGAGTTGTCGAATGATATAGGAGTAAGTAACAATACTTAGAGTCATAATAGACCAAAAACTAACATGGGCTCACAATCACCATTAAATAACGCTTGATCAGTATTTGAAATCGCTTTGTTGCATAAAATATCCGATCACTGTGGGCTAAACTGGTTTATTAATTCGGAACAACTGTTTAGGGAATTTGTGGATACTCATTTTCAACCCATTTACCATCTTACTTATCTAAGCGATAAGCTACTACGTTAAATAAACTTGGTTAGTTGGCAGGTTTCACTATTCATATCAAGCTCTTTTTTGATGATCCCTTGGTAAAGATCGTCGATGATGAGTTTGCCTGGTTGTATTATTCCAGTGTTAATTTTGTTTCTTTTTGCCCCAACTTCTTACCTACTCTAGTGATTTATTTTTAGATAAATCCTAGAATAGGCCTATATAGGAAGCAGATGATCTCTTTCTTGGCAACTCATCCGCTTGTTCGTGCCCTTCGATTGCTGAATATCCGAGCACCTACAGCAAAGTCACTCTATTGCGGTTTGCAAGGCTATTTTACTTTCTATTCCATAAATTCATTTTTTCATATCTTTTATTTTACTTATTAGAATATACTTTTTCTTTAATATATATTGAAAGTAGTTATAAAAATTCAGGTAAGCAGGTGAGTGCTTAGCAGCCTTTAATAAATACGTAATTAAAAACGATGTGTAATTTTCTTAAGGAGCCGACATAGACATACTTCTATACGGGAGCCAGAAATTTAATTAAATAAAAATGATATAAAACTACTTGTTGAATAAAAAGGCGAAACTGACCTAGTAAAACGTATATAATTCTCACGTAAATATTGCCGTCCTCATCAAGTAAGTACATCCATGTAATTCTACGAACATATTACGATCAAAGTAAATTTAGGGGACCACTACCGAACTAGAGTTTCGCAAAAGTTTACATGCGAGCACGTAACTAGTGTTTATTTTTCGCTGATTTTGAGCTTCGCTTTCGGTCGTCTACAGATAGAACATCCCGCCATGTCCGCGCGCATTCAAGTCCTAGAAACGGTATTAAATTAATTACGTTAACGCATTAGCCAGTTTTCTCTGCCGTTCTTCGCGTACATTTCGGAATAATAATAACCATAATGGGACGCCGTACGTATGCAAAGAACCAAACCGACCGACGCGACGTAGTCCCGGTATTTCGAGGGAATTTAAGGAAATTACTTTCTCATTAGGTGATATTCGCTTTCCGGTTGACCGTGTTGCAATTACATAAAATTGCAGAGAGCGACTGTTTTATTCTGCAGGAAATACCTGATGATTGCAGTTACCACTTCTGGTTTCAGCGTAATGGTTGCCCAATCTTCCATTTTCTTTCGTGATGTCATTTGATTAATAGGTTTGGGGCAATTGTTTCCGTGCTAATGTTATTGGATGCAGCTACAGATTTCCATATCATCATTTTTACAATACATTTTTGATTTCCGTAAAAAAAAACTTTACAATATTGCTCGGCAAGGTGGTTTTGAAAGCCAAGGTTTCGATATTAGTCGGTAAGAGTATCAGGCCAGAAGATTTAATACAAGTGAGTATCAATGTCGATGAAGAATCATTTAAAACCATGTAACATATAGAATCGACACTCGACAACAGCTAGCTATTTTTTTATGAAAAAAAAAATAAGCCGAACCTATGCAAGAGCAGATTTCATCAGCTTATACGGCTATGACCCTTATTTTACCGTTTTTAAAATATAAATAAAGGTGATTTTCTCCAATTTCTATTATACCTAATCACTTTCTTCTTACCTAAAATATTGAAAAATAGTTCAGATACTTTTAATTTATTTTCAACTAATGCGGATAAATAAATAATTCAATAATTGGATTTGAAATTAAATCCAGCCCACGTAATATTGATTTCGACTGTATATTATCAGCTGATGCCTTAAACAAATATTTTGTGAGCTTGATTAATGCATGGTCATCCGGAATACCTAGCGGTTCCTCGTATCTTTTGCGTAATCACATTCTAAATAATATCAAAACAGATTTCTTTACTCCAATAACATCAGAAGAGATACAAACTATAACAAACAAAAAAACTGAAAAACAAAGATGCAGAAGATGCATATGGAATTTCAACACGTTTTCTGAAGTATCTGGAGAAAGAGCTATGTGGAAAACTACAAAATTAAAACACATACAGAAACGAAATGAAATGTATGCTTGAAAAAGTTACTAAGAAACAGCGGTAGCAAAATAAACATAGTAATAAACGTCCTACATATAATATTAATGGTCAAAACAAAAAACTAAACAGGTTAAGCAAAATATTTAAGAAAACAACATTGAAGGCTTTACCAACGTTACGAAGCACCTTTGTACAAATTTTACTTTATAGCAAAGTCATAATCTTACAATTTACAAAAACTTATTCTTCAATCTTTTACTATTTACCAATTATAGAAGAGTTCGCTAGAAATGAACTATTTGTGAAGGTGTGCCAGTTTATGGTAATGAATAAACGACAGTCATCTATTTTTATGGGGCGTTTACGGTGGAGGAAGTTAAAATCTACTTCCGCAAACGACTTTTGCCTCTAGCGTAGTACTAGATGGAACTGCTTTCACTAATGGGTTTGTATACTGCAGGACAGTACGCTAACGTTTGAAGCTAAAAAAACTGCATACAAGCGCCTGATTATTCTGCTATGCTTGCTGTAATTACATTTCCTAATTTGCGGCAGGTATGTACGTATGTAGGTTTGTAAGTACGAAATATTTTTTATTTTCTTTACATTAAATGAAATAAAATTCTGGTGTTCTTGTTTAGTTCGTGATCATTTCTTTGCTAGAAATAATTTCATTTTATTTTTACATTAGATATCTAATGGTGACAAAATTAGCCAAAGTTATACATAGACAAATGAAGGAAGAAAATCATTCGATTACCTATTTTGAGTGATAGGCACAACCGAATAAATCATTCATAACCCACGTACAATCAGTCATAATCATAAAATTGTTGTTAAAGGATGGAAGATGAACGTAACAACCTAAAAAAATTTCATCTATATGTAAACTATAGTCGAAATGAATAATCGAGTAGGATATCTTATTACCTTATTTTGCAGAATGAAGATTCTGGCCGATTCAACTGACATTCCCCAAAACATAATGCCGTAACACATGATGGAATGAAAGTTGGCAAAATATGCTACTTTTGCTGCTTGATGGTTTGCTACTTACGTCAGCCGTTTTATGGCAAATCGGGCGGATGACAGTCTTGTTGCCAATTCTTCTATGTGTCTATGCCATTTCAGGTTTTCACCTGTAGCAATACCCAGGAACTTTATTGTAGCTGGTTGACTGCTGCGGGAACAAAAGTTAAGATGTTGTGTTTTTGCCACGTTTACTTTAAGTTTATTCGCCTCAAACCAGTCTCTGGCATCGTTGACGGCTCTTCGGCTTTTTGTGCGTGTGCTGTTTGATCCACTGCAGTTACTAGGAAGGATGTATCATCGGCATACAGGCATATTTCGACATTCTGCATGGTAGCTGAGAGGTCATTCATATAAATGATAAAAAGTAGAGGGCCTAAAACGGACCCTTGGAACCCCAATTTTTACTTGGTTAGGTTGGGATCTTTTTGTCTGCCATTATGTTATTTGCGACCTGTTAGTGTGGTACGAATGCAATAGCTTATAGATCCCCCTATCTTATTTATTAAGATTTGATGATTGACGGAGTCGAAAGCTTTAGACAAATTCAGTAAAGTAATCTCGGAGCATAAGCCTTCATCAAATGCAGTGTGTGTATTACTTAGAATCTGCATAATACCTGTGCTAGTAGAGCGACCATTCCTATATGCATGTTGTTCCGTGCGTAGGTAGTTATTGCTTTCAAAATAGTTGATTAGTCTTGATGCTATAGCCTGTTCAAATATCTTGGATATCGCAGGAACTATACTGATGGGGCGATAATTGGCACAATTATCCTTGTCATTTTGCTTAAAGATTGGGACAGCTCTACTTATGTTAATGGCATTTAAATTGCGCGCCAAAAAGAAAATGGTACAAGACCGAGAAACAGGCGGCGCAGTTTCAGTTAGAGTATGACAGTTCTTCTAGTAGGTTATGGTCAGTGAGTAAATGTGGGCACAGTTGATGGCAGCCTGGTTTATATCAAAACTAAAAGTACATAACTATGTAACGAAATAATTATGTAACTTAAATAACCAAGAAGTGAAATACGACTCGAAAGACCTAATAATAGTTCGGTTTTTGACGGAGCAAACTGACGTAGTTTCCAACTTCGTACAGGTTAAAATATACTATATTGCAATTAAGATTGCGAATAAAATGCATAGCTAATTAAAGCAAAAATTTCGTCCATTTCATTGATTTTGTTACTTGATATATACTACGTTTGTTCTTAAAAAAAAAAAAATAGCGACTATTTACTATACTATTGCAATAATTTAGAAACATTTGGAACCCAAACTAAACAGAAAATTAAAACGACATGAAAAAACTGTATTTCATATTTATGACTGGCTTTCGTGTCGGTAACGGAAAAAAAATAAAATCGATAATTACGTAAAAAAAAGCAGGTCACAACATGAAAATAAAAGCATCAATCAAAAACCACAGCGAATGACTGGTTTTCGTGGCGATCGTGTTTATTTACCGATACACAGAGTCGCACCCGCTGGCGCGATTTCTTTCTACACGGTGATAAATTGGCCGAATAACCCGGTTTCGTTAATAGTAACGAATCGTCGATTAATTATTAAGACATAAATCTCCGATTACGGTCCATCCGATAGGCCGTCCTTTTAGCGAGATTCGTCGCTTTTGAACGCAGCATTTGTTTCGCTTTTTTGGCAACCTTAATGCGCACTTTCTCCGGCAGAGGTCACATAATCGGAGGACGTAGAGACATTCGATTGCCGATTCGCGTAAAGGCCCCCTGCCCCCTAAACGATCGAAACAGTAATTAAGGTGAAATATGGTCGCAGCTTCGCAATCAGATAACGTTGCTTTTGTACGAATCGTGTTGCTGCGGATTCTGCTGAATACGCACCCACAGGGGAATATTTAATGACGATATTGCGCAAGATATTGCCGGTTTAGATCCGACCATTATTGTTCGGATTACTAAATATCTATTTAATTAAGCAACGCAAAGACTGATTGCAGTGAAGGGATTGTAAGTAGCTGATACTGGATGTACTGCAACATAAAAGGTTTGTTTCCTGAATAAAATAGCAGAAGAAAATTTGTTCATACAAAAAATTATATTAGAAAAATAGTTTTTAAGAATACATCCTTGTTACATAAACTATAAAAATGCTCTATCTTCAAGTTTAAAGTGTCGATCTGGATAACATCGAATAAATGAGGAATCGACACTTTAAGTATGAAGATGACCTAGGTCGAAACTATAGTTATAATTAATAAATGAAAGATAGTTCCAAGCAGCAACTTGTGCTTTTGTTAATTATTCTAATATCTATCAATCTAAAAGCATTTTTTTTTAATATGGAGTACAGTAAACCTCCTACAGGGAAATATCAAAATAATAATGATTCCACCGTACGTTTCAATAACAAACATAGTCAAAACTGTGGCGTTGATAACAGTACACACTTTAAAACACCTTCACTCAAACTGAAGTTGAGCATTCTTGCCATAGATTAGTAACATAAACGATATGCAACCCTGTACGCATATGACGTTCTTAGAGTTTAGTTATGACAAAGGACACCGAACGTTATATATTGAAATAGATTGTGGCGGGGTATATTCAAATTTAAATATTATTTGGAAATATGCTAGAAGTTGTGAAAATGAGTTATTTATGTTAGATGGTAGTAGTGGCTGTACAATGTTAGCACAATGGTTAACAGTTAAAAATGATAATAATTTTTTGTAACTTATTATAGTCTTAATTAATGTATTATCTACTTAGATGAAATGTTCTTTTATAGAATCTTGTTCTCTGATGAAGTTGAAAAACGAAAGCTTAGATACATGTGAATCGTTTTTTGCATCAATCCTTGGTTGCTTTTCTCATGATTATCATGTAAGTGTTTGAGAAAATTATCAACAAAAGGTTAACCGATTATTTAATGAAGAATAACTTAATCTCGCCTTCACAGTTCGGTTTTGTTGGCGGAAAGAATACATCCTGTGCGATAGAGCATGCGTTAAAAAGTGTTTATGAGGGTTTGGATAGGTGGAGTCTGGTTACTGGTGTTTTCTTTGACATGTCAAAAGCTTTCGATATCGTAAATCATTCGTTACTACTTGAAAAATTAAAATCATTTGGGACCTACGGTGTTGCTTACGACCTATTTCATTCATTTTTAGATAATAGAAAAGCAGTAGTAAATATTAAAGGGAGAGATAGCATAAATGTAACCAGGAGTCACCACTCTTCGGTCATAAATTTAGATTGTGGGATTCCGCAGGGTTCAATACAAGGTCCAACTCTTTTCATTCTATATGTTAATGATTTAGGGCAAACGTTATCTAACTGTACGTTGGCACAATATGCTGACGATACTAGTTGCATATTAAAGTCATCTTCAACTAAAAACGCTTCACGTTTAGCCGCAAAATTAGTGAATGACATGAGTTACTGGTGTAGTGATAACGATCTAGTATTGAACGGTGACAAGACATGCGTTTTAACATTCTCGCTAACAGTCAGAGAGGGCGGGTGTAGTTTGCATGTGCCTTGTGATGGTAGATCCATACCTGAAAGACAGAATATTACATTTCTAGGTCTGATAGTGGATAAAAATTTAAAATTTCATGATTATTGCAAAATGTTAATAAGTAAACTCACTTCAGCATTTTACGGGCTTAGATTCTTGAGAAACACCGTCAGTCCAAGTTCGCTCCGACAATTTTATTTTGCGTATGTGGAGTCTCGTCTTCTGTATGGACTTATTTTTTGGGGTGCAGCGGCTAGTGCAAGAAAGGTATTTCTCTTTCAAAAAAAAATTATTCGTTGTATGTTGGGTGTGTCGTCGTTCGTTTCTTGCCGTTTACTGTTTGAACAACTTGGTATTCTGCCATTAGCCTCCTTGTACATATATGAAATATTAGTGTTTTTAAAAAATAATGATCATAATTTTAAAAGGAACTCAGACATTTACAAAAACATGACAACGCGAAGCAGGATAATAAAAGTGTACCATTGCACAATACAGCGGCCTTCTAATTAAGTCCTGAATATAAAGGAATCATGCTATATAATAAATTACCAAAAACTGTAAAAACTGCAACCCGTATTCCTGAGTTCAAATTTAAATTAAAGCAATATCTAAGCGCTCATAACTTTTATAATGTTCAAGAGTATTTAGATTTTCAATCCTAAAAAAAGCTTACTTACATATAAATATTTACTTAAATTTTATTTATATTAGTTTTAGGATTCTATCGTTTGACAATGTCCATGCTCTGTATTAGAGCCATGACGATATATTATTATTATTATTATTATTATTATTATTATTATTATTATTTTGAACCGCCTTGTTATACGACCTCAGCCCAAAGGCTGGGTTCTTTTCACCAGTACCCTTTCACGCTTGGGTATGGCGCGGTCGTTTACTTTATTGAAACAAGCATACAAAGTAAGTATATAACATAATACCTAAATCTAATATCATTGAAGTGTGTCATTGATTATACGGTCAATTTGTATTGTTTTAGGTGTGTTATTGAGGGGTTTCTCGTAGCTGGTGAAGGCGACGGCGGTGATTGTGGATGCCACGCAGCTCGCGAATACGTGGCACCCTAGTCTTTCCCAACCACTTCCTCAACCTGAGGATTAGTGATTGAGAGATCTAACTTATCGCTGTTGGGTAGTTAGCTTCGTGAGCTCGCAGGATTCGCAGTGTGCCGAGGATAACGTACTTTTGCATGGCAAAGGTTAGTATTTGTGCTGTTTTTTTGTCTATCTTGGTAATTCTTTGGAGCTGCCTGGTTACTTCAGTCCTCATCCCACCTAGGACTCCAATTATGATGGGAATGAACAACACATGAAACGGGGAGTGAGTGAGGCGCAGTTGAAATAGCAAATCTCTATATTTCTCTCTTTTCTGTTCTTCTTTTTGTGTAATGTTTGTTTCCGCCGGGCATGAAAATTCCAAAATATACATCTTCTTTTCTTTTAGGTCCTGAATGACCATGTCTGGCTTATTGGCTTGTAATTGAACTGTAGTATTAAATGGGAAATTCCAGTGGATTTTAGCATTTTCGTTCTCAATCATTGAAGGTATGTCCTGGCATTGGTAGGGGCGTAATCTGGTACAGTCAAATCCATACAGATGTCGAAAATGGGCGTACAGGACTCGCAGAGCCGCATCATGTCTCTGAATGTAAAGATTCGGTGCATACTTTGTACATGCCGCTAGGATGTGCATCGTCGTCTCCTCGCGTTCATGGCAAGCCCTGCAGCGCGTGCTGGAAAGTTCCTGTCCCAATATAGTTTTCCGGTAGTTTAATGAGCTATATACCCCGTCTTGCACGGCAACGATGCATTATTATTATTATTATTAAAAGGAAAATGAAAGTGACGAACATTTAACTGTCGTAAAATACATAGTTTTAAAAGCAACAACAAGATAAGATTAAGACTAGAATTACCCTAAATTGCCCATAAAACGAATTATTGTTTCGATGCCTAAGCTAATAAAAGTGGATGTTGTTATACTAACGACTATAATTTATCATATTTGCCTTTATAAATTATTCTGTTTTTTCTTTAAAAAAGTGCAATTCATTAAATCTGTCACCGCCCTCAAAGCTCGCGAGCAGGCGACCTGCATTCCCCACAGCGATGACAATTGCGCTACAACCTAGATTCTTCGAAGAATCTCATTCATTTCGTGCAGAATTTATTTTGTTTTTGCGAAATAAATTCCAGCGCGCGTTGGGGCGTTAAAGGATTAAAAATAACGCCATCTAGTTCTACCCAGCCCCTCGACAATACGCTTTTGTAGTCCGCTTCGACGCTTCTTATTGTTAGACGTCTACCGTCAAGTTATTTATTAAAGTGCGCAATATTCGCGGTACATCGTCCTGTATTCATTATCTGCCAGCGTTGCAGCATGAATCAACTATAGCACTATATATAGGGTTTGTGGTTTACGCGGTTAAGTAGACGTGCCACCCGCTGGCGAGCTTTCTCGACGGTCGTCTTTGTGCAACTGCCGACATTCGATTTACGTTGAATTATGTGTAATGCAGCGTATAATGGGGCCAGCGAGTTGAATCTCCTTAAAATTTGCGCAATTTGTGAACATAAAAAGTACATACGAAAATTTCCATACATTTGACTATGTCATAAAGAAAATAATTCAAAAGAATTTAATATGAAAAAATAAAGTTTATGAAAATGGACGTAATTGAAGTGAGTAAAAAGATTAACATGTAGTGAATGAGAAAAAGTACAGTGCGCGCGGTGCTGCGTGCTTCACTCTCGATCTGGTGATTTAGTCTTTTTGGCATATATGTTCACAATATTAATGTACTGAAGTGAGACCAATAAATTGATATGATTATGATTATGATTATGATTATGATTATCTATGATCTATTGTTTCCAATACCATAATCTAAGGAAGTGACTGCGATTAACTTTCCTGACAACTTCCCCGAAGAAGTATCACCTTCACGTAGCCCGATAATCCATACCTTTCGAAGAGGATTAATTGTTTATAAAGTGTACGTTGTTATCTGCGAGACCTCAATCACAATTGCTTAAAACTTACTGTTTGGATTTTACTGATTATTATATAGTTTAAGACTAACAGGGGGACCTAAGGCTGGAAGGTGAACGACGGATCAGATGTTAAAAATGGTATTAAACCAAAGCTACGAACAAAATCCGAGTTACGTATCCTCTTTATTGATTTTATGAAAGCGTACGACTATAAGATATCGCGTTGTTTCGAGGGAAAAACCGGAGTTACATCTAGTAAATTCGAGACGAATACAAGAAGCTATAATTTTGAGAAAGTAAATCACTTTAAATACTTGGGAGTAACGATTAGTAATGTTTATTAATCCATAATAATAATCAGATAAGTCAAAGATTACGAGTAACAATCAAGAGAACAAAGAAATAGAAAAAAAGAATTAAAAAAGGGAGGCACTGCAATGAGGTCAATGAAGAAAATGTTAAAGCCAAAAGAAGTTTCCAGAGCAGCGCAAGTCAGAATATATAAGAACAGTAATAAAGCCGATGGTAGTGTACTGGTGTTGAACCTGAGCCTTGACGAAAAAGAACGAAGCACAGAGGTTGAGATGGTTAGGTCATGTGAGCAGGATGCCTGAACACACACATTCCAGAAGAATACTGAAAAAGGAGAAGGAGGAAAATGGGGTTAGACCGAAGAAGGAATGGCTAGGCGCAATGACAGCTGACTCAAGCTGCTTTAGGGATATTGGACTGGAAAAGTGTGTACACAGAACAGAACCATAAAAGAATAAAATTGCGCAGAAAATTAAGGAAACATAGTTATAAAATAATCTACGTGCACCGCAGATGTCGGATCATTCGTAACTGCTTCCGTTATTTCGGAAGCAGTTAAGGAAGTGCGAAAACTCACAAATACACAAAAATTAACGAAACCGAGGATATATGAGAAACATCGTTTAAATGGAGCTTCAGAATTGTATTTATAAAGCTTTCGCGGACAATGTATACATCAAAATGCGAACTTGTGGTAATATCGGGATTGTTGTTCTGATGGCGTGCCGCCAGGGTTAATTTTGGGCCCGTTTCTTTTTTTATTATATGTTAATGATCTGCCAGATATAACTTTTGATTTAATCTTAAAGTTCGCAGATGACAGTACAACGGTGACTAAGACAACAGACAATGGTAGTTTGATTCAAATACAAAAAAATAACTTAGCGGTACTGCAAGATGGGTTTATATATGGATGATTCCTGAATATAAACAGATAAGCCATTTGTTGGTGATTTTCCAGAAAAAAATGAAAGTATCTGACAGCAAGTATGATAAACAGGTTAATAATATAAAATAAATCATTTTTGGTTATATCACTTTAGAATTATTATATAAATAGGATAAAATGAACGCAACTTTTATAATACAGCATATTTTTGTGACAAAATAATGACTTACCTGCTTATGTCCCGAAATTATCCATATCATAACCTAAAATTAAACATGAATAAAACGAAACTAACGTTCAATAAGAACTCAGAACATCTAAGTGGAAAACATAGTCATATAAATCTTATCTGCTCCGATGAGACGCTATTCCTGGGATGGAGGCTTGATTCCTATCTGTCTTGGCGTTCCTACATTGAGCATGTATCGGGCAAATTGAGCAGTGCTTATTATGCGCTAGGGGTAGTTAGACAAAATGGGAGCAGTTGAATTTGCTGTTTCAGTATATTATGCCAATGTATACTCTCGCTTGAGATATGGAATCATCTTTTGAGGAAATTCAAATGCGGAAAGTGTATATACGAGCAATTTTCGGAACAGAAAGGCGTGACACATGCAAAGACATTCTTAGAGACTTTAGTATACTTACCATTCCGACCATTTAATATACTTGAGTGTGCATTGTTTGTTAAAACAATTATAATGACTTTTTTCAAAAAAAAAAAATTAACTAACACACAGTCATTGCACTAGAAATACATCAAATGGTTTCTTGTTACCACCACATACAGAGCTTGCTAAACTGCAGAAAATCGCGCTGCTTCAATGTATACATATTTATAATCAATCTACCAAACTCTCTAAAAATCCTATCTTACACCACTTTTAAAAATAAACTAAAAAACGCTTTTAGTTTAAGCATTTTATACACCATTGAAGATTTTTTTAGACGAGGCTGTATTTTAGAAGACAGTCCACAATTAGGTTAATTGTAATTTGTAATATAATGTTATTGTACTTTTTTTTTAATTGACACTAATTACATGCCCTGTTCCACATACTTTTGTATTTGTGGAGCGCAATATATTGTTATTATCGCTTTAAGTATATCTCATCCTTCTAAGCATCGTTTCACGAAATCCTTAGCTAAAATATTTTTTTCAATAACAAAGGTTGATGTGTAATTCAATATGCAATTTTTGTGCCTTTTATCAATAGTATTCGATGCAATTTGCATAATGCACACTACGTTGAAAGACCTACAATATTCAATCATAAACATAATTGTGATGATCAAGTTTACTACAAAACTATTTGGGCTAACTCTACGATAAAATTTGTTTCTTTGGATACTAATTATCAAAACCTGAGGATCAACAAATAATTTGCTTATAATTTGCGCTTATCTAAAAGTGATAGATATTTTAGTCTAAATTGTTCTTTAGACTCTCACATGCAATTATAAATTGAATTAAGTCGTGTCTATTATGAGTGTCTACCTGATGTAATTACAATCATGAAATTTTAGCAGAAGCTATCGGAAAATATTTAAAGATTGCCCAGATTTATTTATTATTTAATATTTAATTTATAAGAAAAATGAATTCGTTTCTTAGTTTTGTCAGTTCCAATACTATTTGTAGAAATCTAAATTTGAAGTAAATAATTTGTAGTTTAGACACATGAAATTATCGACTTTGGACACTTTCCGTTATACTTGATTTGTAAAGTCTTTACAAATCTAACTTATAATATCTACACAACAAAAAATATCGCTTAACGAATAAGAAATTAGAAAACTTGAGTATCGAAATTTTTAAAACACTCTGAACCTAACGACCTGTAATAGTTTAATACTTCTTAGCGTATGATTCTGTATAGAAATATAATAGTCCAAATTTACATTTCTTGCTTTTTTGCCGCTATTCACAAATAATGTAAGCCGCGCAAACAATAGTGACATCACCATCAGAATCCATAATGGCTAGCTATATTGATTTTCAACTCGATACTACAAGGGTCATAGCACAATATGATACAATTCTAACACCGCCCTAGCATCTTTAAGAAGCTTACTGGATCCAGCTAAGGACCTTAACTTTATAATCAACAAACTTTCAACAACAACAAAAAAATTAATGTTGTATACTTGCATGCACAGCAATCTGTTCTTAATCAAGCATATCAATATAGTTATCAACATATACTAAATTCGCAGTTCTGTATCTTTTATTGTGGGCTAATCAGTTGAAGTTCTTCTGGATAAATGACTGCAATTTATTTTTTTCACAAAATAGTTATGATTGTCGCTATAATTATTTTTTGTTCTGCAATAATAGAATTTAATTTTACATATATAATAAATACATCAGGTTTTAATTAAAAACAAAAAAAAATTAAAAACACAATTATAAAACGTGTTATATACATAGTAGACACATCTAATCATATAAAGCTTACTGAATTAGTAATACAATAAAGTCGTAGGTCAGGTTTTTCTAAAAGGAGTCCGTGGCAATATTTATACTGACACCGTATTTCATAAATTACCGTGTGTAATTGAGTTGTCTCGCAAGTCAGGGTTTGTGTCTGAATGGTATAACAAATTTAAAGTGCTATTATATTATATAAGCACTGGAGTATTAACTTTACTGATCCATAAATGTCACATTAAAATATGTTTGTTTCATAATTATTAATGACAGCTGATTAACTAAAGTTACATTTAGGACTAATTAGATAATCAAGGCGTTGATCCTCCATTAACTAGTGGAGGACTAACAGCGAAGAGATAATATAAAAGATAAGCAACACTTATTGGTTTTAAGGGATCTTTGGCGTTCTGACACCTTTGCCAAATTACAGAGAGAGCGCCACTATAGTCATTATTCCGACGTTGATCTTCACGATCGTTCAGAGTAATGAAAATAATTGAAAATTTTCCTTGGAGTAATTCTAACTTGTTGTTTTTTTTTTTGTTTTGTTACCTAATAATAACAGTAATAATGTCTTCGTTACTACTCAAATTCCACATTTGTACTACTTACCTACGTACTTTTAACGCAGCAAATAACAGCGGATGACAAACAGCGACCATTTTTGAGTCGAAATTATACTTCCCTCTCTAGCACACGTTCGAGTAAGTGAAAGAAGACAGCTGAAGCATCTGATGCTAAACTAATGCACCAACGCTACAAATCATTTTATGAAACAAAACACCAAAGTCGCCGACAAGTACCGCTTCTTGTCTTCTCTGTTCTCTGGATTAACTTTAATGAACCAGAAATGTTACATTAAAATATGTCAATATGCCTGCTGGATTTATATGCTAAAAGCAGCTAAACCATACCCTTCAAAAGAGGGGTTAAATGATTATTATTACAGGAGGTGCAATAAAACTATTACAGACATTAAAAGTGATATTCTTATATCTGAAATATACGCTGTTGTAATGTGTTTGCTGGAGTTTGAGTTCAGCAGTTTGAGATTGCATAGTCTTACTTACGATGCTAACCTGAAATATGTCATACCAAATCACCATTGTAAGTATGAATGCGAACTATTCCATGCATTGCACCAGTGACGACGCTTCTGATGCAGCAACTGAGTTATTCGTTTCCTCACGAAGATTCAGAAGTGCATGGACTGATGAGTAATCATAGCGAACTGCATCAAGGCTCTACTCCCCGCGCGTGCCAAGAACGAAAATCTTTCATTCCAAAATAACCCTTCAATAAGATGGTTATTTTATAATGATAGTTTAGAATGAGGCATTACTATCAAATTAAAACCAGAGCCTTTGGAATGGGGTCTATTATTTAAGCAAACACACATGCACTGATTAATCTTACACTAATACTACATAACAGTTTACTGTATACTGCATTTTGGAATTCCATTGCATGGGATATGCTGACGACCTTTCAATAGTCGCCAGAGGGCGGTTGCCAAAGGTTGTGGTCGAGCGTATGCCAACCGCTCTAAACACGGTTGACAAATGGTGTAAACAACAGCGACTATCAGTCAATGCTCAAAAAACACAGGCTGTCACGTTCATAAGAAAAAGAACGCTAGAAGGCTTACAGCCACTAGTGATAGGAGACGAAAGGATCCCATATGTCAAAAAGGCGAAATACCTGGGGGTATGGTTTGATCAAAGGCATACCTACAAGGAATTCATATATTCAGAAAGTGACCAGCAAGGCCACCATCGCCCTAGGTAGGTGCAGGAGGCTGTGTGGAAAGAATTGGGAATTTAGCCCCAAGATGATTCTTTGGTTATACACAAGAGTAATTAGACCCATGATAACGTATGGAGCATTAGTACAGTGGCCAAAGGCACGGCAGGTGGGGGCGACCAAAGGGACACCGGGACAAAGACAGGCAAAAGAGTTCCTAAAAGAGCAGAGGCCTGAATTTACGAGAGGTCTACTAAATAAAGACAGGAAGACTGTCAAAATGGTTGTAGGTCTGCTGACTGATCATTGTAGACTGAATAGGCATATGTACAACATAGGCCTGGCAGATGATGCAACCTGTAGATACTGCCAAGAGAAGGAAGAAACACCAGTTCATGTGCTGTGCCAATGTGAAGGCCTGGCGAGGACAAGGTTTCTAGTAATAGGGGGGGAGACCCCCCAAGCAAATAGCTACATAAAGAAGTCGCTCTCAAAGATGATAGGCCTAATTAGGAGGGCAAAATTAGAGAGCGTCCTCTAGGAAGAAGGGGATCACAATAGATCTGAAAAGGTGGCGGTGAAACAGGTCCATAGGCTACCCGAATCCTAATCTAATCTAATCTAATCTACAGCATTCTCAAATGAACAGCACAGTATTTCGTTTTCCAAATTGAATCCAAAGGCAAAGTAGTTCTAATGTTAACCACATTCATGGCGTGATTGCATATTTATCACAACGCCTTAAGTCAACTACCAACAACATAATAATCTCTAGGGTTTCGATAAATTCAAAATTATAAATCATTATTCGCCTCTATAGAAATCAGACACGTATGATAAATCGCGCGAAAGCTTCAAAGGCTATCTGAGGCGTTCCCATAAGAAGATGCGTCCAAGACTCATCCTAAAGGATAAATAGTGTAGTCATATCAAATATGTGTTAGCTCTTGTTCTTGGGATTATATTTTTGTGTAACTGATTTTTATTTAAAAAATGGATTGATACCGCAAAACCAAGTAAAATATTAAAATAAACTTCTTGAATTCATCATCATCGCGCCACAAAATGTAATAATCACCGCTTTTGCAAAACATGTAAATGTTTACGTCACTCGCTTATATATGTATGACAAGAAAATACTCCAGAATCACCTTTCTTAAAATCCTTTAAATTATTATTAGTAATTGTATACCTACCTGACAAATCCATGGATTCTGAAACATTATTATCCACAGTACTCCTTCTTGATTCGATACAAAAGAGTATCGTAAAAAACCCATGAGTGTATTATATCGATTATCGGTTAGCCATTAAGTACACATTAAGAAGATTAGACTTTTTCACCATCACATTGAATTATTTATGTGTATTAAAAATTATCATAATGTTATACAGTGTGTCACTGTATGGACTAAACAAGAGGATTTTTTTTATTTGGGACTTAACGCAAAAATGTAATTCTTTATAAAAAAAAATTGCTTGTCTCTAAATCACCCTTTATGAAAAAAAAAAATCTAAATATTATTTTTTTTTAGCTACTGATGTGAGAAAATTACAAAAACACACTTGAGATGACGAAAAAAACATTTTATTCAACGTGGTATCGTCCAACCTCTACAAACTTTTCAGCTCTATGTATAAATTCTTTAAAACATTGTGGATCATATCTTATATCTGACAGAATTTAACACTTCCGTAATTTTTTTATACGTAACACCACACCATACATTAAACCTTTTTGTAATACTGACTTCTAGTCGCAATTTTAAAATTGAAATTTGCTCCCGACCAAAATCTGCGGTTTTATAACTTTCCCATTGGTTGTAAATGTCGATTTGTCCGAAAAAAACAATATTTTTGCGTAAATTTCGATTTACAAACAGATTTTCTCCTACCCATAAACAAAAGTCTAAACGCAAAGCATCATCAGCATTTTTTAATTCATGTAGAAAAATCGGTTTGTAAGGTTTAATTTTGTTTTCTTTAGAAATTCTTTGTATATTTCAAATTTTTCTACCTGTAAAGCATGTTCGCACACGTAAATATTAGGAAACTTCTGTTGAGATTTTCGAACTGCAAAGTTATAAGAGTGTTCTAAAGTTAACATTACTATTAAGTAATATAAATAAAGATTCACAAATACGTAATGGCATTGACAAATAACACGTAACTTGATTTACTTATTACGTGATTATAAAAAAAAGATAATCAAGATAATCTGATTTAAACAAAGCATGAAACTTAGAAACTTTTCTACTTAAATTTTTGTGTTTTTGTAATTTTCTCAGCTGCTAAAAGAAATATTTAGATTTTTATTTCAGAATTGGAGGTTTTCAGACAAGCTAAAATTTTTATAAAGAATGACATTTTTGCGTTAAATTGCAAATAATTTTTTGCCCTTGTTGAATCCATCCGGGAACACACTGTATATGGTATCTTAAGTTTTCATTGTATTCATAGTGGTTTAATTAAGTTTTATCGTGTAAAGAAATAAATAAAAGAAACTTTAAAAATGACGTTTTTACTTACAAACTACATGTCACGTCTTCAAAAGTACTGCTTTTCGCTAATGTCAAACCCAGATGTCCTTGGAAGTCTTGATGATATAAAAACATCCTACCCTCACAAGGGAATAAGGTCAACTATTAAATTCCGATCTCCATGAAACTTTACAGACTGAAAGAATACCATGAAGTAGAAACACTGCGCGACTCTCGCACACTTTAAAGGTGATTATACACCTTTAAAGTTTGCGAGATTTTTTAATTTCTAGAAATATTTCCGAAATTACAACAGATATTTAAAAAAACGTTTTTAACTCAATTTTCCCAACAAATTTGGTTATTTTATTATTATTTTTTGTAAATTATTATTGTTGATTCTCTTAATTTGTTCCATACCATAGTTTTCCACGTGAGGACGCCTTTCTTGAGAAATATGAAAAAGTGATATTAAGGAACGGGCAGTATAGGATAGTCCGGCTTTTTATAAATAACTTCTTTGTTCTACATTTCTTCAGTTAGATTCTTAGATACGTACCGTCAAAACTTCATAATCCTTTTGTTAGTTATGGTCCAACTCTGCGTAAATTCTATACATAGATATTATAGATTTCGTCGAGATCCTTCATATTTTGAGTGCTTAAAATTAATTTACGGTTAGATAATCAGTCCGACACTACCTTACGAATACTAAATCGAATAGATTACGAATTCAAATGTAGAAGTAAATATGTCTAGACTGCGAATTGTATGATAGAGGAGGTTTATGAACATGCCAGGCATGGTTTGAACTGATACTAAGTGGAAAATCGGGTTACAAATGCCGTGCAGAAATTGGGCAACACAAATTATTAACATTTTAGATTAAGCCGCATATTGGGCGAAGTATTTACAAGGCAAAGGTTGAATTGTAAATCAATATATATATTGAGGAAATAGGAAGTACTGTAAATAAGAAAAATATTCGATTTGAATTTACTACATGTACATATCAAATACATGTTGACAGTGCTGCTTGCGACAGAAATGGAAAAAGACGAGCCAAAAAATTGAATTACAATATAATGCTATTACTTAGAAGCGAATGATAAAGAATATGACATGAAAGAAACGATAAATGGTTGTTTTTTGAATAACGTAAAATATCCAGTAACCCAAATAAACGCGAAACATTTGTGCTACATTTATATGTTACGTTTAAATGTCTGCCGCTTCCCAAGAGATTTTTGATTTATAAAAAAAAATCTTAATATTAATCATTACTACAACATGAAATAAATATAACGCACGCAATATTAATAAATTAACATACGGTAGAAAAGGGGTGACCAAACGCAGCACTGAGCCGCTGGAAAAAAAAACTTTCTATTTCAACTTTTTCTTTAAGGATAAAAATAATGACATGAGACGAAGATACGGTAAATACAATGGCGTACAAAATATTATCAACAATGAAAGGATCAAGTTATTTCAAGTTGTAAGTTAATAAAGTTTGAAATAATTGATTTAAGAATGAAAAACTTATAGTTTAATAACAACATTAATTAATGAATTGTTATTTTTTGTATTGGTTAAATATATTAATGTTGTTGTTAAACTATAACTTTTCCATTCTTAAATCAATTATTTCAAACTTTATTGACTTAAAACAATTGTTAATTTACATTTTCCCTTCGTTTGGTAATTGATCTACAAAAGATATTATTTGGGTTGTAATTACAGTTAGGTTAATGCAGTAGCCATTAATATCATCAGAATGTTATAATGGGTCGCCTACAATCCATTTTATTTTAAATTTGATTTATCATTTACTTCCTGAATAAAAGATTTTTTATTCTATTTATGTAAACATAAAAAAAAATGTAGAATTTGTAACGTATTTTTAGTGCTATGAATCGGTGTATGTGTGCGGTGACGTAAGCTAAAATAATGGACAAATAAAGAAGTTTGGCGCGGTCAAAGATCAGCGCAATGTCCCTGGTTGGCGACAACTGAGGAGTTCGTAGGTATGCAAGCGAAGAGCGATTGGACGTGCCGTTCGGGTGGAGAGCGGTTATAGAAGGATCCGCCATTAGGTGCTGGCCACAACACAGTTACATATATTATTCAAACTGCATCGCGTAGCGAGCTAATGTCTAACCTCCTGAGGGAGGAATCTTGCAATTGTATTAGAGGGCCGAATACATCCTCCAGAGGGTACGACGACGTAGTTACATCGAGCCAATTTCCAGACAAGACCGCTGTGTGTGTCGAAAATCATACCGACCACGTCAAGACCACATCCAGAGCCGAAGTACCGCAAGTTTTACCGCCTATTTTAGTTGTTTATTAGTTTATAAATTCGAAATCATAATTTTATTTAAATTTAATAGTTTCACTCAGTCAGTAACATTTCAAAGGGGCCTCATGCATTATTTCTTTACCACCAAATAATCCTTATTTATGTGTAATGTTTTTATTTCTATATTTTACTGCTTTCGTTGCTTTCCAATAAAATATTGTAAACGTGAAATCAGTTTGTTTTATTATTTTGTTCTTAAGTATACAGCATCGTATTATATTTTAAATACTCAAGGAACCACATGACCTGGGTTAGTTAGTTAGTAGTTACCTGAAAGGTTATTTTGATCGATAAAAGATTATCATGTTAGTTTTTTGTTTATTTATTTCAATTAATTAATAGATATTATTATTTGCCAATCTTACGGCGTCCGACAAAAAATATAATATTCATAAATAAATTAATGACCTATTACATTATCGCGTACAACGCAGGGCACGATAAAGTGTACCATTTCAATGTTGAAAGCTTTCGCATAATAAATATTATTAAATACTATGCTTAATTATTTTCTGAAAGTACTTATTCTTTCAGTATGCCATCATAATAGTTGATAAAAATATAAATGTACTTGCAAGCAATAACTAATTACATTTTACTTTAAATTAAGTTAAAATACGAAATATGTACCGTGTTTTTGTAACGTACTTTCGATTATTGGGTATCCATTTTTTTATTTCAAAAGAGTACGTTATGAGCTGAATTCACTCCATATTGCGCTTCTAAAATTAATAACAAACGATGTACCGTATATACAGTAATCCTATCGATTTTGTTTTCCTTGCTCAGATATTTACAAAAGTTTCAAACATTATCAAAGGTTGATCCGCGACGTATACAGAGCTTAGTAAGACTCGAAAAAGTACGGAGCTTCGCTTCCGGTAAAAATTGAATTTTGTTCTTGGCCGCATAAAACTTTAACAGCGCTTCATTTTTCCCATCGCCGTTCTTGTTCCGGACAGTTGCGAGGTAAATCCGGTTAATTGTGTTGTAAAGTTTAAATTAATAGCGCTAATTGGGTTTGGGATGCAATACAAATTAAACTGTTCGCGCTGAAGTACGTTGTTAGCGGTAATTTCGGCTATTATTTTAGTAGAGCTGTTTTCTGCGTATTTTATAATGCAGGGTTTTGCTGCGGATTCTGCGGTATTCTTTGCTATCTGAACTATTTATCGTTCAACATCGATTAGGTAAGAGTATTTTACGCCACACGAGGGTAGGAGAGGGGAGCGAGGTTAATTATTATTATAAACTAATTTATAGTTAATAATATTTATTTAAACAGTTTCAAATAAGGATAAATCATAGATTCTGTCTGCAACAGCGTGGATGACTAATTTTATAGTCCATATGTCAATTGCAAAGTTATTTATAATGGTTAATATAATCCATATCAAATTCATTGAAATAATCAATAATATAATATTATTCACCTGTATTTTATAGTAATGTTTCTGCACACGTAAAACTTAAGTTTGGACTGTTTGTTTTCCCGGTATTTATATTTATTTCTTAAGCCATTACATTGCAAATGTAAACGCATTTTTGATTATGTATCTATTAATCACTTCAAACATGATTTGTCTTTGGACACGTAGTCTGAGGTTTATAACCAAGAGTGTCCAAATAAGGCTTTTGACTGCTTCATTAACACATTTCTATATCTGTTTCAAAAATATTTTCCACTTAAAAGAATTAAACTAAGGACTACCGAAATTAATTGGATTTCACCGGACTTACACCAAAATGGGAAAAGAATTGTCTCTTGTTGGTGATATGACGATAAGATATGAGGTCCTCAAACCCTTATACAGAAAAAATAAATTAAAATCCGTTAAATCTGATTATTATAGTAGTTTAATATTGAAATCATAAAATAAAAATAAATCTATGTGGAACGTGATTGGTAATTACACTGGAAAGAAAGCTTCAAATAATGCATGTATTACTTTAACAAGGGATGGTGTTGTATTGGGTGACAGTGAAGTTGCTAACAAATTTAATGAATTTTTTGTTTCATTTATTTCACAAATTAACAACGACATAGATCCTGACATCCCTGATTATGAGTTCCTGGAGATAAATGTACAGCAAGAGAAAAAAGTTTCCATGTAGCTTGGTAGTAAAGAACTAACAACCGGCGGTATCTATTGTCGCCAGCCGAAAAAGAAACTACCTAACTTCTTTTCATTTATTTTATTCAATAAAGCCCGATATTTACAATATATCCCGCAAAAATGGTCATGTCATATTTTTCTTTACTACCAAGCTACGCGGAAACTTTTTTCTTTGCTGTACCTTTTAATAAAGATTCTTTGTTTTTGACCACTATTACTAGCATAAAATATCGTGTCCAAATAAAAGTGTTCAAGGACATGTGGGTGGGACGAGATCTCAACCGCAATTTTGAAAGATATTAAGGACTTTATTTTATACCCATTAGTACTTCTTATCAATTTAACTTTAACTAGAGGTTGTTTTTCGGAAAAATTAAAGATTACGTTTGTAAAGCCGTTATTTAAAAACGGTAATCTAAATGACGTGGCTAATTATAGGCCGATCAGTTTGCTGTCAGCACCATTAACAGCAGACTAATGAAGTTTTATTAGGAGTGCTGGGTTCCTTTCAGCTTCTTGAAAAATAAAAGCATTGACACGGCTACGACAGAATTTATTAACAAAGTAATTTTGGCTCTTGGTAATAAAAAAAATGTATATGTGAACTATTTATTGATATGACCAAAGCCTTTGACTCTATTAATTGCTTCTTACTCTTGTAGAAATTAGAAAGGTATGGAATTAGAGATGTTGCACTTGAGCTGTTTTCATCGTATTTAAGTGGTAAAGTACAGAGAGTTAGTCTGGATGGTGGGATCACCGTTGTATAACTGCTGGAGTTCCTCAGGATTCCATTCTTGGCCAAACACTTTTTATTGTTTTAAGCATAACATGGTAGATCTAATCTGCTACGCAGATGATTCCAATAGTCTCGTGTCAGGTTCAACTTCGGAAAGAAACTATCCATTCCAGTTCTGGACAAATAAAACCAAACTTAGAATAAATGCTGATAAGTCAATAGTTTCATTTATACATTTCTCCTGTCGAGTAAATAATAACAACCATCAAAAGCGCCGATAATTTTACGTTACAAAGATATCATAATTCTACAAACAATTATGAAAACTTTTTGTACCTGTTACTGTTTATGAGTTATAGAGGAAATCCCCTCCATTCGAACATCTTGCATATATTGAGTATGCCTATGTTTAAAGTCGTTTAAGTCAAGTTCTAGGTTTTCGAAGCAGTTAGGCACAACACCTCTAACTGCGTACTCGCATGAACGATATTCTCGAAAATATGTTCAATCGAAAATTAAATTCCAACTTCCCCCAGATGTGCGCGGTTGCGCCGACCGCCAAACCATTAAACGTATGAACATTTCATTCCCGGGAATAAATCTTTCTTAGCAATGCAAATGTGAGCCGCTGAGGGGACACAATCATTTGCATTTAAGTATGGGGAATTTATGGAAATGATAAATTAACACCCTTAATTGTATGTATTCAGGCCGGAGGATACCCAAATCGCTGCTAATGGAATCTAGGTTAGATATATTGTTTTGGTGATTGTAATTGCTAATTTTCTAACGAAATATGTATTGTCTACTGTTGAGTACCTAACTGAAGATTTAATTGAATCTGCATCTAATAACTGATTTGCCTGGATAATTTTTATTTACGATTGGCATTTATTTTGTTTGCAAAATTATATAAGAACATGAAATCAAATTATAAATATTGCGTAAAAATATGCTCAACACGTGCTTAAATATATTCGTCGATACCATACAAGTGTGACAACTTGTAAACATATTGTGATTTAGATTTACTGCCTTAATATTAACATCAATGAAGACAGATCAATGAATATATTGATGTATACAGTGTGTTAAAAAAAGGTTGTCGGATATTTTACCCAATTATAGTACTGGTGGTAATAAACAAAAAAGTCTTAGTCAACATGGGTCCGCAATTCAACTGTTTTTGACATACGTCGATTGAATATTTTAAAATAAAAAAAAACATTTTTCGGTTTTGAAAATAGTTCCCTTTGTCAAACAACTGATTGTGACTTAAAATTAGTTCTGTCAGACATCTGTCATCAGATTATTTATCATTTGCGTCAATTTTTTTTTTGTTCTCAAATTATGCATAAATACACAAATGCAGAAATGGCCGATATGCATTTTATGTACGGTCGTGCGAATGGTAATGCCACTGAAGCACGGCGTATGTATGCCGAAGAATTTCCAAATCGGTTGTTACCGAGTGATAAGATTTTCTCAAGACTTCATATCCGGCTGTCCGAAACTGGTTCATTTAAAATTAATGGTGGTTCTGGTAGACCTAGATCAGTTTCTTCTCTCGCAGTAGAATTAGATATTTTGAGACGGGTAGAAGACAACCCAAATATTAGCACCCGAAGACTTGCCGCAGAACTGGACGTCAGTCATTCTCTCATTTGGAGAATTCTGCGGGAACAGCAGCTCTATCCCTACCACATTCAACGCGTGCAAGTTCTTGCTCCTCTCGATTATGATGCACGTAGGGTTTTTTGGCATCTAAAACAATTAGTGTACGCACGATCTGTAAACAATTTGGAAGAACTCAGGCAACGAATCGTAAATTGTTGCGAGGAAATTCGGAGGACTCCAGGAATTTTCGAAAGATTGCGTCGATCTTTCATAAGAAGGTGTGAAGCGTGCTTAGAAATGTGCTTAGAACGGTGGACATGTAGAACAATTTCTTTAGTTTTACTTTAAATAAACATTTGTTTAATTTACATTGCGATCAGAACATGCAATCATAAAATGCATATCGGCCATTTCTGCATTTGTGTACTTATGCATAATTTGAGAACAAAAAAAATTGACACAAATAATAAATAATCTGATGACAGATGTCTGACAGAACTAATTTTAAGTCACAATCAGTTGTTTGACAAAGGGAACTATTCTCAAAACCGAAAAATGTTTTTTCTTTATTTTAAAATATGCAATCGACTATATGTCAAAAACAGTTGAATTGCGGACCCATGTTGACTAAGACTTTTTTGTTTATTTCCACCAGTACTACAATTGGGTAAAATATCCGACAACCTTTTTTTAACACACTGTATAAATCTATCTTGCCCACGATTTGGCCGAAGGATCTGGCAGATTCTATCTGCGCCTATGAAGCTGTCTTTAATTTCAAATTCCAGGAGAGAGCTCGCTAGCCCCATGTGATGCATGTGTTTATTTAGTGCGCAGTGCCCAATTAAGGTTTCCTTATTCGGATGAAGCCCTAGAGATTTACAGTGTCTTGTGTCGGCCAGTCCTTTCCAAAAAAGGCAGTACCTAGCAGCAAGTTGGGATCTGACAAACGTTTTGATGCTGCCATATAACCTACCACACGTCGTTGCTGCACCTAAGAACGGCAGCTCGCTGGTGCCCCTTGATAACGTATCAGCTATTTCATTACCTCTGATCCCAGAGTGACGTGGCACTCATCTCAATGTAACATTTAAATGTTCCGCTAGCTGTTTCTGTGGCACCCCAGTACCACCTCAGAATTAAATCTGGCTCAGAGTCAAATCTGACAGCCCGCAAAGCTTTGAGGGCAGCCTGGCTGTCGGAGATGATTTCTATCCTTCCATTCTTGCGTAGGCAGTTTGAGATGCCCTCAGCACAAGTCTGAACGGCAATGATATCGGCTTGGAAAATGGTGGGGGAGGTCTCTAGGCTAAAAGCTGGATAGACCCCGTTTTGGTTTGCGGATGCACGCTATTGCAGTTTCCCTGCTGGAGATATCTACGCTTTATCCTCCAGAGAAGCTGAAAACGGGTGACCAGTTTTTTTCCTTTTTTCCGGCAGACGAGAATTGCTTCCAGAAATGCTGGTCTCTGCTACCCCAATCATATATGTCAAAAAGGCTAAACTTCTTGGCTAAAGCTCGCATTCAAATGATTTGCAAAAGACGAAACCAAGTCATAGGAAAATCTACTATCTAATGTCGGACTCTTTTTTATATGTATAAATGGAAGAGGGACATTTATTTGTTTGAATAATACGAATAATGTTCTATATTTCAAGTGTTACAGATCACTCTTGGTGCTCAGTGCTTTTTGACCGTTGACGATGAATCCAGCAGTGTTGTACTGTGCGGATAATTCTTTTTATTACGTGTCTAGCAAAATACAGTTAGGTAATTAAGTGAAATTCCAAACATTTTTTTTTAATTAAACAAAATTTTCGGCGTGAGTACAGAGAAAAGAAAAAGTGTGGACGAAAATATGCAATACAGTGAACAATGGGAAGAAAAGTAATTTTTTGCTATGCGAAACTCTAAATTAACGTGTTTAATTTGTCGAGAGACCGCTGTTTTCAAGGAATACAACGTTAAAAGGCATTACGTAACAGAACGTGGTAATTATTTGAAATTAGAGAAAGAATTAAAACAAGCGAAACTCACAGAATTTAAATCATAATTAAAGGTGCAATAAAGGATATTTAGTTCAGTATTACACCAACCGTCGCATATAAACCTACGCGCGAGCGCCATTTACACCACCTTATGTAAAACTATCGTGCGTGACGAAGACCGCATATTTGATTTTTCTTTCTGAAACGGCGGTATAAATGCCGCCAACACGCCCGTTGGAAGGTTAATTATTCTATTCCGTTTTTAATTGCAAAAAATTGAAAATCATCTTCAGATGGTGAGTTTATGAGGAGATATTTGGAAGCTGTTGCCAGACAGCCAAAGATGTTGCATCCGATGAAATTAATTTACTTTCAAACAGAAGTCCCGACACACAGGTATGTCATCGAATTAACGACATCCCAAATAGAATTTTTCAGTTGGTTAACTGATCATTGATAAACTATCGAAGCGAGATAACTGTTAGAAAGTTTAAATAAGTACATTCTTCCTGTGGCTATATACGATAGCAAACAGTTGTTTTTACAATTTTGCGCCACGCATTCAGAAATATCCCAGTTCTACTAAATTTATATCTAAAATGTTTCGATATATTACCTATGTAGTATTTAAATCTAAATTTACCTAAATAGCCTTTATGATCTTCCTGAGAAATCATCCTGAGAAGAATTGTTGCTGATGGCCTTCAACTACTTGTTGGAGCCCCATGTACATTTGATTTTGGTCCGCAAACTGTTACTTGGACCCGCACCTGCAATGAAGCCACTCCTATGTACCTAGGTATTTCACCCAGCTAAAAATGACAAATACATATTAATCAATTTCGAATCACTTTTAAGCAGCTAAAGAACATTTTTAGATGTTCTTGCGATTAGTTTCGTTTTGCAGTTAAGTCTGTAGGAACAGCCATCATCTTGTTAGGAATTTTTGTTTGTTATTCAGATTTACGTTGGCGTAAATCGATTCTGGTATGGCTTATTATAGGGAATCTCAAATTTATCAAGAAAAGATCACTGATCACAATATTCAAATTAGATATCAGAAAAGTCGCTAAGATGAGATAAAACAGTCAATATATCATAATTATTTTTATTTAGATCTGAGAAATAAACTAATTAGAAAGATAAATAGAATATATTGTAATACATGTGATACCTAGTAAATTTAAAAATCAAAATTCCGGGCATTTGTTTTGTGAAAAACAGAGCAGCACGTAGCATTGCAATATGTTGTGATTTCTTATAAAGAATTGTACGGCTAAGTCTTATTCAATGTGAGGACACTTATTTGCAACATTTAAACCAACAATCAAATACTATCCAGTATATTTTGGATTGCTTTAAATTTCAATTTTAATTTAAAACAATATTCAAATTTCCCGCTATCTCATATGTTAAGTCAAGCCTCACCTATACATATTAAAATTTCAATTGAAACTATTGTCACTACAGTTAGAATAGCTAACCTCAAAGTTTACGAAATGCAAGACACCTATTTACACAGAAATTTAAAAATTAATCATACGGAATTCTTGTTAATATACATCCAAAAATATCTTGAAAGGAATTTCTTCGCAGAGACAAATCAAATATGTTGAAGAAACGATTCGTATAAAGAAAACAACGCCGGTGTCAACATAAAAACTTCTTCAAAGCATCGTGTCACTCGAAACAACAATACATACATACTCCACAAAAGAAAGGTAGGTTAATACAGAGAATTTCTCCTAATAATGATAAATCTTGACGTTTATTCTATATACTTTCAGCTCAGTGGTAAAACCAATGATTCACATTGAAAGTCCCCTTCACTTTTCAAGAGAATACGAAAATATTTAATTTATATGATTATATATATGTATATGAATTGACTGGAATTGATGAAATTTCTTGAAGAAGATTTCTGCCAACAAACCATCGTCTCCATGGACACTCATTTATTTTTAAATACGAATTACATTAAGTCACCGCCCCTGAATAAGTATCGATACCAAAGAAAATAAGCTTTGTTCGCGAGGCTATCACAAATCAGTCAGAGTGAATCAAATAGCTTCTTTCAACCAATCAAATGACTTGTGACTGATTTGTGATTGCTCTGCGAACAAAGCTATAATAATATACCTAAATACTAATACCCAATATACAATGCGGTCCACTACGTGCACAAGAAATGGAAATTTTCTTTATTAGTTGCACAACTATAAAATAAATGCTGCTAAATGTATTGTATGGTCGTCAGCATACTCCAGGCAATGAAATCCCTTTGCGGTCAGCTTCCGGATTAGGTCGTCCACTAGGTAGCCCACAGCAAGGGAGATAAAACTTCGTCCTGCGGGCATCGCCTCCCGCCTCCGCTTCGATGGTAGCCTCACCAATTGTGGATGTGCTTATCCTTCCTTCCAGGCTAGCTCTTACCCACTGTAGAAGGTTCGGCGCGACGCCTTTTCTCTGTAAAGCTCCGATAATTGAATTCGTGGAAGCATTGTTAAATGCTCCCTCGATGTCCAAGAAAGTCATCATGGCTCTCTTGTCTCTTTGTCTCCTACTGCCTTTGTAATTACCCTGTTGATGTCATCTAATGCGACCTCTGTAAACTTTCTCGGTTGATATGCATATTGTCTATCACTGAGTGGCTGTTCTCTCAGCGCGGTATCTCTTATGTACCTATCCACCAACCTTTCAAGGGTTTTAGTAGAAAGGAGGAGAGGCATATTGGCCTGTATGACTTCGGCGTTTGATCGGATACTTTACCTATCTTAGGTTGGGATACTACCCTTATCTTGTGCCATGCAGCTGGAACATATCCTCAGGCTATACATGCTCTGAAGATTTTCACCGGATGTGACGTCAATACCTATGTTCCCTTCTGAAATAAGGCAGGGAATATTCCATCCGTGCCTGCAGATTTAAGAGGGGAAAATCTGCTTAGCGCCCACTTGACTCTCATGGGTCTCGTGATTTCTGCGGCCAGTCTCCAGTCTTTTTGTTTTGGCGCTCGATCTGCTACGGCCGCCCCACGAGCACCTGTCAGGATTTTCGCGGAAGGGTCTGCCCTGTAAGCTAATTAATTTTAAGACAGTCTAAGTTCTAAGTGTTCCTAGTCTAGATGTCAAGCATGCACCAACGTTTGGCAGCATTTATTTTACAACTATTAAAGAAATTTCCCATTTGTTGCACACTTATTGGTCCACACTGTATACAGGATTTACAAACAGGTATGTATACAATTATTTTAAGAAAGGTTTTTCATATACAGGGTGAGTTTTTTATCTTGAGACAACGGAATATCTCTAAAACACTGCATCAAATCAAAAAAAGATCTTAATAAGATTTGTTATAATATAGAGGGCTCACTGAATGGTGCCCCCACCTCACCCTCTCCCCCGAGTGGGAGGGGGGACAACTTTAAAATCTTAAATGGGAATTCTCATTTTGTATTGCAGATTCGGATTCTACGCCACCAAGTAAGTAGTTTTTGTTTGAATCTTTTTTTTCGATTCGTAACGGATTGCGCTGTAATTGCAAAAAACATGATTGTGAACATCTAGAAAAAATACACAAAAAAGAGAAGCAAGCAAACATGATTTTGTGTTTTTTTATTTTAACATAAACTAACATTTCAAAAAGCCATGTGTTCAAAACTGTGCCCCCCTAGCTGCATGTTAAAATAAAAAAAACACAAAATTATGTTTGTTGCTTGCTTCTCTTTTTTGTGTATTTTTTCTAGACGTTCACAATCAGGTTTTTTTGCGATTACAGCGCAATCTGTTACGAATCGAAAAAAAGTTTCAAACAATGGTTCTTGTTTGAAACTTTTTTTACTTGATGGCTTAGAATCCGAATCTGCAATACAAAATTGGAGTTCCCATTTAAGATTTCAAAGTTGTCCCCCCTTCCACTCTGGGGGGGAGGTAGGGGTTCGAGTTCGGCACCATTCAGTGAGCCCCCTATATTATAAAAAATCTTATTAAGATCTTTTTTTGATTTGATACAGTGTTTTAGAGATATTGCGTTGTCTCAAGATAAAAAACTCACCCTGTATATCACAACAATATCCACCCCTGGTCTAGACAGTAATATTGCTATGTATTCTTCTTCTTCTTGGAGTAATGGAAATACTGAGAGTATTCCATCCAGTCCAAGTAGACAATTCCCCCAGGTCGTATGCTATTACACTGTTTGCCAAAATATACAAAATATCTCATTTGAATAGAGAAAATCTGACCCATTTTCGACTAAGTTGGAGTATAAAACACGGGGAAATGAAACCAAAAAAAAGAGAATCTAATTTTGAAGAGGGTGATTTTAATTATAAACAAAACCCAAAGCATGCCTAAAAAAATAATGAAAAATAATCTCGTATAAGTTTTTTGTTGCGCATAATAATTTTTTTTACCTTTCTTTTTTTGTTATGCTCTCTCTCCTCAGATCATTATGTCTAAGCGAGAGATGGAGGGAGGGAGAGAGAAAGAAACAGAAGAAGAGGGGGAAAGAGAATGAAATGGGCCAGGGACGACATCGCTCGTCATTCAATTAAGTTCTTCTGTAATCTAACGGCGACTTGATTTTTGATGTAGATAACAACGGTGGCAGAGGAGGCTTGTTTGTAGCTAATTTAATTTGTGCGTCGTCGTCGAGTGGCGAAAATTGGAACAAGAAGAAAACAAGCGACGCACAGTGCCCGGATTAAAGTGCGTCAATGACGACAACGCCTCGCCGATGATCGCTGGCGTTGGTCGAGGAGGACGGTGACGACTCCCGATTAATAATTCAGCCCGATTATCCGGGATAGGATAATCTACTTTTGAATTATTAGAGAGGCAGGGATAAAGGAGCGTCTGGTACGGTTAGAAAATGCTTCCAACGATATCCAAGGTGCTGTTAAGTTTATATAACTTTGATGCTTGCCACTTGAGTGGTTATTATTTACACAAACTGGTAAATGTAAATACGAATCAATATACATAGACGATGTTTATAAATATTATTACAACATTTTACGTGGGTTTTTTATAATCTAGAATTTTAAATGATTATGTAAACAACCGAAGCTAGTAACAGCAATTCCGCTATTTCATAAGACAATAAAAATAAAATAAAGAATGAAGTGAATACAAAAGTGCTTGTTCGTTTAAGGTCTATTCACACTAAAGATCAACGAACATGCAAGGCACGAGCTCGTCACAGTCCAGTCAATTTTCAATGAATTCACACTGGCGATCTACCGGCAGTCAGTTTGGTGTTTGCAATTGTATAAAATGCTCTCCACCAGAAGATTAGTGTTGTAAATATTCGGATGATTTCAATAATCGGTATACCCGAATCGAAAGGTTATGATATTCAAAATAATATTCCGATTCCATATCCACCAGACATACTCGTATAAGTTGTACATATTCGGATGATCTTAATATTCGAAATAAATCACACGGAGCACGGTGGAATATGGGATCATATTTGGTGTAAATCTCTATTAAACTTATTTATAACAAAAGTTTATTATTTTTTTCTTAATAAAATATTTTGCAGATTACTAATACCGACAAGCAAAGGCACCCAAGTGGTCATCGCCGATTTTGATAAAATTTGGTAGGGACACAGAATACCGAAAAATATTTGGCCCGTATTTTTTTGTAGCGTCCCGTTTTTGGTTTTAGGGGGTCTAATGGCTGCTCAAAGTTACTCCCAAAAATACATTTTTCGCAATATTTCGGGAAACGAGAAGAGATATCGAGTTCGGATAAAGACGAGATTGTTCCTTGTTAGTAACCCTACATTTCAGGTGGAAAAAGAACAGTGGCGCACGCGCGGGATCGTTAGGGGTTCAAAAAATGTGATTTTTTCTCCCTGCCGCCCTTGTATATTACGAATGTATTTTGTTCCTATTTATCTGTAAGCTACATGAGAAAATAAAAGTTACGTGTTTTTGGAAAATTAAACTCTTTAAACTAAAAAAACAAAATTCTTCTAAAGCAAATAATAATAACGGATCTTATACCAAAATGTGCACACTAATATAATATCAATTATTTATTGAGTTCCATGATTAATGTTCTAAATTCAAATTAAGCGAACAAAGTTTTAATAAAATGAAATCACCAATAACGGTAACCAAGCAAATAAAATACATGTACTTACTCACGGCATCAATCTATGGAACTGCCCTTTCAGAGGCCCTACATCGCATACATATAACAAAATAGATGCGTGCACTCGCAGCGCATAAGATACAAAGAGAAATCTCTTGAATATCACAAAGAACAAAATATATATACAATACTGACGAAGACAATAAGTACAAATGACTGAAATTAATTTAAACAACTGAACGATTAAATACTTAAATTCATCAAACAAATCTATTAACAAAATCTTACTTAAAAATAAAATATTAACTTCTGAGAGAATTTGCCCGACGCATTGACAAAGATTGATCTCTAATAAAAACATAACACCGAATTTATAAACCCCGGGGTGCCAGACCACAGCAGTATGTTGTTATGTATTGTATTTGTACTGCCAACAGACATAACAAAAGCAAAAAGTAATTTGTTATAATTTACAAATCCTTGAATTATTTATTATTAAATCAAATTATATAATTCCATTGAGGTAAATAACTAACAATAAATATTCTATTAATATATGGTATAATAAATATAATATTATTATTCCTTTCTTGGTAACTACAACAGTTGCGATCCACATTTACGGTTGATAGTCTGCACAGTTATGATAATCGTTAAAAAAATGAATTATGCATATCTCTTCTCGTTTCCGAAATATTGCGAAAAATGTATTTTTGGGGGTAACTTTGAGCAGCCATTACACCCCCTAAAACCAAAAACGGGACGCTACAAAAAAATACGGGCCAAATATATTTTTCGGTATTCTGTGTCCCTACCAAATTTTATCAAAATCGGCGATGAGCACTTGGGTGCCTTTGCTTGGGAGTGAATGTGACTGTGTGATTTAAGTGCGCACAGCGTCTATGAACAACAAACACAGCCCGTCAGTCCAAATAATAAATTTCGAATGATCGAGTCAAAACCGGAAAGTTAAGAATTTCTAAAATCACACAAACTATACGAATACGTATACCTACCAAACGTTTCGCTGGATTCATTCAGTATAAAATTGTTGTACAAATTTTACGGAATTGGAATCATCCGATTCCGGATCATCCGATTCCGAATCGGATTCTAAGAATCGGAATCAACAAATATTTTAATTCGGCAACTCACAACACTAAAGAAGAGAAAGAAAATAGGAAGGTGCGGAAGAGAAAATGTTTCTGGGTTAATCAACTGTTAAAACGCAGAAATATAGAAGGAGAATATGTCACATTATGTAATCAACGCTTAGACAACGAAAATAAATATTTTAAACATTTCAGAAAGCCACTCAAAAAATTTACGAACAATTAACGATGGTATTAAAAATGAAAATACAACATTTTGAAGTAAATTTTCTGTGTCGCTTCACTTTGGCCATAATTTTTAGCGTCAATTGACTGGCGATTGCCTACAGTATAATTCATACTGGCAGACATTCGTCGGAAAGCGACGGGTTTGTACCGGTCTAATATTCTTTCAAATGATCGCCGCAGTCACTTGCCCGTCGCACGATCGCCGGGAGACTGCAAGTGTGAATATACTACCGTGAAATGCATATGTTTAGTAGAAAAGAAATTTTGCTTTGACGGTGACGGGCCCGTGCCTTGCAGGTTCGTTGATCTATAGTGTGAATAGACCTTTTACTGTTTTGTGTACAACAAACAAACAAAAATTTAAAAATGGAGAAATACATTGTTGTTCTTGTTGTTGTGGAAACCATTTGACATAGAGTCTTTGGAAACAATGCAGCCGCTTGTCTTTTGGTATTTAGTCTCCCATTAAATATACCAACCATTCCAATGTCGTACCTGTGTTAATTTGTACAGGTCTTTGGCTGGTCGATCGAAGTAATCCTCTGGATTAATTATTCAGACAGAATGTGGTAAGCGTTCTCTGTCATCGCATTACACAATCTGTAGTTGATATCTCCAGTGTTGCTGCAAATTTTCTGTAAGTGCTCTTTTAGTGTACAGTGCTCTTTGAAGAAACGTGTTACAGTGCGAGAATGAATCCTATTAAGCTGCAGTAGTTCTTTAGCCTTTTTTTATGGTCCCTCCCTTTGTCTTATTCCAGTGTTCTTTGTGCTTCGCTTTGACTCGACTCCTTACCTGCTCTCGAGCTATGTTTTTAGACATTAAAGCGAATCTGAACGGCCTTTTAATGAGATTCTCTTCCAGGAGATGGCGCGGATCTTTTTCCGCTGTTTTTAGACATACCAATCAAAATATTTTAAATTTGATAAAGAGATTGTTTTGAAAACAGTATTTAAAATTGCGCCAACGTTTTATTTTTTTTTAGATTTTCTTTTTTTAAATTTTTTGTTTGGCTCTACTTGGCTTCCAAAAAGGAAAAATAAAAAAGTGGTCAAGGGCGACGGTTCAGCGGCCCTTACTAATACTAAAACATTTTTTTTCATTTCTTTCTGATAGCAAATAGCGTCGGAAAGAGGAAAATGCGTTTTCTCTTTGATCTCGTCCGTAGGGACAACCATAACTAGAACGAACGCACAAGCGTCGAATTGAGTGTGCTACAGAAATGATACCGATTCGAGTAATTAGATTTTTTCAAAACACTAGTTAGTCTGTCATATGAACTTGAATGTGTAGGGTACTATTTCATACGGTTTTTTTAGAAAAATCAAAATTAAAATGCAAATTAATAAGATACTATCAGTAATTTTATTTGATTTACTAGACTACAAAGAATACTGTTAATTCAGAAACACATAATTATAGCACTGATAATATAATCCGTACTATGAATCAGTAGAATCAGTGACTTATTTTGTAAATTGAGTAATTGTTGTTTTCCGAAAACTGAATTATCTCCAGGTATGCACAAATGTGAAGAGCATTTGTAGAACACGTGATTGCAGGAATAAACCTCAAGCGATAGTCAGATCGAAAAGAAAGGTACCTCTTGTCTTTTTGAATGGTATGAATGGTTTGCCTTCTATATTACATGTGCCCAAAATCAATTGCTAAGATTGTCTAGTGTATTCGCTACGTTTCATTGAGTATTATTCTATACCTGTATCTATGATTTTACAATACAACTTCCTATAGGGTACCTTGTGATAAATGAGTCAGGGTACCACACACTGTCACAAACATACAAACCTCACTCAACACACACACAGACATCGCACACCTGTAGTCAAGTACCTCTAAAGTTTCTTCTCTGGAACTGACTTAGCACTAGTAGTAAGTTATTGTATGAAGAATATTTACTTTCTTACAAGTAGCAAACCGCATTATCTAAAAATGGATAAAAGATACTCGTCGAAAGGCGAAAGCATCTTCGTATCACCGCAAAAAGAAAAAAGGCTTCTTCTAAGATTTAATATCCTATTGTACAAAATGTAAGTTCCATATCTACTTACTTAGACATTTTATTACTTTGTCATTGCGTATTCAGTGCGCCAAAATCTAAAAATAATTCTAGGGCGGTCAATATAAATGACTATGATACAAGGTATGTAATCTAAGCAGATATAAAAGAAATTGTAATTTATAGGTACATTTTACCCAGTCAAAAAAATGGCTGTAGCATTTTTTTATTTGCATTTTATTGATGTTCTGTTTCGTAATACCATTGGCATCAAGGAAATTATTGAAGTGGTTTAGTATTTATAATTATGACTCGTTAATAAAAAGTTGACACATTATCTATTATTAACATTTACACATTTTAAGAATTTCCCACTTATTTAAAACATAGGTAGGAAGTAGGTTGGGTTACGTAAAATACACAAAAAGACAGTACTGAAAGCAGAATTGAATATCCTTATATTTATGCCTTGCGTGATGCCATAGCAGACCATCTGTACGTAGATACGTTCTCAAATCAATCTGTGCGTTAGGCTACGATAGAAGCCGGCGGCCTGTCGGCATTTGATAGAAAAAAGAAAAATGAATATTTCTGTTTCGGGCGTTATTATTAGTCCAAATTCAAAAATTAAAAAAAAAATGTCATTAAGACATTGGTCTTCACATGCGCCGTTGAGTCGATTTTAGAAATTGTTTTTAATAACAAACTTACAACATTTAAAAATTTAAATACATAGAAAATAAAAAAAATAAAACGTTGGCGCAAATTCAAACATTATTTTAAGACAAATACAGTTTAAAATTTCAAAATCGGTCGTACCGTTTCCCCAAAAAGCGCGGAATTTACTTTCCGATATATTTATCTCTGTCGCACACTTGGACGTCCAGATTCGCCTTAACTCATAGACTTTTCGATTCCATCGATTGCCTAATGTCCGGGGTCCGAGCACTCAGTGAAGTAATTTAATTTCGGTCTCTCATACTATTCAATTATAGAATGCATTGTCAAACCAGTCCTGATTATATCAGGATTGGCTAGTGCCTTCAGTATCTGATTGCAATATAGATCCAGTTATTTTTATGGGCCCTGTGATTGATTTCTACTGCACAATGCAATATTGCACATGCCTTTGCGCGAAAATCCGTAGCATAGTTTCCTAGTGGAAGTTTTTAGTTTTTGATCCGTTTGTAAACCAAATCAATTCCCCAAACATGTATCCGCAGTTGAATTGATTCCAGCTCATCAGATCCGTAATTCATTCTTGCCTCAGCCCATTATCACCAAATGGAGAGAAGGGAAGTCTAGCAGGCATTCCATTACATCGGTAGGAGCAGTCCTCATTACTTCTGTTATTCCTAAACACCCAAGTATGTATCTTGCTAAATTCAGTATAGCGTTTGCTACCGTATCTTTGTCCACCACAGCAGATATGCATAAGAGATCATGGGTCTGATCATCGTAATGTATCTCAGTTACAGCTCTTCTACTGGTCTACACGATCATATCTAATTGCCGCCAATATTCTGCTTTTTACATGTTTTCAAGATTTTGGTCTATCTCCTCCAAGAATGCGTGAGCAGTATTTTTTTTCAAATACGTTTCACTATAAGTAGTTCTTCTGAATTATAAATGGTCGACATTTTCCTGTACAATCATGTTTCTTAACCTTTAGGGAACATTTTCCATTCGTGTTCAACTGAGCTCGTTCCTTTAGGAACGAGCTCATCATTTTTTTTTAAGTAGATTTAGAATCGTTGACAAAAATACACCAAACTATGGCACTGGTAATACTGCAAACTTCTCCTAGACCCCTCACCACAAACTGCACTACTCAGTTCAATGTTTCTGCTGATGATGATAGATTTGCTATTGAAACGTACTGCTATGTGCTGACTGAATTAAAAGACAAAAGAAAATGAAATTAAAATTAGCTAGCTCAACGGATAAAATTTAAAAGGGCGCAAAAGAACTATTAACCTCAGAGTTACCCTCGCGAATTAAAACTTGAATCTAACCACGAAAAGTGAAAGAAATCAGACTCTCTTAATTCACCCCAAAAATTGAAAAGGTTTAATTTAAAATAAAAGAACAGAATTTTTAACTTAAAGATGCTAATTAACAATCAAATTTTATTTTTCAAAAAGGGTTAAATTACAAATAGTGCAGAAAAAAAAAACCGTGAACTGAAGGTTCTAGCCTAAAATAAAAACTGCACTTGATTCTAAATTACAATAGGACAATGCTATTTCCTATACAAAGCAAAAGTTCTGTTTGAAATTATTCCCAAAGTTCAGGAAGATAATCCTAAATATGCCTATTCAATCCACGTGGCTGCAAATTAAAATAAACTAAATTAAGCGTGGAAAATTTCTATTAAATAACAACAATGAAAAACTAAATGCAAGCACAATGCTTCTACTCACCCAAACGAGGTGATTGATAAAATAAAAAAAAATCAGCAAAATATAAAAACAGAAAATTAACTCTTTAAACTATAATGAGAAAAATTAAACTAAAATATATCTTCCTGCACAAAAATAATAAATAATCTTATATCTATAATGTGCACACATCAATATAATAATTGTTATAATGCGAATTCCTTGATAGACAAAATATTCACAGAAATCAAATCTCAAGAATTACAAATGGCAGCAAAGATTTAAAGATACATCTACTCACGTTAAATTCAACCAAGGAACTCTCTCTTCTGACAAAATACTACAGCGCAGTCGTAACAATACAAACAACGCACAAATCACCGACAAAATCTAGTAGAAAACGCATTAACTAGCCTAGCGAACGCTAGACATCTAAATGAATGAAATTAATTTAAAAAAGCTTAACATTTAATTAAATAAATCAAGCAATTAACTCTTTAACTAAATTTAAAACAAACTAAACATAATTGTGAAAATTTCTCGGTAAATTGATCAATGGCTGAAACGAAGTAAACAAGACAAAATCTAAGCAACTTAAAATACACACAGCGGTAACGCGGGTAAACAAAACTACAGCAGTACGTCCAGTTTAGTGCAGTTTGTGGTGAGCGGTCTAGGAGAAGTTTGCAGATTCAGAATCGTCTAAAGAGTATACTGAATGAGGAATTTTACTAAATAAGGCGTAGTTTGTATTAAAACAATCAAAACCCTGAAATAAAAGGAATCTAAAACTGCAACACATGTAAATCCCAAATTTCTTATTAAGTTTTTGAAATTTTTTAAAATGCCTTATTCGGTGTGTTCAAATAACGTTACTTAATATTTTCAGAAATTTTGAAACAAGTTGGTTTGCGAATCTTTGAAAAAATGTTCCTTGGCTCTTGCCAATTGTCCCTAGGATTTTCCATTGAATTCAAATTATGTAGAGACCCCTTTAACAGGAGAAAAGGGGGGTCATAATAATTTAAAATTTAATTTAGGTCCCATTAAATGAAAATGTATAATTTGATCTTTAGAATAAACCATGTTTTATATGTATTTTGTTTTTGCTCTTTTAATTTATGCATAACCAAACTACATGACTTCTGCGATTATTTTATTGATTTTGCAAAATTTGTTCGCGAATATCTTTGTAAATAGATACTGTAGAGCTTTAGGCAAAAATGCGGGTCTCCTAATTTTAGGCTTCAAGACTTTAATAATAATAATAATAATAACTTATTTCCAACAGGTTTACACCCAAGTACAGGAAATATTGAAATTAACAATTGCGAATACAATATATTATATCATAGTATACCTAGTTCAGAAGTAAACAAAGAGAAAGAAATGATTACAACACAGCGTTCACAATATCAGATAAAGAATTACAATTAATATCACACGTGTTACAAATAGCATTGAAGGAACTACACATTAAATATATTGGCGAGCGCAACATAATATTACTTCTGCTAGTAGGTAAATGAAATGAATGCAAGTGTCTTGATGATAACCGAGGTACATTGAAATTAATTTTGCTTTAAAAGAAAAATACAATCAATGTTGTTGTTTAACAAATTATATAAAAATTTTATATTAGAAATGTTTCGTCGAGATCTAAGAGATACAAAATTAAATCTAGTGAGCATATCATCATAGTTACAGCGGGATATGTGCCGTCGGTTATATACACTAAATATTTTAAGAAGCGTCGCTGAACTCGCTCGATATTATTGATATAAGTGATATGAGTGAACCATATTCTAATCGAGATCTTATAAAGGAATTAAATAATAAAGTTAAACAATTAATATCAGTAAAGTCTCTACAATTTCTATATATGAAACCGTACATTTTGTAAGCCTTAGCAATTATATCTGTAATATGGTCAGTCAAAGTAAGTTTATAATCAAATATTACCCCCAAGTCGCTATATACACTACATCTTTGAAGTATTACATTGTTAACAGTATAGTTATATTCAATAGTGTTCTGTTTCTTAGTATAGGTCATGACTTTGCATTTATTTATATTAAGTTGTAAGTTATTATGTCTACACCACATGGCAATAGAAGATAAATCGTTTTGAAGTAATAGACAGTTCTCCAATGACTCAATTTTAGTAAATATTTTCATATCATCAGCAAACAACAGGACCTCGCAATGAAGCGGTTTAACTATGTCATCAATAAATAAAAGGAAAAGCAGTGGTCCAAGGTTCGATCCCTGTGGTACGCCAGACGTTGGGTAAAAAATATTAGATCTAGTGTCGCGATATTCAACATATTGCTGCCTACCTATAAGATAGGAGCGAAACAAATCAACTAGAGCAGGAGAGAAACCATAATGTTGAAGTTGATGAAGTAGAACAGAGTGATCAATTTGGTCGAAAGCTTTTTGGAAATCTGTATAAATAACATCCACCTGCCCTTGTCTGTCTAAAATTTCAGAAGCGTTCTGAGTAAAACATGATAAATTAGTTATCGTTTATCAATGAAACCATGCTGGTTGGAGGATAGAAAACATCTCACAGAAGGATAAGACTTGAAATATAAAATGTAAAAAGAATTAAAAACATCCAATTTTTTAGGTGTTTCGGTTAATATGAAATGACCCCTATAAACACTTTTACATACGAGTTGTAACTACAGGGCGGTACGCTTTCCTTCCAATGCGATAGGGGCCTTGTAATAGACGCAGAAACGCACTCTAAGATTTATTATCTCAAGTCAAAAACGTCAGTAACTGAGATACAAGGTTTTGACTTTACGATGACGAAATGCTGTACTGCTATTCCTGCTTGGTATGCGACTAATCTCATTACTTTACCACCGAGTGAAATGAAGTTACAAGTTCGTTTTTGTTTCTTTTAGACCAGTGTGTAATATTAAGCGGGTAGTATACAAAAAAGACAAGCACAAATATCCTTCGAAGACCATTCGGCATGTTGTACGTATAATCAACAGCAATAATCGGGACACCTGTCCAGGTGGCGCGCATGCGTTCTTCCCTTAACGAGTCCTATAAAACAAATGCCGGCCGTTTCGAAAGCTCCAGTCTTGTGTGGTGCACCACCGACGATCGAGATGGCTGTGGATATGCGGGTGTCGTTCTCGTTGTGTTGTTTCGTCGCCGTTCTGATCGCGTTCACGGGCGCGAGTGCCACGGCCGACAGTGACGTGGGGGAACAATTGAAGGTGCTGAGCAAACAGGTGACGGCGCTGTTGGAGAGACGCCGCGAGGATCTGCAGATAATCGAGGAGAGCATGCGGAAGAAACTGACCAAGAGCCAAGAGTTCGAGGACGTCAGGGAGGAGATGAAGAACTTGAGGTAGGATTTTAGAGTGTCGAAACTAGTGTCCGGCGGGAATTCCCTCGATAGACCGAGGCGCCGGATTTCGTATAGTTGCCGCTACGTGTACGCTCGCCTGGGACCCGGCGCGGCGCGTCTAAGCGGTTTTCTTTGGCGATTTTTTTTTATTTCGTTTCGTTTTGGGGCGCGCCAAACCCGAAACTCTCTTCCATAATAGAGTTTGGCGTTTGAATATTTAACGAGGCTTAGGGTGAACGTTTCTAGTGCGCAGTAAGCGTTTCTTTTTAGGTCTTTTTAATGCCGTTCAGGGTTAGTTTTATCTTGTTTTAGCCTTTGCCGTAGTTGGATATATTGAAATGCGACATACCCATGAGAAATAATAGAACAATAAAATTATTTTAATATGCAATAAGCCATATCTTTCCCCCTGGGGATTTATTCAGAGTCCAGATGTTTAAGCATCAAAAAATAAGGGCAAAAGACGCAATAATTATCAAAAGATAGATCGATAGATGAACATTATTTTACAAGTATAATATAACATATACAAAAGAAACTCAAGAAGAATGCACAAAGAAAACACAAATCGTAATTTGGACACATAAACTATGCGTGTTTTACACTGATTTTGTAACAAAAAGGAAATCTTCACTGGCATAAAAAGCACAGTTAGTCAAGTGACCTTTTAAAACAAGTTTGAATTGTTTTAATGGCAATACTCCAATATCATGTTATAATAATTAAAGAATTTTGTGGATCAATATTTTATAGGCTGTTGCGTTGTGGAAATGTGGATAATAAGGGTAATCTTAAATTACTATTAAACCTCGTTGAGTAATCATGGCAATCTCATCGAATCTCAAGGCATTATTCTGTTTTATATATATTAAAATATTAAAAATAACTAAAGACACCGTTAAAATCTCCAATTTCTAAAAAAAGTTTAGTCCAATGCTCACTAATCTCTGCTCTTTCAGTAGCGCTTATGCATTTCTTCTGAGTTTTAAAAATTTTTATGTTCGGTATTAGAGCCGTTTTACACGTACGAGAATTTTTACATAAATCATACCAAATTTTGTCGCGATACTTCAGGTCTTTTTACATAGGAATAAATTTTAACCGGAATTTTCACGATATTTGTTGTTGTAAGCATAGAAATCCTAATCAAATAGCAGTTAACCGATAAACCAGCAAAATATGGATCATAAGTGTTTGGATTTAGGTTACAACTTAGAAGTGCAAATAGAACTAACCTTATTCCTGTGTAAAACGACTTGAAAGTGTCGCGACAAAATTCTTAGTAAAATTCTCACCAAAATTTTCGGGCTAATTTTTGTTGAGATTTATGTAAAAATTCTCGTACGTGTAAAGCGGCTCTTAGAAAAAAAAACAGGAAAAATATGTTCTGCCCAATCCTTCAATTCATTAATATTAACACAACCGGTTTCGGCTCTAAGCCATCCTCAAGTGTAGTGTTTGATTAAAATAAAATAACAAATTATAGTATGATCTAATTTTAAATTATAAAATTTATGTACTTACTTTATTACTAGTACTCTATTAGGTAATTTTGTTTTTAAATTGTAAGAAAATTTTAATAAATAGTGACTTAGCTTTGAATTCTAATGACTTAAGTAAGTATATAAATTTTATAAATCAAAATTAGATCGTACTATAATTTGTTATTTTATTTTAATCAAACAGTGCCTCTGAAGACGGCTTAGAGCCGAAACCGGTTGTGTTAATATTAATGAATTAAAAGATTGGACAGAACACGTTTTTTCTAATTTTTTCTAATACCAACATCATAATTCCACCAATGCAGAACTTACAACAATTTTGAAATTTTCTTTTGTAGTTAGTGATACATAACAGTGTTGTTGTCTGTGTTGTCAGTCATTTGAATAATTTCTCGTATTGGGAGCACTGCAATATTTAATTTTCTACAAATGTAGTCAGTGTTTCAATGTGAGATGTCTAATAATTTTGCAATATATTTATTCTTTGATTTTACTTCAAATGCATTTTTTTTTTTGGGATTTTGGTTTTTTGTTGAGTTAAAATTTATTAGCTTAATGCCTGAGCTCAGCCAGTCGAATAGTTTCCCTTCTAGTTAAAAGCAATTGCATACATTATCGAATGGTTGACATAAATTAAAAATATTGTCCCTGGTTTTGAACCTTGTGGTACTCTTTTGTCCAATACCAAATTTGTAAAAAGTTTAGCAAATTAGAGGTTAAGTATATGTTGCTTGCTTGGTGTTGTCATACTTTCTTTTAGTTTAGCAAATTGTGTTACAATTGTAGTACCTATATATTGCTACAATAGGGTCGGGTCCTTCAACGAGTTATACAAAAAACGACTTACTGTACTTCATTTTTGTGTTATACGATGAGGAATGCCTAAAACTATTCAACATTGGGATTTCATATTTGTGAGTAAAACCATTTCAAAAAATGATAAATTTCAAATTATGTCCGAAGACGTCACAACTGTTTTGGTCAATAAAAAACCGACGATTTTTGCATTGGCCCAGTGTCACACATGTCAGGCATCATTTAATGGCTTTTGTTCAGTAAGTGACATTTAGTACGATTATTTAATAATTCCGTGATATTACAATACATTGGGCGGTTATTAAATGTTAGGGAAATGGTTTGTACAATTGCTAAAGTAAGTTTTATAAGATTTGTTGTAACGGGATTTATACAAATCAAATAGGTCATTTTACACAGATTCTGAATTTGAAATAGTTACTGACAAAAATTTACCATCTATTGATGATATTATGATTACACAAAGTTTTTTCCAACAAATCTAGATTTTAGGGATAATGTCTTTCTAAAAATAACACGGACTGTACACATAATTTCAATCAAACTCAATGTCACAATTGAAAATTTGGCACATTTTGGCAATTCGGCGGAGACATGAATTGTGTAATAAGCGAACGTCAAACCGCCAATTAATTTTTTTATTGGCCCTAAACAGAATCTCTAATTTGTTATTGGATGGAACAGTGACGTTGGACTAAAATTTTTAAAAAATATACATTTTCAAACTTTTTTCTTTAAAAATACTAATCCCACAAACAAAAAACCTGTAGATTCCTAGTACTTTGAAACTTTAATTTCGAATGAAATAAAAAATTAGTTCCCGACCCTAGTTAGAGTAATATATGCACCACACGCACTTTGTAGTAAACAGTTACCACACAAAATTGTGCCTAACGTCTATAAAGGTGAGTAAGTACTACAACTGTGTATTTACTACTACTTTCATCTAGTTTTTGAGAAAGTTACTACAATATTTGCAATATTTTATGAAATTTGCTGTGAGATAATTTACAGAACTGAATGATATGATGATTATCAACGAACTGTCAATGATGAAGTAAACATAATGCTTCAATTGTTTATATCGCGTTTTCCATGACAAGACATAATTCTTGTTAAACATGCAATAGTGTATTGTACATTTGCTATAATAAATGCTACGACCCTTACATCATTACAAGCAGAAAAGAAATGTACTATTAAAATATGTCATAGCCAACTAGGTAAGGTTTATACTTAAAAAAAAACCTCCTAATTCAAAAATGCTAAGGAAAATTAACTTAAGAAGATGATATTAGACTTATAAAAATGCAAATCTTTCTCAATTAATCCAACGCGTATTTTTTAAGTAAGATACAAATAATGGGAAAAAAACACCTGCGTATTTTATTTAAAATAAATATTTAATAGCTTCATTAATATTATATCCATATTAATCCAAACTAAAGCCAAATATGTCGCTCGTAAAGTCCAATCATATTAAACTGTGAGTGGCAATGTCAAATATTCCTTCAGGAAAAATACTAAACCCAAAACCCTCAAGGACAATCTCGTCGTAAAACCACACTGACAAAGAAATATAACAAGAGTCAAACGTATAACAAATATGCAATAGATACTATGTAACAATTAGACATTTATCTTCAACAAAATTCCTTCGCTGAAATTTTTTGTGATAACCTGAAATAAGATATAAAAGAAATTTTGCGCTTCGAATGTTCAAACGTTCGTTTTTTCGTGTCTGTAGGTTCTCAAAATTAAGGCAAAAAGGAAAATAAATCTTCACTTATATATAGTCGGGCGCATTCACCTTTGATGCTGTTAAGACTCTGACCGTACCGAGCCTTCTCGAAATCATAAATCTTATAAAAGCAATCAGAGTGTGTACAAACAGTGAAGCCAGAAAAGTTCGTGCCAACCCCGACGTTACTTTATGAACGTAAAATGTGATATAGGTCGGCGAATTACGTTGAGTGTGAGTAATGGTAACGCGATACCTAAACATTGCTGATGAGAAACAATCGAAAACTTTGCGTGAAAAACTTTAAAATCGGAAAGAATTAATTTTAAAAGCTTTTATTGTCTTTAGTGTTGAATATCCAATTATATTATATGGATTTATTTTTTGAATTCTCTACTTTATATTGGTAACACCCTTGGCCAAAAGGGGAGTATTAAAATAACCAATCTGCTCAAAATCATCATTATATATTCTTTTTAATTAATTTAATAAATAAGATTATTGTAAGAGTTGTCCGAACAAGGTTTTCGTTAGGTGCCATGGAATCATGCCTTCCTATATTTATTAAATATGGTATTTTGTCCTTGCCATGCCTCTTTATTTATGAATGTGCGGTGTTCACTCATAAAAACAAAAAACTGTTTTCTAATAATAACTTTAATACAGCGTATGATACGAGATATAACGATGACTGCGCCGTACCAACTCATAGAGCTGCGCTCTTTGAAAGGAGTCCGAGGTTTATATGCATCAAGATTTATAATAAACTACCAAAAAATGTTAAAAATTTGGAAACTCATGGGTTTAAAAATTACTTAAAAGAATATCTGAAGCACAAGTGTTATTATAGCGTGTCGGAGTTTCTTGAGCAATCAGTTTGGGAGTGTTGATTTTGAATATGTTTTTATGTATAAACCTATGTATTTTAATGTAATTTTATGTATTTTATTGTATATATTTTACTGTATATCTTGTCCTGACGCAGCCCATATCGCTTTAGATCCAGTGGCTAATAAAATTATTATTATTATTATTATTCATATGGTTTCAATTTAAGTAGGCACATTGTATAACCAGTTCGACCCATAAACAGTAATTTTGCAACGCTATCGACCATTACTAATATTCATTCATTTATGAACGAAGTTATTAATTATTTAGACGGCTGGTGAGTGTCTAGCGGGGCCATTCTGTTGCTTAACACGGCTTTGTACTGTATTAACCATAAGGTATTAATGGGTAAACTTGAATGCGAATGGTGTTTCGATTGTTTCTGCCTGACGGTACGCAGTATGTTATAGTTTCCTTCAGATCGAGAAATGTCAACAACTATTTTTATTCTTCTGTTCTGCCGACGTGTTTGGGAGTACTCTAGGGTTCGGTTTTAGGCTCGGTACTGTTTTTACTTTTTTTTCTAATGACATATTAGAATTCATTGACTTTTCTTTATTTTTATATGCCGACGACACTAGTGCTGTAGTTTATGGAGCTGATCCTGTACAGATTCGTGATCGCGGCGCAAAATGTTCTCTTTGTTGAGCTGTGTGAATAGTTTCAACGTAAAAAACTTCACATTAAAGTTTCAAAAACTTTTTTCACCTTCTTTTGGATTAAACACCTAGCTGGTTTAACCATTGTCGTCAATTAATACACAATGCTAATCGTACTATCAAATCCGAAATTTTAAGGCAGTATTGAATTTCAACTGGTTGGTGACATTTTATTATAGTCAAGTTTTCACCAGAATATCATACGCCATTGTCGTTTGATGTTCGTCCCCATATGCGGATGATGTTTTTATTACCCAAAAACTAATAATTCTTTGTACTGCATTGCTGCGTTACTAGCAATGAAACAGAGACCATGGTTCAAGAAATTTGGTATACTCTTTCTACCTAATGTGGAAACATTGGTGTGTCTTTATAACAATAGCAATAAATTTCCGATAAATTCTCTAAAAATACAGCAAATTTCAGGGGTAAGTCGATTGGAATTCACTAAAAGATCTCCGATTTCGGTAGGACTTTGCTTGTTTAACTTGTTGTCCGATGCTATTAAGGAAGTATAAACGTTGAAAATATTTAAATCCGCTTTGCGAAATCACTTGTTTGAAAATTGTGTTTACTCGCTTGATGAACATTTAGTTATTTTTGTCCAGGAGTGCAATAATGTTTTCTTTATGTTAATTTTATTTCTATTTAATTTAATTTTACATCTTTCTACATTAAGGTTCAAAATATGTATGTCTACATTTCTGATATGTCCACTATATTTATTTTTCTGGACAAGTATATATCAATCTAGCTAAAACGAGAGAAAAAGGTGCTGTTTAATTCATTTTATCTATCAAGCTAACCCTAGTTTTTCATTTTCTTTGTATTTTCTTATTAATTTTCATATTCATTCTTTGTCCTCTCTTTGTTCTATTTACTATACCCAAATTTTCGAAACAAACTGCATTTTGGAGGACGTATGAGACCTTACTATTTCACAGGCTTTCAAGAACTTATTCATAAGGTTTCATAGTTTTCATATTTCTCGTCGCCCAGAAACCCTTCAATTACACTTAGAAAACACTTTCAAGTTGCCAATTCTTTTTCATTCATTGAATTTTTCTTGAAAACGAAAATCACCTTTGACGTTATTTAACAAATATGGCTTCTTTTTAGTTTTGTTTAGTTTTCATTTTATTAGGAAAATATTTTTTTATGTACTTAAAACTACTACCTTCCTTGTCCATGCTTTGACCACTCCCATTAGTCCAAATTTAGTGTGAAGAGGCGAAAGAAACATTTTTTGTAGGTTAACAAGTTTGAGAGAAAGAGGTTAAGGAGGGGATGTTTTATATATCAAGCATCAGATTCAAAAACGTTCTACGAAGCTAGTGTTTCTTTTATTATCCTAATCTCCTATAGATACAAAAAATAATAAAAATACTTTGTAAAACCCTTTATGTTCATTATAAAGCAAGACTGCTTTTAGGTTGTATTTCGGCAAATCTATAAAAATACGTTCTGCGAAGGTACATATTCCATAGTAATCCCTTCCAGTGAGCCATCAATAGCACAGCAGATCCCCAAAAACTTGAAAATGTCACATTCGGTTTTCAATAAATTGAAGTACTTTTTATATAACGAGTTCTACTCTTGATTTTTGACGATTCATATACACTGATGTACTGTGTCTGACATGAATATACATTATTATTATTATGTGATTTTTCCGAGTGACGCCCTAAATCATTTAATTCATTCTTAGTTACTAAGGGAAGTTAACTGGTAGTTGGTAAAAATGTTGGGTGACAACTAGTATTTTCAGGAAGTTGTGGATCAGGTCCTGGCGAAGAATTAGAATTACCGGAAAGCACGTTATCCAGTTTTAAAGAGGCACTCCGTGTTGGTAGTTTCTGGCTGCAAGGAACTGACCTGGGTGCAGAAGACACATTTTATACAGAATTTTGGTTCCCCTTGTTTTTTTGAAATCGCTTATATTCTAAGGACAAAGTAGCAAACACTTATATACATGATCAGTAGGTGCTCTTCAAGCCATAGGAACAGCAAACGGCGTAGAATTGTTTTTGCTTTGCATCCACTGCACTAAGTTACGTAATAACTTACACAGTAAACATGAAGAGACTCCTGATCCCCAATTTAACACTTAAAATATGTTTTAGAGATAGATGTTTTTTTGGCCCCTGTGATATAGAAAGAAGTATCTAACTTGAGACTTTATAATAAATATATAGCAAAACTTATCCCCTGGATCTTTGCAACATCCACGACTAGAACTTGATACATTAAGTAAAATCGACCTAAACGCTGGACCATACTATAAACGAGACGGAAGCAAACTAAACTATTAGAAAACAATAAAACTGCACTGAAAGGTTCGTAGAATAGTGCTGTGAAACCACCTTTACGGCTTTGTGCACAATGTTTATATTATTACTAGAGTGGTCAACTTTCGTTTGTGCACCAGGTCAGTACTAAGTTTCATATATGTGACATTAATGTTTAACACAAGTATACAATACAGCGTCGGGAAAGAGCAAAATTATTTATTCATTTAACAATAAATATTATATATAAGCCCCTTACCTTGTTTAAATAGCAGACTCTAGCTATTACTAGGGCAAAGCGCCAATTGCTCGTGGTCTGGAAAACTAGAACCTTCAGCAAAAAAAAAATATGAATCAAAATATCAATAAACAGAATAACCTCCAGTAGATAACATAATATAAATAAAAAGCTGATATAGATTCATTCATTCCTCGGCAAAAATCTAAATCTTTTTCACCTTCTTCAATCTTTTTTTGTGCCCTGCTTAGCATAGAATACGGCTTCTCGTATAAAAACCACGCTTTTACGGAAAATTATGAATATTGAAACACCAAAGTAAAGATGTTCTTTCCCACATTTTATGCTAACGATATTGCTTACAACAACAGCACCAGAAAGAATAACATTTGAGCCTCCATTCGGTTCGGGAACCATTTAGGATGTAAAAGCCGTTTGACCCGTAACAGCATTCGAACACACGAGAAAAAGCTTAAAACCAAACGACGCGTGTATGCGAAAGTGCTGTAATATTCTTACTACCAACAGAAACATACGGTAAGAATTAACACGACTTTAACGTCTGAAGTGCTTAAAATTCAAGGAATGTATCAGAGACTACTTTTAAAATATCTCAGAAAAAGTCATATTTGGCATTTTGTTTAAATCGTTTTGAACCCTTTTTCTTCAAATATACAGGTTATTCTTGAAATAAGACGTTTATGTTGCAACATTTCTATATGTCACTTAAGTGTGTATGAATTTGCGCAATAAATTAGGATGCACAGAAAACAGTAGTTTTATATTCTTAATTTTATTTTACTATAAAACAAAGCTTTACAAATCAATAAGTTTATCGTTTTCATAAAGAGGTTGAACTTTAGCAACATGATATTGTTGTAAAATGTTTTCCTTTGGAATTGCATGAATGGTTTTGTGGCTTGGGATATTCTTTGCAACAGCTAACTGTCTAGTGCTAATTGAGGAATCCCTGTTTTATAAATCTTAGAGAAAATTGCTGTGGTGTTTATCAAACAAAATAAACTAATAGGTTTTCTCTACACTCAGAAAAGTTACTGTGTTGAATTAACAAAATGCCTATTGTTGATTTTTTTTGTTATTATGACCAAAATTTGAGTTGAACCAAAGCAATTTCTCGGGTTCTATAAAAAAAGAATTTAGCTTGAATCGGTTTAGTTAAATTGCAGTTTGAACTTGTCCCAATTAACAATAAAAATGATTCCTTTAATATTACTAGAAAGTTAACACGTTTTTTTCCATTCAACTAAAAATGCGATTAGATAGACAAATCTGAAGCATTAAATCAAATTACGTTATATAAATTACAAAATATCAGTGCGTTCTATTTTGTAGCAATTTTATACGTTAAACACTTACATATATTACAAAAATTGTCTCATAGATGGCGTTTCTCTTATTTTACTCCAATTACAGAACAAACTTGGCACAAATATGGTGATAAGTACGTTTATAATACATTAATCTTGTATATTTACCAGATAAGTGTCTAATAGGACCTGTGATCGTTGAAAGGGTAACTTCCTTAACCGCATATTACAGCGGCAGAGTGGTCTTCGCGATCAACCCCCAATATACGGAACAAACACTTAGCATCTTTACAATATCAACCGCATGTTTTCCTCAAATAAGTACGTTGTTAAAACAGGATTAAATATTATAGTTCGTTCAATTAATATTCATTTAAACGGAATATTCGAAATTTGATAAATTGATTTGGTTAATTTGACTTAAATTTTGGTTATCATAACTAAATTATTTTTCACGTGATACCTTTCAAAGAGTTGAAGTGAACTCTTGCCATGATTACTTTAACAACATAAATTTGTTGTACTAACAACAAAGACTTAACAATTTTTTTTCGTTCCTGCAACAAAAAGAAAATGGTTTCGCATATACAACCAAACACATACAAAACTGTTAAATTAATTAAATTTTGGTTAGCTCAATGCAGGTACTTTTTTGACAAAAAGACTAAATTAACATGTTAGAAGCACTCTCTGAATATAAAACTATTTTAAATATTTTAGTGTTTCGGTTAAATAAATTTTTAGAATGCAGAATTTACAGTTTAATGTTGGCTCAACTGGACTGTCCTTATAAGAAATACTCTTACGTTGTTTTCAGCAGACAGTTAATTGAAACTTAATTAATGATATAGCAATAGAAACAATAAATAAAGGGAATTCCATTGATTATAGATAATCTGCAGTAAAATCATGCAAAGGTATGTGGATCACGTACCTACACATAATACATGTCGTTCACAGCTTGAATTAACGCGACCTATAAAGCTTTTAACATGATATCATATATCGGGAAACTGACGGCTGCGAAATAATTAACTCTAAGTAAGGTAGTAACTTTTTGTTAATTTCTTATATGTTATAAACCTAAACGGGTCGTCATTAGTTATTTATAATTTTGAGTAATCTACGTTAACATACAATTTAACATTTCTTTTAATACAACTGAAAATGTCTCAAATCTAAACCGACATCAAAACGTACTCTTGCATTCGAAGAACTCGTTAAACATTAACGTGACTGGAACGCTTCCTCGTCTATTCCCGTCGTGATATTGATTCGTTGGCATAAAGTCTCGTTCGCTCAATTTTTAACTCTTGCTACCATTGCTGTATAGACCTGAGCAGGGTATATTCAAAGCAACGCCTTTCGGTGCTTTGACACTCGGAGGGACGTAAAACCTATGAATATTAGAACGTTGTCTTCGCTTTTGAAGTGTGCAAAAAGCCATCGCTATTATATTTAATGGATACGTTAGATACGCGCAATGAAATCTTGATAATTCTCGTTATAACTATGTGACATTTCTTACATTTTTAAATATTTAACTTATTTCGTTACCCTCCCTAAAATGTCAATGCTGTTTCTGACGCATTTTCTTCACATGACACCTTATTGCCTGATGTCATACATGACTCTTTGCATAAATTTTTTCCTTTAGTTACCATAGATGAATTAATAGCATTAATGGCTGCTTTTATTAGCAAATACACCACATATATATATATACCCTCTGAAAATTATCATTAATTTGTCAATTACATCTGGCGACTTTCCGGAACGCTAGAAAACTGTAAAAATTGTACTGGTGCATAAAAAGTGTCATCACAATATTCTTAGGTACTGATTACAGACCATTTCTATTATATCCAGTTTTGCGAAACTTTATAAGAAGGCGCTGTTTGTTCGAATTTATAGTTGAAATACCCTTGCTTTCCCCCTTGTTAACTCGGTTTCATCTCAGTTCCATCTACAGTTACCAATCTTGCATCAACATCTCAATTCATCAGTGAAGTTTTGGACAGACGCGGACAGGCGGACGTGATTTACACTGACTTAATCAAAACTTGTTTGACCTGATCAATCATGATATCCTATTTGTCGAGTTGAGTCACTTGGGTTTTGTGCTGTCTGCTGTATGTTTGCTTAGATCGTACCTAAAACAGAGAAAATATGATTGCACTTATAATGGATACAGCGCCAGTAGGTTTTATTCTTACCTCTTTTATCAATGATCTGCTTTCTCATATAGATCTTCCTATATATGCTTTGCTTATGCTGATTACATGATTTTTTCATGTTCTGCGGCTATGCTATCCCTTGGCTTTATCACGCGTGTCTCTAAAAGAAGCATGATTGTTTTGTATCTCATTTTCATTAAGAGATAATCGATTTGCCGCAAAGCTCTAAGCGCACAACTGGAGGTTGAAGAAACTTTAATCAAGGCGTTACTACAAAGCTCAAGAGTTACTAGCTAGGTGGTATCATCTGCAAATACGATGTCCTTATCTACAGATATATTATGCGAAAAATCGTTTAGATATGTTTTAAAAAAAATAGTATGGGTCCGAATATAAACCCGTGCGCGACACCAAACTGAACGATTGAACGCGTCAATATGTATCAATATTATTTTATAGTACCAAAAGGAGGTTCTATACATATTTCAAATTTATTATTTATTATTATTTTTTTATTAGGTATGTACTTAATAAATGCTCTCTTAATTTTTTTTGTATCCAAAGATACCTGTTATAAAATTTGTGGGAACCGGAAGAATTACTGATTAATTTGGTAGAAAACGCACTCCTTATACACTAATCTATACCTTTCTTTCTCAAACATTCAGGCATACATATACCTGTGTCCACTGGAGTATCTATCATCTTTAATCCGAAAATAGATTAATCATCATGCCAGATTTTTTTTTCAGATGAATGGGACAATGAGACAATACAATATGCAGAATAAGTATGTGGTTATTAAAGATTTTCACGAACTTTGCGTTATATTCATAATGTATTCCCCAAACGCCCTACGCATATACACCACTAAAGACATTTCTTTAAATTGAAAACGTTAATATGCTCATAAAAAAGAAAAATTGTCGTCGTAACTCACCTCATAAAAACATTAAATTTTATTGTCTCAACAGTGATATATGTGTGTGGAGAGGATGATGTTGCATTACGACCTAAGAGATCTATTGTGTCCTCTATTCCTTCTGTTTTACAGCTGCCCTTGCAATATATTAATTTTAAAAAGTGTAAGATGTCATAAGGCCCCAGTCTTCCTCTTCGATTTCATATGCTCCCAGGTGTTTCATCCTGTTCCCAACAAAATCTACATTGAGATTCCTTTTCTAATCCAAGCTTACTCAGATGTCCTTTAAGTTTACAGTGGCCTGAAAGTATTCCTGTTAATATGCGAACATTGTTCTTACTCACAGGTTGATGCATTCCGTAAACCTCTTCTAGTTATAGATTCTCAGAAGAAATTCTACTTCATTCCCTGGAGATTCTACCAATAATTAGATTTTCCCTGTTCCATTTCTCTTTTCAGTTTCTTCAGTATTGTACTGCTGTTATCCCGCAAAAGGGTTCAGGCCTTATAAAAGGTATTCTAGACCTTTTTTTGCGAGATTATCCGTTATCTCGTTTGCTTCCACTTCTGTGTAACCCGTAACCCACAGGAAGGTTACTTTATTCCTTTTGCCAGCTCGTGTAATATCCCCATGCATTCCCAGGCCATCTTAGAGCTGATTTCATGTGAGCTCAGCGTTGGCTGCTTATCTATCAGACATGATGATAATCTTCTGCTTTCATTAACTTCTGTCAATATTGAACTCAGCGCATCTTTCAATAGCGTGTTTTTCCACCTGGAAGATACTTGGGTATTTTCCCAAGCTTTCGAAGTACTTGGTTCTAGGCCCATATCTTCCCATTCCACTTCCTTCTGCCGTTTTGGAACCATCAGTGTACCATTTGACAGCATTTTTATTCAATTCCAAGATGGTGTTATGATCCCACTCGCTCCTGTTACTAAGCTTTATGATGAATTCCTTCACAAAGCTGAATTTTTTTAAGATATCATCCCGGGAATATCGCAGATTTGATCACCGTCAGGAGATTGAGGCCTATGCCTAATCATTCCTTCCTTGACCATTCTGACTGTGGTTCTTTTTGTCACACCCTCTACCACAATATGGAGAGGGGTAAGATCCAATACTATCTCAGTAGCTGCTATTGGGCAAGCTCTCGTAGCCCCAGTTATGCGTACGCATGCTAATCTTTGCACTTTCGAGAGGTTAATTCTCGCGGTGGCGAGATTAGTTCTTTTGCTCCAAGTTACTGATGCCTACAATTATGTATATGGGTAACCGGCATAAGGAATCCGCCGTCCATCCAGTTTAGGCAGCGATTAAAGAAACTATTACTAGCGGAAAAGTGGAAAAGTTTCTTTCTTTCACCATTCGTTATATCGATATGGGTTTGTTTTGTCTTATTTGTTGAGGATGTGTTACTATTATGTCTCTTTGCAAACATATCATTTTTACAGATTATTTTGCTATTTATTTATTTTATTATATTACGTTATTTTTATTTACTTAACAATTCTAAACTATTTTATTTTACATAATAACAAAGTTGTAACAATTTCTGTAATTGGTTGAATTGCAAATATATATATTATTATTAAAAACACACAGACGTATGATAAAAACGTTGGTTTGCAAACGCGGTATGTACTATATACCTACTGTAGGTTGTATTATAACAATTTCAGAACACAAGGCTATTATACCTGCACAAACCCATAAACATTGCACGATCAATGGTTGTTTCTGTGTATTTATGCATAACAATACATAGACAAACATACAAAATTCACGAATGGGCCAAACCTTTGTAAGCTATCGTGCACTCCATAAAGTAAGCAAGGTACAGGGTATTATATCTCTCTTTCCATCTATAATATAACAAACAAATCGCCCGACATCAGCAACACAGTTGGGTAATTTACATAATGTAGTCTTTTGAATAGAGGGGTGGTACAATGTTTCCTAATAAATTTTACAAATATTTCCGACAGTATTGGAACTAAGTGCTACATCAGAGTAATGCATGAATCTGTTTGCAACCATAGCGACTAATTATAATTGACGTTACACAGTAATGGTGCTTTGTAAGGCAATAAAATTTGCAATGGGTTTCGGTGTTTAAAAACATGCTTTTATTATGCCTAGTTACAAAGTTCAATGTTTAATTTTACACCTCTGACATTGTAGTAGACTCTATAACTATTTATTTAGGAGAATAAAAATAATACATAATACTTTCGAGATAGTCGTCTTTCTTCCTTCTTTTTAAGAAACGTCTATATAGTAATATATAAAACTAAGTCAAATAAAGTATGCTTTAATTTTTAAAATTATTAGTAGTAAAACAATGAAAACATTCACCATGTAGTTCATGTCATTTACACACTCCCAGTTTTTCTGCTCATTTTTTTCTATTCCCTTTCTCTCCCATTTTCCAATATTGCATGTAGAATAAGAAGCAGCTGTCATGCACAAATAACAGATGACACTTATACATGGTACTTGCCCAGAATATTGCAGGCGTGTGTATACATAACAGACGTGTCTAAGTCATGTATATAGAGCTTCTAACAGGACGCTATTTGTCAAGCAAAATGGGACCTACGATATAAGATTTTGGATGACATTTTGGAAAGGTCGTTTTTCTTAAATATCAATTTTTCTTCCTCCACTTTAAAATTACATACTATGATATGCACGTCACAGATAAAAATATACCGGGTGTCCCTGAAGAAGTGACTTGTCTGTATAACTTCTAGTATTTGTAATAGAAAAATCAAATTATGAATGGAATACTTAGACAATCATAGTTTTTGACATAGTCGATTAATTTGTGCCACCTCCGGTTTAAGTGGAAATGACTTTGAGTTTTGGTTCTTAAAACACTTGTATATTTTTTTTATTTTAATTCAGGATAATCAATCAATCTAATGTATGTACAACAATACCAAAGGGTATAGCAGGATAAATCTTTCAAAGGTGTCCCTGGAGGTACATATTTCAACTGCCTATAGTTGCCGAGGGCCTTGATACAAGCAATTAATCCCCAAACTACTCTATTTTGTTTGAGCAATTGATTTGAAATATCCATCATTTTATAATTTCTCTGTGATAATTTTAACTATAAACAGATAAAATTCAAACAGAAATGATGATAATGTAAAACAATGTAGGGGCTAATCACTATATCACACCAACTATATTTATTTTATATTTCAGAAATATTTATAAAATATGAATCGTAGTTGAATATTAGTTCTATTAGCATAATATGTATAAAATATATTATAGAAAATATATTTGAAATACGTTTTACAAATATATACGTTATGTAGCATTAATTATATTTTATTGCAAATAATTTCTCAATATATTTTTCTTAACTCTGCAAGGATTTTGCTATGTATTTTTGTAAATATTTATTTTATATAAAAAAAAATAAAGGTTTAATTTTTGTTTTTGTACATTTGGTGGGTGGACTAAAATGGGTAAAATATGCATACATATTAAGTACCTATTTAAAATGACAGTTTAAAGATTAAATTAGGTAATATATATCTAAAATTATGATTTAGTTAGTATCTATGTTAAGCGCTGTAACTATAAATATATATGCGTTTACATCAAAGGCAATTATTTTACGTAGGAGCTAAAATAATTGCAGCGAGGGAACTGCTATGTGCATCCATTTTAGTTCATTCTGGCAAATTAAATAGCTTTTATATGAGTGTATGAAAAAAAATCCCACTTTTCGTATGAATAATATTTTACAAATATTTTAAAAAATATCAAACTTACATTGATTTAAAATATGGAATAAAGATTTCAATTATTGTTTTATCTATTAAATAAAATATAAAAAATATATTCAAAAACCTCTCACGAAAAATATTTGTCAAATATATTTTTAAAAATATCTCTGGTATATTTGTGGCTGTTAGGGTTGCATCAAAGCCCTTAGTGACTTTAGAGAGCTGAAACTGCACGAATCAATACCTTAATAAGGCACATCTTTTGTATATAGGTTTTGGATTATTTACCTCCAGAGACATTTTTCAATGGCTTAGGTATCCTACACATTTTTTTAACATAAAAAGCATTTTCTTTAATTTTTATTTTTCTTATTGAATGCTTTGAACAGCTTAAAATACTAATTTCCTTTAGGGTAATAACATATTTGTTCGCGTTTGTTGTGGGTATACATCTTTGGCGTGCATTTAAACGCAATAAAATATTTTTAGATTTTGTTTCATTTAAGAGCGGCTGGCTAGTTATCATGAAAGAACATAGAATTAACCATAGAATGCGTATTAAGTGTTTTTTGTCAAAACACTAAACTGTAAGCATGTTAAATCAATACTTCTAAATTTCTCCTAGGAACAATTGTAACTCTTTTTCCGAAAATGTTCATGAAAGTATAATTTTTTTAAAATATCATGTAAAGAATTGAAGAAGAATTGAGATAATAGCATAATCAAAAATGAAGCAAAATGCGCTGTATAAATAAGTAAATCGCACTAACAATTAAATATTAAATGTAAAATTTAAAAGTTAAATTTAAGGTTATTAATGATGCATATGCTACAGACATAAACGATTTACGACTTTTTTAAAATGGTTTTACTCAATTTAACAGTTTAACGAATGTGAAAGGGAGAACAAATATTTAAAGCTTAAGCAATTATGAATGCAGTTTTACATAAGCTGATGTGAGTGTAAAAATAAATTTTAATTACAAATTTAATAATACATAATTGATTGTATTTAAAAGCGAAAGCTTGATGTTTATACTTTGTTTTTATGTTTACGAAACATTACATATGGACTTTACATAAGATGTGCTTTTAACCAAAATATATACAAGATCATACGTTGTTATTGACGTAACAAAATAGTTTGTTTAATGGAAGCAATTAAGAGTATTTCCCCCAAAGAATGATAATGTACTCAAGGAAAACAATTCTTGCAATACTTAAAGGATTTAGTTAGCTAAATATAATGAAAAATGCTATTGAAATTGAAAACTTCTACAAATAAACTGCAAAGCATTAGATCTTACCCCTCTCCATATTGTAAATAATGGGATGGCTTTGATTTAAATATTTAGAATGGGTAAACATAAAAATTTCGATATAACATGATGTTTTCTACAATATTAGAGTGGCGATACAAATACTATATTAAGTTAGAATGTAGTAAAATTATGAGAGAAGAACTAACAGCAAGTATCCCATACCAATATAAGTACATAATAAATATTTTAATAATACTCTTAATGTAATTAATTATATTATATTAATTAATTGCTCCTAAATATTTGTAGTTACAGTTAATTAATTCTAATTGACATTATGTATAGTTAGAAACTTCATTAATTCTTAAATCAAATTTTGCTGACTTGCGCTAATGTTATGAAGTGTGTCGATCTGACGACAGTAATTATTATATCCGCCAAAAAACTTTACATCCCCCAAGGATTACGTGTTCTCGTTACTGAAACCAACAAGCAAATCTTCAAACTTTAAATATCAAATTGATTTTTTACTTCAACTGCCAATGTCTACTAAAAGTATTTAAATAGTACTTTTAATATAAATGTTTGTTAAAGTGTAAAGAAGTGCAACGCCCTGGCGTTACTGAAACCAATGAACAAACTATCAATCTTATAGAAATCACATTTACCTTTTTTTCCTTCAGCTCCTGACATCCACTAAAAATTGCAAGTAATAATATCAATATTGACACCGATAATGTACATAAAAACAGATATCCTATAAAATTGTTCCCATGGTTTAACTGCTAATAGAACAATTTTGTTCCAATTTACGGCAAACTGTATATTTATAGTAAAACTAATTAAGCACATCCACTATATTATTGAACTGGCGCCAGGATTCCATTAAAACGTTTTAATAATTTTAAATACACAATAAGCATATATTTGTTTCATTGAAGGTGGATTCAAAATAGAGTTCGTTGGAGGCGATAAATATTTTGGTGGTTCCAACACTTTATGGATTTATATTTTACCGATATTTATCGAGAATACAAAATAATATTCACGCTCACGAATTAAAAATAAAATTCGCTCACGAACGAATCCCATTTTTATCAGTCTTAAGTAAGTAGTTAGTTAAAATAAGTAACTACTTTTAAGGGCGCTTTCCATCATGCTTATATCCGCATACAAAACAATATTTATCATGATATCTTAAAACAACATTTTTTCTTAATATAGTTATAAATACTGTTTGAAGCTTTTCACATATTAATCTCTTCTTCCAAAATGTGTTTTATGTTATGCATAAATAACTTTACTGTTTTTCGATTTATTTTATTTTGATTAAGTTTTTTCCATACTACCCTCGTATCTCAATCATCCTACGTACCTTTATTATAATTGCATATTCCTGTTTCCTGACCTTATACTCTGAATAGTAATTTCTGCCTCGCCACACCGCTTTAATTAATAGATGTTTGATTATTAACCTTACCTCAATCTAATATGCTAAGTGAGCCATATTAATTTGCAATTCACAACTTGAGTACTACCAACAGTCCTCGTCATTAGGAGCATTCCCACCCGCATTTCACGACTTCGTGGGCGCTTCGAAATTAGCAAAGTTTCTCCGTGCCCGTCGCCGTCACAGACTCTTCGGCAAATAAAAACGTACGAAACAATTTCCATGTGAGGGACACCCATCTGCACGTACGCAAACTGAAAGAAATAAAGTTTTCCCTGCAGGAAACGTAATCCCATTTTCAATTCTTATCCCATCACGTCCTTTTACGTGCATTTCGATTCAACGAGCTACACGGAAGGCGACCAACGTGGAGTCGCGTTGGGGAAAGAATAGGACGTACCGATTTTTAGATCGGCAAATTTAGCTAAGCGATTCATGAGCGCCCCCTTTTTTTTTCTTCTGCCTTACTATTGGCTCTACTAGCACTAACCTAAGTAGAAACTCAAGTCTGCCAAGCGAACGTAGCATTCTCTTCGGAACCCTCTTTTCTAAATCACAGACATAAAAGTATATTTGCCTGCGTGTCTACGCGGTGAGAAGAATTTCCATTCGGAAAACACTTACCAGCGAATTGCTTGCGCCATAATAGTTGTCTTCGTTGTTCGAAAATATGGCATCCTTTGAATCGAACAGAGCAGGACGTTTTAAACTTCAATGAATGATATTGGAAGTAATAAAGAGCAGTATTCCAGATATCGTTCTGTATGAATGTTATGTCGATCACCAAGCCGAATTGAGATTGAGAAATAGATATTCAAATTATGTGTATACGTTATGTAATATTACAGCATTTTCAATCGATATTAATGTAACAAATATTCTTTTTGAAACACATAATTGTTACGATTTGTTATGTAGATATATGAACTGAACGTCTTCAAACTTGACTCATAAACTAAAATTTGGAAAATTTGATTATATTGAGACGTACGCGTATTGCAGCGTATGTACGTCTCAATACTGCTATCTAAAAAGATGTAAAATAGAGATCGAAACGATAAATACATTATGTAATTATTAATGTGAACCAAATACAGCCTAAATTAGATATATACAGCGTATTCCACGTAACTGGTTCATTAAAAGTTTATGATGTTCTATTATTTACTTATATTTGAGATTTTGGCACCAGTATCTGTTCGATTGGAACTATAAATGTAAAATACCTTAACCAAAATATCACTTCCGGTTGACCGGAAATGGATGTCAACTTTCTTATTTTAAATGGAATGTTATAATTTTTTATTCATTTTTGGATTCTACAACTATCAATACGTCAGTTTTCATTAGCTATTCCTATAGCTACATGTTGCCGTTTTTGAGTTATTTAAGTTTTTCTTTTTTTTTAGTCATAATCATTGCATCATTGAGAAATTAATATCTCGGTTAATACTGCAAGTAGATACTCCAAATTTGCTATGTTATGAATGTAGATATAACTCTAAGAAACGGTAAGTACACTTTACATTCTAGCATACAGGGTGTTCAAAACTGAGAAACAAAGTGACATATTTTCAAATGCAAAAAACCCATTTTTTTTTAAATGGAACACCCTGTATTTTAATTCGGAATTAGAAAGTAAATATTATCCCCTATCACTTTATATCAGCATTCCCTATACCTATCTTTAATAGATTTTGAGATATGAACGACTTTTTTTAAACAGACTATCTTTGCGTGTTTCTAGCTGGCTCTGAATGGGATTAATGTCAAATTCATTGACTAACCAAAAGTGTTTATGTATATCATTGTAATTACACTTTCGTACAACGCAATATTAATAGAAATGATTATTCGAACAGACATTCTTGTATGGTTATTCAAAAATAATACATGAATTTGACGTGAATCCATTTCAGAGCCAGCTACAAACACGCAAAGATAGGGCTACTTAGTCTGTTTAACAAAAAGTCGTTCATATCTCAAAATCTATTAAAGATAGATATAGGGAATGCTGATAGAAAGCGATAGGGGATGAATTAAAATACAGGGTGTTCTATTTTAAAAAAATGAGTTTTCTGCATTTGAAAATATGTCACTTTGTTCCTCAGTTTTGAACACCCTGTATGTTAGAATGTAAAGCGTGCTTACCGTTTCTTAGAGTTATATCTACATTCATAACATAGCAAATTTGGAGTCTCTACTTGCAGTATTAACCGAGATATTAATTTCAGAATGATGCAATGATTATGACAAAAAAAGAAAAACTTAAATAACTAAACAACATAGCTAGGAATAGCTAATGAAAACTGACGTATTATAGTGTAGAATCCAAAAATGAATAAAAAATTATAACATTCCATTTAAAATAAGAAAGTTGACATCCATTTCCGGTCAACCGGAAGTGATATTTTGGTTAAGGTATTTTACATTTATAGTTCCAATCGAACAGACACTGGTGCCAAAATCTCAAATATAAGTAAAAAATAGAACATTATAAACTTTTAATGAACCAGTTACGTGGAATACCCTGTATATCCTATGCAACATTCGTTCGGTTCTGAATCAAAAATCTTAATGTTAAAATGTCATATCAAACTTCGTTTGTTTCCACGGGGTTCTGGTTGTTGAAGTTCGGACTTTTAGTGCATAACTAAAAGCCTTGATCTCTAGCCGCAAATTTAGTTTAAATAAGAATTTTTACTAGATTATTTATTATTATTATTATAAACGTTTTCTTTTTGATTTAAAGTTTGCTTTTAACAATTGTTCATCAACGTACGCTTAAACATTACCCAAAAATGTATATAAAGGCTGTTCAATAAGGAATGGGACAGCGGAATATCTCGGGAACCAATGAAAATTTTAAAATTCTGAAAATTTTACAACAAATCTACAGTAGGGGGCACATTACGTGGCAATTCTTCTTCTTTAAGTTAGAGCGGGCAGCTATAGTCCAGGCACTTGAGCTAGATGCTCATTGTACCGTCGCTATCAAATCTCTTACTTCCACTCTAGCAGCTTGGTATTCTCTATAAAGCCTAGTATCTTACCCAGTGGAAACTTGAGAACCCTCGAGGGCTCCAATAAATCTCTCCCGAAATATTTCTGCCTGAGTACTTTCAATTCCTCACATGTACGGATTACATGAAAACTCATTTCCTCCTGTACTTCGCATCATCTGCACCACGGTTGGCTTACTCGACCTGTGTTGTATAGATCCTTTTTCAGGGGACAGTGTTTTATCTTCTTTTTTGCTGCATCTGAGAAGGTTATCAAAGAATCTAGCATCCCCATCCCCTATTAGCGCTTTAGTATGGAGTTGACCTTCAGTCGACCTCCATTTCTTTGTACTTTCTTTATCTAACCAGGTCCAGATCTCCTCTAACCTCTAGCGTGTAGTTATTTTTAAGATGAATTGCATGTCCGCCAGGGACGCTAGCTTACATACTTTTCTTAAATCGAATACCTTACTCTTTATTCGATTTTTTGAATCCGTGGCACATTGGTGATAACTTTTTATATGTTTAATACCAACCTATTTGTTGTACTTTCCAAGATAATGATAATTTTTACAAAACTAAAACTAACGTAGGTACTTCATAGCTAGGCACATGAATGCTTATCAAATTCGGCTGAATGTGGATAAATTACTCAATATTTGTTTCAAGTCAAAGATAAGAAATGGTATTCGGTAGAGTTAATACCTAAACAATAGAGCAATACATATGTATTTACAAAAAAAAAATCAGAAACTTATAATAAAATTGAAATGATATACATAGAAACAAAATACATCAATGGAGTGGTCAGACGTGTCTGCCGCACTTATTGTTAGAGCGCTATGCAAAACGTTTAGCCATAGTATATCTTCAAGGCAAAAAAAATCACTCCCTCCGATTCGTGTCTCTAGTACCAGTGTTAGTCGAGTCTTGGTGCGAGAGTACAATTCTCGGTTAACGTTTTACGCATCGTAAATGTAATACAATGTCGGGCGTAGAAAATCCCAGAAAACGACCATTGTTTCATAATGTAGAAAAATATATAAGAAAGAATTTAGCTTGAATCGGTTAGGTTAAAGTTTAAACTTGTTCTAATTCGCAATGAAAATGATTCCTTTAATATTACTAGAAAGTTAACACGTTTTCTCCATTCAACTAAGAATACAGTTAGACAGATAGACAAATCTAAAGCATTAAATCAAATTACGTTTTGGGTTGTGGAAGCTGAAGAATTGAAATGCGATAGTAGCAGATTTATTTTGTAGTAGCTTTCTCCCAATATAATATAGCAAACATGTTAAATAATTACTTGTATTTGTTACATAGATGGTGCTTCTCGTATTTCATTCTAGTAACAGAATATATTTAGCAGAAATAGTTAGAAAAGTTCTTGATGCAGTTGTGTGTGGTGTGGGTAAAATTTGTTCATCTTTATAACACTTCTGATTGTTCCTTCTGCTTATCCTTGTAGTTTCATTTATTTTTCGCTGACTTGTATGTGAATTTTCAGCCAGAAATAACTAAAATATTATTTCTTTCATTTCTGGTAATCGGTTTTTGCCGTTCTGTTTTCTTATAAAACACACTCCCTGTATTTCGGAAAACTTTCAGCAAATTTTCTAAAGAACGCTTATCCGGATGGCGTCTGCTAGGATATTTTTGCGCATAAATCCTTGATACCTAAATCCTTGATAGCAAACAATTTTCTTCAGACTCTACAATTATTAAAATCATATCAATCCTTTCTGCTTGAGGGTAATTTCTCACTGTAAATAATTAAAATGATTTTTAAATAACGACGAACAACAATGATGCGTAACTGACAAGTTCTGTTACTGTCAAATGACTTTTATGTATAATGAATAATAGCGACAGTTTTGCCTAGCCCTACTTTTGAAAACGGATAGGAATTAATATTTGAAATAGAAAATTCTAAATTACTAAGAAACTATAATTGATAGGTATAGTAAGCATTAATACATTTAATCTTAAAGACCGTTAAAATTAGAATATAAATAAGGTAATAAATACAGGCTGTTCCATTTCAAATAGGAAAGTTACTTACGAAAATTACAAGTATGTTTTTTTTCACCCTGTATAATTTTTTTGCATTACCTTTATTTTATTATCAAGTCTAATGCTTTAATTAAAAAATAAATGCAATTTATTTTTTAAACTTATTTTTGGTTTAAATGGCTCAGGATTTTAGAAAATGAAATCAAATTATATATTATTATGTGTAGATTTCAAAGTAATCCTCAAGATGTATAGTATTTCTATCAATGAAGAAGACTTGAGTGATAGGAAAGGAAGGATAAATTGGTCGTACATTAATTCATATGTTATATATTTCTGGTCAAATCCATGAAAATTTGAACTAAGGCTAAAGGAAGAGCACTTTACCAAGGATTTAGTCTTTTTGGCATTTCTGTTCATAATATGGATGTATCAATATGATGCCAATAAATTGATATTATAATTATGATTATAATTATAATTATAATAAAATATCTAACTTAAATGTGCGTGACAGGCACGCCTCTACATTTTGAAGAATAGTTAGAATAGAATTATCTCGTAAACGAGTTAAGTTAGGTATAAGAAGCCTAACACCAATTTACCTCTATTTAGTTTGTACTATCAGAAATTGTCATAATATACAGAGTATTCCACTTCATTTTTCACAACTTTGGTGTTTGTTTTTGAGTTACCCTGTATCAAAATAATTTCAAAATGTGGTCCTTCTGAACCTATATAACCCTTAATAAAAAAATTGAGAATATGTTACCACTTTTCGTATATAAACCGACGCGAATGTGGTGGTCCGCCCTATACTTGTTTACAATTATGTTCTAGCTGCCTCTTCAATTTCATTGACTTTGTAAAAAAAGAAAACATTTTTTTCAATACCCACTCAAAAAACGAAAGAATCCCATTTATTTCCAATATCATCATTCCTTCAAATTACTCTTCAAATCAAAGAGAACAGGATCGTTAAGCTAACTAAACCCCGAAATATTCCAATCCCAAACAGTCCCCCCAGGACCGCACATCTCCAGCCGAGCCCACGACGCGTATATCCGCGCATATATAGAGGGCACAAAGCGAAATCGAATTCAAAGCTCATTTTCCGATCCGCTTCCTAATTATTTACGGAAACGTTGTCGTGCGGCGTTGTCGGGACACCGCGCGTTGCCTGCCCCCGATGTCATTAGACTTTTTTCCACCTCCCCAAACTGAAAGCGACGCCGATAGCCCCCGCAGGTATACATTATGGATATCTCAACGCGCCGATGGCGACGCGATCGACATCCGGACGAGTATAACATTTAATTATTTCCCCGTAAACGAAACTGGGGCGTCCCCCTTCGAACGGAATGGCGGAGAATGGGGATAATGCGATCTATTCCGCTACCCTCTCGCATGAATATCGCTCATAGAGCGTCGAGCGGTGCGGCGTTTTCCGAAATACGCTTTCCATCGTATTTCGTCGAATTTGCCGTCCAGTCGAGCGCCTAATCTGAAATGGGGAAGACGTGTATCAATCGCATACGTACAGGTGTCCCGCCGAAGAATGGATCTTTGCTTACGACTTTCTATTATCCGTTATCGTGAATGTTTGAATAATACACAATTTAATGATATAACAATAATAATAATCTATATTTGGTTAATTACTGGTATTCCGTGGTTGTAATGTCCAATCTCTATGGTATTTCTTAGTAATAGCGAAAAGACGGTGATTAAAGAAACATATTTTATTGACGTTTCGGTCATATATCCACGGAAAAAATTTGATTGAGTTCACCAAATTTCTTAAAATAATTTATTTAGAATAACCAAATTTAATTTAAATTGACCAAATCATGAGCAAATTCAAATATATATTATGCTTCAACTTATCAAATTTTAAATACTTATTTAAATGAATATCTAATTTAACGAATCTTTTTCGTTTTAACAATGCGTCATTAGTTTGAGCGAATGACTATAAGTATTTTACTTTAAATAGTAAACAAACTGTTGGCTTAACAAAATGGCGTGATTGAAATAAAAATAAATTACTTCCAAAAATCCATACACTCCATATACATTGATTCTCAATATATGCGACAAACTTTAAGCGCTGATTCCTGAGATTATTTTGATCATAAAACTTCATAAGAACATATGTCCAAAATCGCTTAGTTCTAATGTTGTACAATGTTTAATAGTAAGTTAACATAATTAATGTTTCTATTATAAATTAACAAAATTAACTTGTACTAACTGTTGAAAATGACCGCCCCCAACTGCAATACAAGGTTCTATCCTCCGTCGTATTGACTGGCGAGTCCGTTCTAAAATACCAGGGGTATTTCGAATTGTTTGAAAAGCTGCGATAATACGATTTCTCAGTTCATCGACATTTTCAATGGGAATCGTATAAACTAATGATTTAAGGTGACCCCCAGAGAAAAAAGTCCAAAGAATCTAAGTCTGGAGACCGAGGAGGCCACGGTTGTGGTCCTCCCCGTCCTATCCACCGATCTGGATACGTATTGTCCAAAAACTCGCGAGCAACTAAACTAAAATGCGCTGGAGCACCGTCATGCATAAAATACATTTGTAATCTTAATTGCAATGGAACTTCTTCCAGCAGTAGGGGCAACTCCTCTTCAAGAAAATTGCGGTATACCTCGCCATTTAACCGCATCGGTAAAAAATGCGGACCTATCAAGTGATCTGCAACAATTTCGGCCCACATATTGACAGGGAATTGATGTTGATGACGGGCATTCACTAGTCCGTGTGGATTTTCTTCGGCCCATATGTGATTATTATGAAAATTAATAATCGCGTTTCTAGAGGAAGTAGCCTCGTCGGTGAAGAATATTTGAGCCAAATAGTCAGGATTTTGTGCGATTTTGTGTTACATCCATTGACAAAAAGCCGCTCTTTGCGGAAAATCTGCCGGCAAAAGTGTCTGCTCCCGTTGAATGTGATATGGATACAACAGTTGATCTTTCAAATATTCTCCAAACTGTGGCCTGACTAATGTTTAAAGCAAACACAATTTTTCTGGTGCTTGTAGTAGTTGTTCCTCAATTTCATTTAGTACCATTTCTTCAACTTGTGGAGTTCTCACTGTAGATGGGTGCCCGTTATCAGTCGTCCGTTTTTTAAAATTTCCCGTTTCACTAAGTAAGACGTTAGTGAAGACGGGCAAATATTGAATGATGCGGGATGATACGGTTCGGGTATCGTTCTTCATAAGAACGTCTAGCAGCACGCGAATTTCCATTGACAAGATCGTAAACGAATTGCATATCACACATCTCAGCATTCGTGTAATTCATTTTAGAAAACAGAAACTGGCAATAAACTGAATGAATACTCTGACAACTATTGACAAATATTGAAATGACAAATAAACAATTCCCTCTCAACACAATAGTTTTTGAAGAACCAACTGTGATATTATATCGTGTTAGTCATAGTTCATAATTTATTATTAAACATTCAATAACTTTAAAACCAAACTGTTTTGGACATATACTCATATAAACTTTTATGATCAAAATAACCTCAGGAATCACCTCTTAAACTTTGTCGCATATATTGAGAATCATCCTGTATATCATAGGTAGAGGACATGTAGTTAAGACATTGTAAACGCCAAGCGTTTGTCCCCAGTATTGGGGGCTGATGGGCAGTAATGTGCGATTAAGAAAGTCGTCCTTTCAATGATGACGATCCGATTAGATGATTATCTAGTAAACACCAAATTAATACTTTATTATAATCATGGTCTATCCACTTAAATAAGAGCTTACGGGAGCTACTCAAATATTGCCCTAGTCCCAATAATATTTCCCCAGACAGCGTAGATGACGCTATTTTAGTTTAGCTATTGTTTGGTTGTTAGAGAAGCCTTCATTATCGATCATTTATCAATTGAATGTTATCGACTGCTTCGTGTGGGAGACACCGTGTATAATCTTTTATTTTTGCTTTTGTTGCATTCTATTTTATATCGTTTGAATTAGTTTTATTTGTGTTTATTTAAGAGTTTCGTATTTTTTTCTTTTATTAGTGCAGTGCATTATCTGAGAGTTTAGTTTTTATTTCTATTATTAATGCTTGTTACTTCGTTTGATTTTTATTACAACCATACCGAAATTATTAAACTATATTTTAGGGTGAGTGATGTAAACCTAAAAATAAATAATAAATAAAGTGGTTAATTTTATTCTTTGTATACCCAATCCTATATAATGTAATAAATATAAGGAATAAAATTAGATGTGTGGATAATGCGGTCTATTTAATAAAAACTTCTTTATGACCTCAATATTTCGTCATTTATTTAATGACTTCGTCAGGAGGAAATCTACAATATTATAAAAGGATATGAAGCAATAGTAATGAAAATATAAAAATAATACTTACAAATTTAAATATAATAATAAAATTACAAGGTTTGGAATTTGGAAATTTTAAAAAGTCAGAAAAACATTTTTGTTAATAAGGTAATGTTACTAGATATAATGATAAAATGTTACAATAAATATGGTTAAATTGATTTGTGTCTGTTTTAAAATTAATGGAATTTTGATTACTGTTAATATGCACCAATTCTAGAAATAATCGCCTTTTGTAATTATTTTCAACATCAAGAATTTTCGTATTATCATAATTAAATTGGTGGTCTAAATTTTTAAAATGTAAAGACAAAGCACATGAACGTTTATCAAAAAAAAAGGATAATTTCTTTGTCTGAGGTTATTCAGATTAAAAAGCACTATGAACTGCAATTTTAAAACAGATAAAACAGTTTTAGTAATTCCTACAATAGCATTTTGACTAACAATAACGTCAACTAGTGTAGTTGTGTGCTCTGGAAAGACTTGCCTTCTGTTTTGTTAATTTTTCAATTAGATTTTTATATATAAAATTATATTCTTACTTACTAATCCTTTCATTATTAATAATATTTTTTTACACGATTGTATTTACCATATCTTCGCCACATGCCGTTATTTTTATCCTTAAAGAAAAAGTTGAAATAGAAAAAAATGTTTTCCAGCGACTCTGTGCTGCGTTTGGTCACTCGTTCCCTTTTTGTATGTTAAGATTTATTAATATTGCATCCGTTATATTTATTTCATTTAAATTGCAGTAATAATTAGTATTGTTATAAAAAGAATTTTTCACTTTTATGATTTTAATTTTGAGGATTTTTGACTTTCTTATTAATTGACTCAACAGGTAATCACTATTATTAATTATTTTTGTTTTTCCCATTATATCTTAACAATTCGAATGTAATAATTGTAATCTGAGGAAGGCCGATGTGTTGGTCGAAACGTAACTGATTGAATTATGGATTTATAAGAATAAACTACCTGCTCAAGTTTGCCGTTTTTTTCCTTCTATTTTCCTAAATATATGAACGAAAAGGGTTTAATATATCTTCTTTATCTTTATATCTCATTCACTAGGATAATATTATAAATATATAACGCATCCTAAAAAAATGTGGGAAATTTACACCTACAGCTATAAATTTACCGCAAAAATAGGAGGTAGCCCAGTTGCCATCTATTTTTGGGGTAATTTTACCACATTTTTTTATAGGGTGCGTAGATCAAATTTCCGAAGAAACGAAGAAAGAACAAATAGTACTTATACGATAATTCTTGGTTAACAGTAATATACCAACTATCCCCACTATGTTTTCTATGCGTCACAGTAGAAGAAATTGAAGACACTGAAACCTACATTTCTGCAAACGGCGCTTAAACCTATAACTACATACTCCTCTGTCTGAATATGCTCCTTTCATATTTGCAAACAACCCATCTCTACCTTAATTCATAATTATTATTCGCCACACTGCATCCAACTTGTACTTGTAACCATGTTACGTTATAATGGGAATAATGCCAATATACCTCCTACACAACAAACATGGTTTCACGAAACTCCAACGTAATGCTCGCGAATGATTCACGAGAGACGCCGCTGGCTGGGATGGACGGATAGACGCCGGGATATGAATGTGTCCCCGGGGGGGAATTGTAACTATCTGATATGTCTTAATACCGTTGGATTTACACACACATTAATTAAAGCTATTTCGCTGCAGAGGAAGAACTTTAAAATAGGCCATGCTTGAATAAAATACATTCGGTCTACTGCATCTAGAACAAATATGTATATTTTCTAACAAATAAGGACGTTGTTTTATTTGAAACGAGCTTAAAAGCAGTAAAATTGCTTTCATGGAATATGCAACTTTATTAACAAAATATTGTTGATGTAACCAAAATTATAACTATTCTAATATTGCAAAATAAAAATATTAACCTGCAATTAATTTTTAGACGAGGAAATTCTTTTAATGCTGAAAAGTTTATTAATAGATTTTTACGGCAATTTCTACAACTTTTTAAGAACTTGTCTCCCACTAATACACTAAAGAAATACCTTTAACATATGCACAGTTGCAGCGAATAGTAGAAGAAAATCTGGAAAAAGGAACGTATGCAAGTTCTCGTTAGTTTAACCCGACAGAGAGCTTGCCGCTCTGCATATTTGATGTTTTCACCGCAAGTTAATCCACAGCAATTACCGTTGGAAGTAGTACTGACTACAAATTCCCCATATGGAACCGTTATCTCTTGTGGTAGCGACTAATTTAGTTTCTGTGTACGCTAAACTTTTGGTATTTACAAAAAGCACAACTGTGGATAATTTTTACTTTATGTATGAAGAAACTTTGCAAAACTAAATTTAATAATGAATAAAGTTTTTTAGTTTTGTTTCTGCTAAATCCAATAAGTTTTACAGAAAAAGTATTAATATTTTTAGTATTAGTACAAAATATGTATATGTTATCCGCATAGTTTAATCAATCGTCATTTCCTCTGCTTCCCTTGAGGCTACTGTAAAGAAGATGGTATCCTAAGCTGTATACAAAAATTTTGAAACTCCTTGGGGCTCAGTATATTGGGCAATGAAATCTGTTTTATGTTTTCCAGCAAAAAGTCAACCCTCCAAGGATTATGCCCCTAATTCTCGTGGTAGCCGTATAGTGACTTACTCTCTCGTCATCCTCCAAACACAGTCATCACTCAGTCTGATCAAAAAATGCGTAGGTGTCTTCTGATTTTGCGGTGACATGTAAAAACACTTATACGGTTAAACTCAAATATCTTCTTAATTCCGACGCATTTATGTGAAATATAGTGTACTTCGGGGCTTCTGGTTCTCTTTCAGCTGTTGTTGGCAGATATATTTATGAATTTTTTCGAAACTACATATCTTATACATAATAATCCCTTTAGAGATTGTATTAAATTTTACGCTAGATATGTGGATGATATTTTTAGTATATAGTCTGGAGACAATGTACAATTGAATGATTTCCTTCTCTATATCAATGCATTACATAACACTATCAAATTTACGTTAAAAGTACAACTAAATAATAGAATTAATTTTCTGGATTTAACTATTATCCATTCCTATATTGACACCAAACTAAATTTTGAGATATACAGAAAACCTACTCACTGTGGTATGGTAATTAATCAACAATCTAATCATCCCTTTAACCACAAATATGCGTCCGTCTATAATTACCTTCATCGACTAGTTAATCTTTCTCTCACTGAAGAATCCTTTAATAAGGAGCTAAATATACTAAAACAAATAGCCATAATGAATAATTATAACTGTAATATAATAGAAAAATTAATAATAAAAAAATGGAAAATGCAGCCTATTTAGATATTACCTCAGATTCTACAGTGGACAAGGACAAGTACTTCGTTTCAATCCCATATGTAGATCCTTTCTTTCTCTTACAAAATTGCTAACATCCTTAAACCATACGTACATGTAGCATTTAGAACATTACATCCCTTACGAAATTTAATTATTAATAAGAAAGATAATATAGAGCCACTAAAAAAGAAAGGTGTTTCCCTCCTGACATGTAATAATTGCCATTGCACATACGTCGGAAGGACTTTTAGAAATTTCGAAATTAGGATAAAAGAACATTTACGTAGCGTAAAATCCAATTCTACTGTAGATTCTTTGTTCAGTAGACATTAAAGAGAATAAACACAAAGAAAAGAAAGAAAAAGAAAATAAACACAATTTTAACATCGATCACAATTTAGCGATATTACATACCGCCAAAAAAGGTACCTGCCTTAACAACTTGGAGACATTAGAAATACCAAATATTATACCAGTATACAGATGGTAAAAGAAATGTTCCACTGGTGCACTACAGATGACACCATCCAGCATTTTCTATTGTTGTGCATTTGTACTGGTAATAAATTTCCATAAGAGAATACTTCTGGTGCATCTATAGTACGTCAGTGAACATTTCCTTGACCATATGTATACTGGTATAATATTTGGAAATACTGAGGCAACAGCTCACTAGTAGACACCTTTCCTTGAACTCGTAATTAGTTTTCGAGTTCACTCCTCTTTTTCCAAGTTTTACTCGAGAGATGACCCCTTACATACTGGGTGAGTTGAGACAACGGAATATCTCTAAAACACTGCATCAAATCAAAAAAAAATAGCTTAATAAGATTTGTTATAATGTAGGGGGCTCACTGAATGGTGCCGAACTCGAACCCCCACATCACCCTCCCCTTCCAGAGTGGGATGGGGGACAACTTTGAAATCTTAAATAGGAACCCCCATTTTGTATTGCAGATTCGGATTCTACGCCATCAAGTATATAGTTTTTGTTTGAAACTAGAACGAATAGATTATTTTACATCATCCACAAGTGCAAGTTTCATACCTTAGATAGTGATTGGTATCAAGTGTCCAACTTTCCTTTCCCTGCCACGCGATACTATCGTGGTTCTTCCTACAAATAACGTTAATCACCTATTGTCTAGGTCTTAGAAAATTCACTTTTCACCCAATCCCCTTAAAAGTACTGCGATATTGTTCGCGTAAACCTGCACATCTGCACCAAGCGCTCGAATGGTAGAATTTCGTCTATAAATAGTGATCATAGCAGCAGAGATAAAATGCGTTCCTGCAAACCCTCCGCCCAACCCAAGAAGCTATAAACGTTCACGTTTGCACTGTCGAGGATTTAAGCGATACAAAACGCTTCTCCCACAGACTTTAATTGACTTAAAGCGATTTTCGGATAGAATTGAGAAGTTCGAAATGGAATTGTGCGAACTAAATCGACGATCGCTAAAATACGATAAACTACTACCGTCGGCACAGTAATTTTTCGTTCTATTACGCGGGAAACAAGTACTTATCGACATCCAGATATCTGTGGAATTCACCTGTCGTTTATCTTCACGAATCATTGTGAATTAAATCGGCTTTCGAAAGGGTCGACTGTTCTAATGCAGTTTTAAAACAATTTAAAAAGTCATGTATAATATAAATCCCTTAAATTTGTTGGAAAGCGATCCTGTCATATTAAAAGTATAAATAAATGCAATTTCTAAAACAAGATGATTATTTAAAAAAAATATGTTTTTTTTAACGGTCGGTCTATATACTTATAAATAATTACAATCGGTAAAAATTATAAATTTCAGAATATCTGCAATCGATTGCAACGACTAATATTGGTTAATGATGAGTTAAGAGCCAACTAGGGCAGGCGTTTATAAACTTTATGCGATCCATCATTATTTATGCTGACGTTAGCTTCATGGGTAATCTATATTTAATTTGAAACCCAACTGACAGCAGATTTAATCTCTATTTGGGAATAACTCTTGTTTATATACAATTTTTTCCTTTCTGCATGTTTCATGCAATATTATATGAGTGCTTTGAAAACGGCATACAATCTAGAAATTGAATCTATAATCAATAAAACATGCCGAACTACTTCCGCGCTTATTATTATGAGAGTAAATTTTGCAGCAAATAAACTAGGTAATTTTTTTTAAGAAACAAATGCTTGAATTTAATTTTTAAATATACCCGTGGAAAGATATGTACAATACATAATCTTTAAGAAACTGCTGCTATAATAGGAATATTAAAATAAATACTGCAAAGGTAGTTACGATATCTCTGCGCAAATTTGACCTTTTGTCCTATTTTGTAGAGCCTGTAAGAACTTCATAAATTCTAAAATTGGTGGAATTGTATTTGGCGTTCCACAGGGCTTGATGCTGGGACCGACATTATTTTTAATATTCCTATTCGTTTTTTGAAATGTTGCACATAACCTCCACTTAGTTATGTAATTAATTTATCACTTCGGATTATAAAAATTTTAGACATATTCCAGTATATCCTTAGAAAAGCTGTACATAAAAAAGTCGTTGGTCAGATTTTCAAAACTATCGAGCGATATCACTGATAGCTAATAGACCACAAAATAAAATCATTTGGAAGAAGATTGCCACAAAAAACGTAATCGATCCTCGCTTACATAACATTTACATTATATATATGGTGTATCATTTACGTTATAAATAACGTAAAACGTTAAAAATAACATAACGTATAACATGCAAGCGTCATCATAACGGTTACAATGAATTTCCGTATGTTGTATCACTATACGTTATCCCACGTATTAAAATTAAAACGTTATTAGAGGAAAAAGGTATAGATATAGGAAACGTCTAACAACGGACACAGCAAAAACACAAATAATCGTTTTATGTAATGTACCTTTTGATTGCCTATTTCACAGCTAGTGTTATCATTAGCAGTTAAAAGTTGCCCTGATATACCAACAGCCAACAAATTCGTGAAATCATTACTCATTTGCAAAAATCAACTCGTTTCCATTGACAATTCAGGTAAACTTTAACCTCACTTTTGTTCATAACGTTGCTGTTATTCGTATAACTGCAAGGGATCGTATGGCGTTATTTTATTCCACACAACGTACTGTAAATAACATGAATGTTGTTTTAAAATATACACTTATCGGATACAGCATACTACTTCAGACTGAAATAACGTAAATACGCTAATTTGTTGATAACGTACAGGTTATTAATAACGTAAATGATACAGCATAAGTGGGATTTTCTTGCATACGCACATCAATTATCTCAACGATAATACTCTACTTGTTTCTTAACAGCAACAAAAAATTATCTTACAATGTCAAGCAAATACTGCATAGAATGACACAATATAGTTCAGAAAATGATCAATTGTTAAATATGGCCAAGACTAAAATTATAACATTTCATACAAAAAATAATAAAACGTACTTTAGAAACTTTTCTGGATCTGACCATGATCAGTGCATGAAAACCTAAATTGAAGATCCTATCTGAACATGTCGGTAGAAATGTTAAATCAGATCATTTACTTAGTAAAAATTAAATCTGTTAAATTAAAAAAAAAAAGAAATAAACAAATAGCTATTGTGATAAAAATGTATTCATTAATTTTGCTATTCTCCTGTGGGGCAACATATCAGAGTTTTTTTTTTTAGAGTTCAAAAACAAGTTTTAGGCATAACATTTGATCTTTCTTTTAAGGAATCATGTCGTGGGAAGTTCGAATCTAATAATTTACTTGCAGTTGCTCTGTATATTTGTGCTTTGATCTTTAATTTTAAATTAAAGATAAATAAAAAATATGTACATTTCGTGCCAAATCATTAGGACATTTTCAAATAAATTATAATTACCCTTTGCATACGATGTTTATGTTTGCTATCCGAATATAAAGTTTCTGAATAAACTTCCCCAACGAATTAAAAATATTAATAATTTGAGGTTATTCAAGACAGAAACTTTTAATTTGCTAATTAACCTTGTAATATTGGTAATTATTTTTAATTCCCAATTTTTAACTGAGAAATGCATTTACCTACCTCTTTTTTATATCTGTAGCTTTATACTTTGTATTATTTAATAATAATTTAATTGTTTACGTACTTTTAAGCAGTTTTTTTATTATTATGATTTGCTAGTACCTGTTCATATATTTTCTTATTCCGCTATAAATATTTAAATAAAAAAAAGTGTGCTATTGTATGTGCTTTATCCCTTAATGGCTGACTGGATAAAGTCATACTAATTAGAAGATGAAAGTATTAGAAGATAAAAGTAATGAAAGAGAAATAAGATCGGAATGAAAAGAAGTAAACCCTAGCATATCACACGAATCAGTTTTAGAACTCCTTTTTTTTTGGGAGTCAATTTTGTTTTTTTTTTTATTCGACAGAGAAATTTCAAATTATTACCGATTTACGAGTTTTTTTTATAGGATCAGTATTTTTAGAGAGAAAAAGTTTGAAAAGGTATGTTTTTTTTTCAATTTTAGCGACTAATTTACATTCGCTGATTGCACAATATGTGTTTCCGTTTGCGCTGTCAATTAATGTGTGACATTTTCAATTGTGACATGTGTATATATGTGTATTCGTTTTACGTATTTGGTAATTCTTCAGTTTTTAATCAAAATCGATCTGATTATTATACGTTTTTTTATGTTTTTTTTTAAATAAGTTTAGTTTTGTTAATTAAGTTACCAAACCAGTGACGAGAAGCGACCCTTGTCATTTTTAACAAGTCCACTCGCACGACTTTGGCGTTTTGAAAGCATTTAGTACTGTCAATTTACAGAGAGGGCGCCACTGCAGTCATTATCTGACGTTGATCTTGACGGTCGTTGACAGCAATCGAGAATAATTAAACATTAATTATTCTTGGACTAATTCTACCGAGTTTTTAACAGAAGTTATTGTTATTTTGTTTGCTTCTTGCTGCATTGTTCTTTAATAGTAACGGTAATAATGTCTTAATTTATTAATCAAAATCAATATTTGCGCTATACTTTCATACGTACTTTTAACGCAGAAAATGACAGCAGATGACAAATCGCGTCCATTTTGAGCAGAGATTATTACTTCCTTCTCTAAAACACATTTTTTTATGATTGGTGTAAAATGAACGAAGACAGCTTAGGCATCTGGTGAACCACCGTTGCAAGCAATTTTTTAGAGAACATCCAAGGTGCGCACAGCAAGTGACGTTTCTTGTCTTATCAGTTCGCTGATCAAACTAAACAAACCAAACTCACCTTTGCCGGCCAATTACATGATGAAGTCAAGATAAAAGTAGGAGTGGAGGGGATAAAATGTGAATTGAGACTCCCTATGTAAACCTTATGGGATTTTGGCCCAGAACTCCTGTAGCATATCTATTAATATCATACTTTACGTCAAATATAAACAGAATTATTAAATAATCATACAAAATGTCACTTAAATACTAACATCAAGAAATTATTATTAAGCTATACTTGGCATATATGACACAGGGTGAACGCAAAAATCGCCAGTTCTTTATTGGCCAAAACGGTTTTCACGTCTCTATTAGGACATAATTTGAAACTTCATCATTTTTTGAATTGAATTTTATTTTCAAATATGAAAATTAAATGATGAATTATTTTACCCACTCGCCATCATATAGCACGATAACGAAGTTGATAGATTCTTATAAATAAGGTTTAATTTCTGAATTTTATGAGACATTTTAAAGTTTATTACTGTATTTAATGTCAATTATTTTTTTTTCATTGAAGTGTTTGACGTGCTTAAAACTTGCGAACTATTACTTTTATTATTGTTATATTAAAACTCATCCGATTATTTAATAAATGGTTAGCTGATACATTTTTTCCCTACGAGAGCGTGGGTTACACAAAGTTAACAAAAACAAAATCCGCGAAATATGAAAAAAAATCTGCATGTACCCAACAATTCGTATAAATAAATACAAAAGGAAAAATGTATACATTAGAGTTAAAGAAAAAAATTATTCTGCCCCAGTTCGGTACGGATTTCTTTTTCTTGTTTATTCCGTTAATTTAAAAAGCCCTATTTATACATCTCCACCGGGAATTTCCCTAGAGTGCGAATTAAAAGAGGTATGCAAGGCAAAATTCTCCGCTCGGCCGGCGAGGTTATAATTCTTGTTGGATTCTCGCTTTCAGAATCTCTCTTGTCAATTTGTAGATATTATCGTTTCTCTTTTCCCTTGTCCTTTTTTTTTCATTTCGTTGATATTCAACTGGGTTTAAAAATATAAAAGCTGTGTCATGTGCAAATCAAAATTTACCGCACACAATAAACTCCGGAAATTATTGGACTTATAAAGCAATATTGTTAGATGGTAATTACCGATCGAATTGAAACGTCGTAGATTTCTAGCAAACTTTGGGTACTGTAAATCGTCGTTTTCCATTTTCATAGAGCCCTACATTTAACGCGCAAAAAATATATACATATAGAGGGTGAGTTTTTTTATCTTCAGACAACGGATATCTCTAAAACATTGCATCAAATCAAAAAAAAAGATCTTAATAAGATTTGTTATAATATAGGGGGCTCACTGAATGGTGCCGAACACGGTCCCCCACCTCACCCCTCATTACATCACTTTAATTCTGGACACCCATTTAATTTTGAAAACAAATATACTCGAAACGGAAACAAATTACAATCAAAGGTAAATCAAAGAAATGTGCAACATAAAAAAACATAAACAATCAATCAATTATCGAGCGGACATTTTAATTCATTTAGCTTAATATATAACAATTTAATTGGTCAAATAATTGTCTGCATCTTGCTTAGAATTTTATTTTATAAACAAATACTTATACTTAATACTTAATATACTTATTATATATATTAAATTGGTTAAATCATTGCTACATACTAAATAACAACACACTTTCAGTTCTATACCATACGTTTTGACTACTATATATTTCAAAGTGTTTACCAATTGAAAATAAAGGAAAAAAAAACAGGAAAAAAGCAAATATACACATATCCACGAATCGTTAAACGTATATTCTGGAGTATTTGTTTGTTTGTAATTTATGATGTTAACACGTCGTATACAACTGTTTGTTTTAAATTTGTTTGTAATTGTTAGTTTGTTTTATTTTTAATTAACTAATACAAAGCATTATTTTGACATTCTTCCAAATGGAACGTAAAAAAAAATTGTTATACTTCGTAAAATTAAGAAAAAAAAAATGTGTAATTAGGTAAATATAAATAGAGACGAATTCAATGTGCAGTCACTGATTGTCCTTGCTTTTATAGATATATTTAACAATACTGCTTGAAAAAGTTATCACAAAATATAACGAAACGATCGTAGCAGAAAAATTAGAATAAAATGCAAAAGATAACTTAAAAAAAAGTTTTTCACTGATTCTACCCGACCTTAAACTCACAAGAATAATAATTCAAGAAAGTACAGATAGTATTGATTGATATGAATCGTTTTTAAAAATGATAGTATATTTCAAACCAAGGGAGAAAAATGCTCTATTGCAGGCCGCGGGCAAACATTCTAATTGCCCAAGGCCTGCAATAGCACTTTCCTCACGTGGTTTGAATACTATTTTTTTCCCAGCCAGTCCAATTTTAACTACATGTCTAAAAATAATAAAGACATACCTATGAGTGACATGATAGACAGTAGACTTAACTTGTCAAATATTTTTTGAGAACTGTCAAATTAGCGTCGTTTTAAAAGTGTTTAATAATAGTTTAATTGAAATTTAATATTAAGTATTAAATTGTGGACACTTTCCTCTCTGCTGGGAAAAAACGAATTTTGTATTCATCTTGTTTTTCAATGATGGAGACATTCTCAAAATCAAATCGATGACCTGATGTGCTCAGAATGTGGTCAGTGAGTGCACTTTTATTGTTACTAGCAGAACAACCGTGTTGGTGTTGTCTCAACCTAGATTTGAAGTAGTGGGATGATCGACCCACATATAATTTATTACAATCTTTTAAGAAATTTTACAAATAATATTGGACTGAAGTGATAAAAGTGTCTGATCCTTCATTTTTGGGATAGGGTATTATTCAATTTGCAATTGTAAAAAGTATGTTTGTATGTTTTAAATCTTTACAATTTTAAGAGAGTTTACCAGATAGATAGATTTCTTACTATACTTGCTCGGCTACGGCTTTTGGATTAAACTAATTAACTACTTAGTACTACTAACTTTTTGCAACATTTCACTTACCACAAAAAAATTATATATAATAAAACTTTATAACTATATTCTAATAATAGTTGCGTTGAAAGTAGGGGCACTGACAAAATAACATAATTTGACGTTGTCCAAACTCACAATTCAAGTAAAAATTTTAGAGAAAATTTCAATTTTAACTTTTATCGCTACAAATAATGTTTTTGTGAATTTTAATGAATGAAATATCAGACCCTGTTCCTTTTATTTCAGACAGTGAATTTGGATTTGTAGAGTTCTGGCCTCAGAGATATTTTTTTTTATTTAAAGCACACTCTGCCCATTGGTACACGTGGCGTGCAGTTTGAAGCAATTAATATGTGTAGCAGAGCTAAATCCCAGTTTTGTCTGTACGGATATATTTTTACTAAACTAAGCTGAGGTCAATTTAACACTAGAAAAACGCCAACGCATTTAAATAACGGATCCAATGTTGACTGTTGCTTTATATACATATAGGTTGCATATCCGCTTGTAGGATCATAAAGTGGCTAAAGCGCAAACACACGTAAATACACAGATAATACTAATACCAGTGAACGCCAAGTATCAACAAGGGAACATTTACATTGTAGTAACAAACCGCCACACTTTGTTTGCGACACGAAGCAAATCGAAATTAACTTGTACATATTCACATGCGTGTACGATCAGGTTAACAACAGGTATAGGGCATTTTACGTAAACAATTTCCATAATAGTTGCCCAGCATATGGCATCGTTAATTGTAAAAACTGCATACAATACAATTCGTGCACGCATTAATTTTTTAAAATATGCACATTGCGAAATTCCGCGAAAATCGATGTTGGAAAGGGGGACGCTTCAGAAAATTCCACTCTACCATGATGGAATTTTAATATGTAAATAGGTTCATCATATACATGCATACACGCGGTCTGTTCAAATATGTGTAGCTAATCATGGTCCAATAGACCGCTTTATTTGTGCGGTAATAATGAATAAAGCTTCGCCTTTGTTCCATCTATGGACGTATGAAAATAGGCGGCACAATAGAATGTAAATTTAATTTGTCATTCGTTCTGAACCGAGGGAATGTATTAACGCATGCATTATGTATTTGACTAGAAAATTTCGGCGGATTTCTTGATCTCCTGTTGATTTAAATTCACATTTCTTTATGCTAATTCAATCCAGGAACATAAAATTTGGATAACAAGTTTTTTTTTTTTATATAACGTAGGCATTCAATAAGGATTTTTTTGTGAAATTTGGTCATAGAGTGCTTTAAGCATAAGCACCAATCGCATTGCTAGTTTTCATTCTATAGATATCGCTAAAAATAAACACCGTTTTAATTATATTTAATTTGCTTGAAGGTTCAGGCAAAATGTACAACATGGTATAAGAAAACGTATATTTTATAAACTATCTAAAGTTTGTAATGAAATTACATTGCAATTAAAAACTTTTTGTTTGGAAATCTGACTGGGTTTATAGTCTTCATCAGTGCTCGGCACTGTAGGGGAAGCGACTCTCCTACTATCCCTGCAGAGAAATCGAAAACAGGTGTGTGTGTCAGGCGGCCAGTAAACATCGGCTATTGAAATTAAAAACATATGTAGATGGCTGCCGCATATTAGATACTTCAACGTAATAAAAATTGCGTTTAAGAATATTTAATATTTATTGATTATAGTAATAAAGTGTAGTATTATTCTAAGATGACATCGTACGCAAATAAATATGTAGGTTCACTGGAGGAAATAAGTAAGCGAACGATTCGAAATGCGACGAGCAAGAGAGAACATATCGGTTCCATTTTTCACCTCATATCTACTTATTGATAGCGCATTCTACACCAAAAGTTGACAGCATTTAAAGTATTTTTTGCAAATTTATGTCATTTTAAATAAACAAGCCGATATAATGTCATTCGTAAAATAACATGAGACTTCTTTTCATAATTATAATTATTTGATTATTGTTGTATAATACTTGATTAATGGCGGGACTAACATTTGTAAGGTCACCTATAAGTTCATAAGAATACGTGGATGGAGAGAATACCATAATTAATTATAAATTTACCTCCTCACCATGTGTTATTGACGCATTAACCGTAAATGTTACTTATAAAAGGTTCTGCATAGGTATTCCAATTAATTTTGGATGTCATGGTAAGCTAGTCAACACTTTTTTAATGTTTAAAAGTGCACATTTAATTACTATTAGTATGAGAGGAATAAAATGAAAAAATACAGAGTTTTTTCTTTAAACTGAAACAGTTTGTTAGATGGTTTAGCAAGAAGCGGACAATTTCCAATGGTCAAATATTTTAAGAAGTAGTTCATTATCAATAACTTATTAAAAATGTAATTAATGATGATATTTGGTGTCTTCGATGTCATCCACCTTGGACAACCTGGTATAAACGCAGCATTTATAATATAAAAATAACATGTATTTCATTTCATATATTAAAATGTAAATATATAACATATTGTAGAAAACAGCAAATTTCATTTGATTTTTTTGAATTTTATTAAAAAGATAAATTAACAAAAATACATTTCGTCAAGATAAATAAAACTGACTAGAAGTATCGCAGAAGTTATATGGACAATCAAAAATATATAATAATAATTAATAAAATAAAATACTTCAAATTTAAAATAGAAATGCTCAAATAAATAATAAAACAAACAATTTCTCATGAAAATGATCAAAACGTCGCTTTATATTGATTTTCTTTTACATACTTGCATTATCTTTCCACAAATAACGCACTCATTATGCCAGATATGTTTCTGGAAAATAAAATTGCATTTGTCATTCTTTTGTAAACATATGACCGTTTGTGCTCGGAATATCCATTATATTTAACTCGGCGCTCTACGTTTCAGTGACATCAATGTTCTGTATCGTATGTTTATTCTCCTCGATAAACTTACAAAAACGCTTGAATTAGTTGGGCGGGGGAATGTAAACAGTTAGCTCCTACGGGCAAGATTGCCGAGCGCTGGTCTTCATTGATTTTTTACCAGAAGAAGGTGGTGTTCCTACCTCACTATCTTCAACCCACACGTTTTCAAATCAACTAACAGACTAAGTAGCATTGCATGTATTGCATGCAGTATTGCATGCTTCACATCAATGGTTCATATCCTAGGACGTGTTACCACAATGAGATATCCGTGTTTTTTCTACCGTCTTGGTAAATACAGAGAGACAATAATACTAATCACAATTCATTCTCCAGCAGATTGCGTAGACGGCATAGTTAGGTTATGAGAAGGGCTAGAACTAGCGGCAGACCAAGTGCATGAAGCCATCATGGCTGCATACACGGAAAACTGCCCAGAAAAACAAGACGCTATAAGGCGCGCAAAACAGCATGGTGGAATAAGAATTAGAGCATCTGAGGGCCGAGGTTCGAAGCTGTTAACAAAGCCAAGTCCGACCACAGCTGGACACTTATAAAAGTAAACTGACACAGTACAACAAGGAAATCCGCAAGGCAAAAAGGACTCATGGAGGAAGTTTTGCGAGGAGCTGAACGAAGCTCCCGCATGCTCACGAATCCATAAAGTTCTAGCCAAGGATGGTTGTGCTGCGACCGAGGTGGGCTTCATCAAAAGAATGAATGGAACCTACACTAGCACTCATAAAGAGAGCATCGAGGAACTGTTGAAGGTTCACTTTCCGTCCGCAAAAATCCTGACTGGTGCTCGTGGGCGGCCGTAGCAGATCGTACGCCAGAGAGGCCAAAAAGACAAGACTGGAGGCTGGCCGCAGAAATCACGAGACCCACGAGAGTCAAGTGGGCGCTAAGCAGATTTCTGCCTTTCAAATCTGCAGGCACGGATGGAATATTCCTGCCCTACTTCAGAATGGATAGAGGTACTGATGCCACATCTCGTGAAAATCTTCAGAGCATGTATAGCCTGGGGATACGTCCCAACTGCATGGCAAAAGGTGAAGGTGGTGTACCTACTAAGGTAGGTAAAGTATCCGATCAAACGCCGAAGTCATACAGACAATAAGCCTATCCTCCCTTTTACTAAAAACTCTTGAAAAGGTTGGTGGATAGGTACATAAGAGATACCGCACTGAGAGAACAGCCACTCAGTGACAGACAATACGCATACCACCGGGAAATCTACAGAGGTCGCTTAGATGACCTCAACAGGCTAATTAACTAGTCTATAGAAGACAAAGAGATAGCCATGACGACTTCCTGGACATCGAGGGAGCATTTAACAATGCTACCACTAATTCACTCATCGGGGCGCTACGGAGAAGGGGCGTCGTGCCGAAACTTCTACAGTGGGTAAGAGCCAGCCTGGAAAGAAGGATAATCACATCCACAATTGGTGAGGCTACCATTGAGGCGGAGCGGGAGGGGGATGTCCGCAGGGTGGAGTTCTTTCTCCTTGCTGTGGGCTACCCTGGTAGACGACCTAATCCGGAAGCTGACCGGTAAGGGATTCCATTGCCTTGGATATGCTGACGACCTTACAATAGTCGTCAGAGGGCGGTTTCCAAAGGTTCTGGTGGAGCGTATGCAAACGCTCTCAACACGGTTGACAAATGGTGTACACAAGAGCGACTATCAGTCAATGCTCAAAAAACACAGCTGTCACGTTTACAAGAAAAAAGAACGCTAGAAGGCTTACAGCCACTAGTGATAGGAGGTGAGCGAATTCCATACGTCAAAAAGGCGAAATACCTGGAGTATGGTTTGATCAAAGGCACACATGGAATTCACATATCCAAAAATTGACTAGCAAAGCCACCATCGCCCTGGGCAGTGCAGGAGGCTCTGTGGAAAGAATGGGGCCTTAGCCCCAAGATGACTCTGTGGTTGTACACAAGGGTAATCAGACCCATGCTAACGTAATGGAGCAGTAGCATGGTGGCCAAAGGCGCGGCAGGCGGGGCGGCCAAGGCGTGGGTGGCGTGCAGAGGTTAGCGTGCCTGTGCGCCACGGGGCGTTGAGATCGACCCTACCGCCGCGATAGAAGTAATCTTGAACCTGCACCAATACATATTTTGTACAAGGAGCGCAAGGTCCACAGTACATAGACTCTTACATAGTCAAGTACCGATAAGTAAATCGCACGGGCTGACTATAAAAACTGCTAGACGAACTCAGGAGGCACTATTTTAGGAATGCCATGTGATGCCATGTTCGAACCCCTAACCTAGATAAGAATATCAGGTTATAATACCAGATAAGAAGGACTGGGAGGCAGGTGCCCCGGTAAGAGCGGACTCAAACTGGTTTACTGACGGCTCTAAAACGGATTACGGCGTCGGACGGGAATATACACTAAAAACCTAAAAGGCTCTTTCGGTAAGCTTCAGCAAAGACACGACTGTGTTCCAAGCGGAGGTTGCTGCAATTCACCACTGTGTCAGAGAGAAGAAAGATGTACCGCACCGGGTAAAAGCGTCGCTATCTTCTCCGACAGCCAGTCCACACTTAAAGCGATTAGCTCCTCAAGCGTGGACTCTAAGCTGATTTGGGACTGTGTAAGCGCCCTAAATGAGGTGGCACCCAAGGAAAGTAACCCTAGCCTGGGTCCCTAGCCACTCGGGCGTGAGAGGAAATGAGGCGGCGACGAGCTGGCCAGGCGAGGTTCGTCAAGGCCATCGTTGGAGCCGACCCTTCTTTCGCACTACCAAATCGCAAATCAAAAAATCCATCAATGAATGGATATACAATCAGTCCAGAGAGTGGTGGCATAAATCACCGGGACAATGGCAGGCAAAAGAGTTCCTAAAGGAGCAGAGGCCTGAACTCACGAGAGATCTACTGAATAAAGACAGGAAGACTGTCAAAATGATAGTAGGTCTGCTGACTGGTCACTGTAGACTGAATAGGCATATGTATAACATAGGCCTGGCAGATGATGCAACCTGCAGATACTGCCAAGAGGAGGAAGAACACCAGTTCATGTGCTGTGCCAATGTGAAGGCCTGGCGAGGACAAGGTTTCTAATAATGGGGAGGAGACCCCACAGCTAGTAGCTACATAAAGAAGCCGCTCTCAAAGATGATAGGCCTAATCAAGAGGGCAAAATTAGAGAGCGTCCTTCTAGGAAAAAGGGATCACAATAGTCTGAAAAGGTCGCGGTGAAACAGGTCGATAGGCCACCCCTATCCTAATCTAATCTAATCTAATCTAGGTTATGATGCTTGCCTCCATAGAGCTACTTAAAACAAACTGCAAATAGAAACAAATTCAATTCCTTTAAAAGTTTTGAACCATCAAAGGCAGACCTTAAAGTAAACAATTGAACTGATTGAAAACCGTTTCTCGCATCCAAAATCTAGTAACCCCAGAACCTTAAGGAAACCACTAAAGTCATGTTTGAAAGCAATACGTAGATCAACGGTATTTTCAAGAGAAAATTCCCATTTCGTGAACATATCAAATTTTAATTTTATATATTTTTTTTGTGATAAGAACTACTAACTGTTTACTATAAACTCGCAAAGCTGTGAAATGTGTTGTTCTTATACCATGATAGTCGTTCAATCCGCAGACTTTAATCAAAATCTGATTTTTCCTGTTGCCGGTATTCTCTTGTGGACGAAATTATAAAATTCAAATGTACATATGTCTAACGTAACAGAACGTAAATAAATATGTTGGCAATGCATTAAATATTCGCAGCATTTTCAAACAGAAAGCCACAAAGCCAATAATTGACTGCTGAGTTTAATATGTTTGGTGTCACATCGTGTTATTTACGCCCACGTCCTGCTTGATGACCTGGACAATTAATATGGCCTGTTGGATCATTAAAATTTACCTTGAATTGGATGTTACACCACATTCCGGTAAGTAGCGACATCTAGATGACATTTGAAAGCATGCGAACTACTTTCTTTACGTATTAAAATAATAATAACGGCGGGTACAGCTCATGGTTTATGTCAAAACTAAATAATACAAAACTATGTAAACAAATAACTAATGTAACTTAAATAATCAATAAGAAGTAAAACGCAACCTTTAAAACCTAATAGTTCGGTTTTTGACGAAGCAAGCGGATTAATTCGTATTGTTTTATTAAGTACTTGTTAATAAGAATTCAATGATGTAAACATACACACGGTGTTCTATTTAAAAAAAAAGTATGAGATACTCATTTGAAGTTGACTGAGTTTGTGCCTTAGTGTCGAACACCCATACATAAACACGCCTGCAGGTATAAGTAGGTCCGTACTAGGATATTCCAAATTTGATTCATTTGGTCTAACTGGGTAATAAAATTACAATCGCTTTTCTCGAACAGTGCAAGCAACACAATTTTCAAAAAATCAAAGATATCTTGGAAATTAATGAGTTTGGCGCTAAAGTAGGTTATTTCTTATGCAAATTCTATACAAATCCCGATAACTTTGCGTTATAGAAAAATTATAATCTTACAATAATTTATAAAAAAAAAATTCTATCTGTCAGTGTTTAGGAGTTATAAAGGAATTCCCTGCTGGTGGAACACCCTGTATAGTATGCAAATTAGTGCTTGTTTTTACTTATTGTAGGTTAATTTTTATTTTCTTCTAAGTAAGCTTAGGAAACTTTGCAGATGATCCTGACCTTTTTCAAGTAACTTTTTTGGACATCATGTCATATAACCTTATTTTTGCCAATATGATATGTTTTTTAAATTTACTGTCACGTGACATGTGTAAAAATAATTTGTGAGATTCGTAGACATGTTGAAACTATCCGCAAAACAAAGAATACCGTATTTAAATAATAAAAAGTTGTTTCTATGTACCACAATTATGTCGATCGTTCAAAATTCAAATATCTTTTCTTCAAAATACATAGCAGGTTATAAGTCGCAAGGAGAATTATTTTCCCCCCGTGTAATATTTACAGGAGAAACAACCATTTTTCGACGCAATATCAAATTTGAAAAGAAATTCCATTGTCAATGTGTTGAAAAGAAATTTATATACCTACAAAAGATTTTTACAGAAAAAACAAGGAATTTTAAACGGATATCTGTAATAATTTTTATTTCACACTTTATTTTCTTTTATTTCTATAAATTTATGCTATGTATGAGATAATAAATTTGCTTCCTATTTTTAGGGCAAAATTTCGGAAAAATTTCTTGCATAGTAACTATGTTATGTCATGTTTTGCGTATACTTCTGTAACACTAGAAACAAATAGGTTCCTAATTTTAGGACAGATTATTACGTAAAATAAATCAATAGAATGGTAAACAAAATCAAGCTTACAAGTAAAAATACCAAAAGAGTAACAAATAAATTACAAATTTATAATGTATGTAATCTAACATCCTTCTACCAAACAATGGTGGAATTTTTAATGTTAAAATGAATTATAACATCGATCAATTTAAACAACAACAAGATTGTGTTTAATAACTAGATTCAAGGAAGCATACACACATAAAAAGGATTTCTTCAGTTAAGTAAATATATTTCCTTAAAAAGTTTTACTTCTTTCAAATATATTTGTATTTGAAATAAGAAATTATTCTTGTATAGAAACAAATATTTTACTTGGTTGTAATCGATAATATTCTTGGTTATAAGGCTTGTTTTAAGAAAAATATATTTTCTCCAAGAAGCAAATATTTCGATCTAAGAAATACATGAGGCAACGAAAGAGTGGATCAGATATTTGAATTAAGAAAATAAATTCTTTTATTAAGGATTTTAATATTTGAGGTAAATCTTACAAGTACTTATGTTAAGGCGAAAATTCCTTTTAAAAAATATGATGTCACTTTGCGTTGGGGTGAATTTGGCTACGTGACACTCGAACGATTTCGTAATCGTTCGAGTGTCACGTAGCCAATGCAGTAGTTGTGTGCATGCATCGAAGATAGAAATGTGAATTACGATGGTGCTAAATATGTTAAATTGTATATATAATAGTAGGAAGTCGGTAAGTAATTCAAGGTTTAACTGTAGAGCCCTATTTAAGCTGCTTAATAATAAAAGTTTTTGAAAGGTAATTATCTTTTGCTAATTTATAGAATTACTTAACCTTATATTTAAGTACAGATTTAAAATTTGCCTACCAATTCTTAATTTCTCTGCATTTACTGCCTCTAACGAGGCTGCAAAATGTCGAAAAAAAAGCATTAGAAACACTAGCTTTGGAAGCAAATTATCCATGCGAAGGTGTGTTTTGCTTTTGTAAAGCAACATATCCTGTCTAATTTCCTAATTTCCTGATTTAAGTAATCTTAAGCTTTCTTGGCCTGCAACAAACATTTAAAAAGTAATAATTAGAAGAATATAGAATGTTTGTTAGCCGTAAGCTATATAAATTAATAAATAAATAATTATAATTATATTGTTTAATTGATGTGAAAAATAAAAACAGCATGCCCCTACATTCGAATACTTAGTTGCACTAACAAGTTAGTAAAAATATACCAACTATTACACCACATCTTCTTATCTACTATTTATTAGAAGTATATGTATTCATTGTAAAATAATGTATATCTTCAGATACCCGAAGATTTTGAAATGTTAATAAAGGAGCAACAAGTGACTGCCGATATTCGGAAGAACAGCTGAAGATTAAAGTGTAATTAAAGGATCCAGAAAATTCGATTGCACGTTGCGGAAAATTAGAAAATGTATAGTCTCTTTGTGAGGTGTGTGATATAGTGCTGTAATACATTTTGTTTGCTATAACGCCAAAATTATAAATAAAAAATAAATTTATGTTCCGAATAGCTTTTTCTGAAATATAAATGATGTTATATTAGTAGTAACATTATTATTATGGTAAGTAAAGAAATGTAAAAACAATCTAAAAAGAAGACTTTCACTTGAACTAAATATATTTTGAAAGAAGATTGTGGTTGTATTTACAAGACTGCTATATTTTCTAAAATTGTTTTTTTATATATAAAAAAAATTATCACTAATACTAAATAGAATACTAAATAGAGATACATATGTAGTATCCATTTTGATGTTAGTGGCAGGTTTTATATACATATAAAAAAAATATATTTTAGAAAACAGCAACAAGTATTGTTGTAAATTAAACTACAACTTCTTTCAAAATAATAGTAAATATTTAGTTCAAGTAAAAGTCTTCTTTTCCCAACCAAAGCTAATCTTTTGAATTAAAAGTGTATTTCTTGTTTAGAGTAAAATTCAAATTTCTTTGCAAGAAAATAAAGCTTCATTCAAAAAAAAAAAAATTCTTGTACTAAGATATCTACATACCTAAACTGGCACTGCAATGTTTCAACCAATAGTAAGTTTTATTGAATTCAATGAACGATTTTCTTGGATTGAGAAACGTTTTTCTTAAAAATTAAATAAACATTATTTTTGTTCCAAGAATATATTTCTTTGCATATATATGAAACAATGAATTAACTTTAGTAAAATTTCTTTAAATTGAACATTTCTTTTTATGTGTGTTTCAATTTTCATTTTTAAATTATAAAAACAAACATATTCCTCAAAAAACCAATAGTCTTTCTTACTTATAAAATAAATTTTTGTAACGAAAATACTAGTTAGTCTAAAGTTACCGACCTAGAAGAAACGCGCCTCTTTCTCGCAGTACTTCACAAAGCCTCAAAGCTTCAGGCTTTGAGGCTTATTTGTTCCGCCTTCACGTTTTAATCCGCGATGTAAATGAATTTTTTCTCCTTCCCACTCCCGCTAACCTCAAGCAAATGCCTCCCTCCCCCTATATTCTACAACTGTATAACACTCCCACCGGGAGCTTTTTCCGAATTTCCTCTTCCACGCGCGAAGCCAATTTCACGCACTCTTTCCCCCAGAAGGGCGCTGGCGAACTCGTTGTGCAACTCGAGTTGTACTCGTATAAATAAGGGCGGGCACACTTTTCGGTAATTAACATCTTACGGTCATAATTGGGGAGTTTTAAGCGAAAGAGGGCGCTCTTTTGAAGAGGGCGCCAAGGCGCGGCGGCAACTTCCGCAATTAGAACTTAGATATTAACGTATGGCGTGGCGTACGAGCCCGGAGGGTGTTTGGGAAGAAGTGTGACATCGAATAAATTTTCATGCTTTAAATTAATTCCTCTTAGAAATTCGTATTATTCTTATCCAGTTGAACCGAATTGGCCTATTAGAATTTTCCGTAACATATGATGGGAATTTTATTTTGACACACCAAATCTAGCCGATTATGGTTTATTTAAAGAAAATATTTTGAATTTCATTCGGTAAAATATGTTTTTTTTTGAAAATATGATTTAATTGACACTTCAAAAAATGTTTCAACATTTATTCTTGTCTTTTTCAATTGCTGTATTTTTTTAATGTTTTTTTTTTATATATAATAGTTTAGTTAAATAATATTTTAATGAAATGTCTTATATCAACTAATATTTTGAAATTGGACGCAGATTTATACAAACAGATCAACAAATAGTAAGGCAAACAATACAGGGTATTCCACGTAAGTGGTTCATTAAAAGTTCATGATTTTACTTATATTTGAGATTTTGGCACCATTATCTGTTCAATTGGAACTATAAATGTAAAATACTTTAACCAAACTATCACTTCCGGTTGACCGGAAATGGATGTCAACTTTGTTATTTTAAATAGAATGATATAAGTTTTCATTTATTTTTGGATTCTACAACCATAAATACGTCAGTATTCATTAGCTACTCCTATAGCTACATGTTGCCGTTTTTGAGTTATTTAAGTTTTTCATTTTTTTTAGTCATAATCATTGCATCATTGAGAAATTAATATCTCAGTTAATACTTCAAGTAGAGGCTTCAAATTTGTTATGTTACGAATGTAGATATAATCCTAAGAAACCATACACCATTACATTCTAACATACAGCGTGTTCAAAACTGAGGAACAAAGTTATATATTTTCGGATGCAGAAAACTCATTTTTTTTTTTTAATAGAATACCCTGTATTTAATTCGAAATTAGAAAGTAAATATCATCCCCTGTCATTTTATATCAGCATTCCCTATACTTATGTTTAATAGATTTTGAGATATGAGTGACTATTTGTTAAACAGACTAACTAACCCTATCTTTAAATGGTTGTATGTGGCTCTGAATGGAATCAATGTCAAATTCATTGACTAACCATAAGTATTTCACATTTATAGTTCCAATCGAACAGATGGTGGTGCCAAAATCTCAAATATAAGTAAGTAATAGAACATCAGAAACTTTTAATGAACCACTTACGTAGAATAGCCTGTGTACAAACAAATATTAAATGGCATACAGCCAAACACATAGAACTACGATAATGTATTTAAACGGGAATGAAAATAAGCAATCGCTTACTAATCGAAACAAAAGATGAAAAACTGCAAATAATAAGGTGGCATTAGGATGTCACTTGTTTATCCACTATAGCTATCAATTAGTCTAATCTTAGAGATTTTATCCAATGTACGACATATTTTTTTTTATAATTGCGTAATTTATAGTTTATTGAAAGTAAACAGAGGACGATCTGAACATTTGATGTTGGAATTTTGTTTCATTTTTTCTCTTTTAGTAGATGTATGAGAATACTGATTTTCTTTCATTTAAGATTTTTATTTGCTTATAAATAATGGAAAATTGTCAATTTAATTTGAATTGAGCTTTTCCATTTTTAATTTTATGTTCAAAGCATTTAAATTTAATATTATTTAACACTAAATATTTTTTCGAATTTTATTCCTTAAATATGAAATAATTATTGTACTTAAGACAAGTGTTTGTTGTTTATTTTTTCCTTTTAGTATTTAGTTTAAATGTTATTCGTGTACCAAATATTAGTATTTTCGGTTGATAAAATAAATTCGACATCATTAATTTCTGGATTCACATACTTTATTATAATATCGATTATTACCATTGCATACCATATTAATACGTTAAGTTTTCGAAATATCAAAAAGTTTGTTAGCGAAGACATGCAATATGGGGCATCGTTTCAACTTTTAACTGTGGTCGCCCACCCTCTCCCCTCGTCGTTGTAAGCCAATCACGTTACCGTTCTTCATCGCACATCCTTGTGTTTATCTGTATGTTTTTAATTCATATTACTGAAAAGTTGTGCAACCGCTTATTCACAGTTTATTATCCGCAAAATATTTCCATAGCTATCCCAAATGAAGTGAAGTATTTAGGAAATGAAATGAAAATGAAAGTGCTGTTATTTGTCATATTTTAAAGTCACTCAAAATCAGTGTTTCTAGACGAATTTTACAGTAGAATGTATATTTATACATATAAAATTCGCCTTCTTAGTATTTTAACTTTTAACTCCGTATAGTACATTTGAAAATTACCTAATTATTCTGTAAATACACAATTTATATAAAAATTACATGTAAAATCATAGGCAACTTTGTTACCAACGATGTTACATTTAATTGTATTAAATAAAATGTCAGTGCAAGCATAGAAATTCAACGCTCTTCTACCACTACACAACCTATCACGACAACCCACTATTCTATTTAAAAAAAAAAATCGTGAACAATATAAATATTTTAATATTTGTTGGTTTTTTGATGTTCTATGCGATAATAAAACAGAAATGTATAATTAAACGACGTCTCGCTTTCTTTTTAAAAGCCTTCTCAAGTTACATTTGTAAAAATAAAATTAGAAATTTTAAAAATGGCATTAAACTGTTTGTAAATAGTTTTTTTGTTTCATAAATGAAGCAGTGCTGCTTTTAATTAAACCGACTGTATTTTTATGTTTATAAATTTGCATTACTTCGGGTATATTTCGTATTTTTAGATGTTGTTCTTTGTTTAAAATTGTTATATTGTAAAAACCAAAGATATGATTTTCAGTAATTTCATGCTTTTTTTAAGAATGCAAGATTTTTGCTATATTTAACTTCTCTTACTCTGTTTTCTAAATATTGCTCGGTTTCACTAGTATAAACACCATTACAATTTTGACAGTTTATTTTTATAATATATATGTGTTATTTTACTCAATTTTTAATATGCTCTAGCTCTAGCACTAGCAAATAAAATTTATCAATTTGATACCATTAATAATACAAAGATATATATCTTAAAACAAACAAAATATTTAATTACCTTCATTCATTCATTCATTCATTCATTCATTCATTCATTACTAAGTTAAGGTGGGCACTAAAGTCCGAGCACTTGAGCAGGTGCTCATTGTACCATCCCTATTAAGTCTCTTATTTCCACTCGAGCAACTTGGTGTTCTCTATAAAGCCAAGTATCTCGCTCAGTGGGAACTTGAGAACCTTCGAGGGCTCCAATAGATCTCTCCCGAAATATTTCTGCCTAAGTACCTTCAATTCCTCACATGTAAACTCGTTTCCTCCTGCAATTCGCATCTTCTGCACCACGGTCCGCTTACTCAACCTGTGTTGTATAGATACTTTTTCAGAGGGCAGTGTCCAGTTACCAGCCCAGTAATGATTTTAGCTTCTTTCTTGCTGCGCCCGAGTAGGTTGTCAGAGAATCTAACATCCCCATCCCCTACTAACGCTTTGGTATGGAGTTGACCTTCAATCGACCACTATTTCTTTGTACTTTCTTTATCTAATCAGGTCCAGACCTCCCTTCTTGCGGAATTCTCACTAATCCCACATACGGGCTCTGGGCCCACGAAGTGTCTTTTAGGGCCCTCCTTGGCTAGTTTGTCGGCTATTACATTGCCCTTTATATCCTCATGTCCCGACACCCAAATCAGAGACACCGTGTAGTCTCGTGCCAGTGCATTAAGGAATTGTTTGCAGTCTCTAACTAGTTTTGAACTAATTACGGAGTTCGAGACTGCCTTGATGACAGCCTAGCTGTCAATCATTATATTAATTTTCCTCCTCATGAAATTACCTTATCAATAAAATATTCAAACAAAGGACTTTCCTCTTTTATAATAAATCAACAGAAATCCTTTTTCACTCCTTTAATACATCTTTATATTAAACAAAAAATATATTAAAACAAAAACAATACTAATTTGGTATCTATCAAACAAAAATTTATTCCCAAATAGTTTATTGCCATGTTTAGAAATTTGTAATTTTGTTTCCACAAATATGTATCCAAAGAAAGGTTTTAAAGATATAGGAAAACGTCGTTTAGTTATTACGTTTCTATTTTATTATTACATAGAAGACCAACAAAAAAAAACAAGAAAACAAATGTCAAAATCCACTATTCGTGTGATTCGTAGTCTATCCAGCGAACAGATAAGACAAGAAGCGACACTTATTTTTTTTTGAGAATCCGCGTGCGCGACTTTGGCATCCTGACAGCACTGTAAATTTACAGAGAGGGCGCCACTGCAGTCATTATTTTAACATTGGTGTTGACGATCGTTAGGAGTAATGAGAGAATAATAAACATTAACCCTTGCAACAATTCTACAGCGTTTTTAATTCAACTTCTTGTTACTTTCTATGTTTCCTTGTATATTGTTATTTAGTAACAGCAGCAATAATTTTTTCTTCATCTCGGATGGCAATTTACCTGTACCCGATTACTAGCAATATCTTTTGCAGACCTGCATTAGATTTCCATATATGTATGCTACAGGCTTAAATTACGTAAAGATCTGCGAAGTAGGGCAATAAAATAACCCATATTTTATACCCGGTTTTTAAATGCTAGCTCTTCATGACATTTATCTTTGACAGTTTGACATGTTTTATATTTATTTTTTTTAAGTTTTTCTTTTAAATATCCTCTTTAGTATTAATGTTAGGCCATATGAATTTTAGTACTTAGAATTAAACCTTTTCTAAGCATTTGTCAAAAAAAAATGCCACGCTCCTTTAAAAAAAGAACAACTTGACCTTCGTATGATCTTCAAACGCTCTCCTAGAACTGTGAATGTGGAATCGTTTGCCTTCTTGTGCCAAAACATTCACTTGAAACTATTTTTCATAGAACTGACTGCTTCCAAATTTTCGGGGAAGTCCATGATACATAGACCAATTTTAATTTTTCTTACATATCCCACTTAATGTTGATTTTAAGTTTTGATACCTTTCTACTTGGTACCTTTGTTAAAAAAAAAAAAACACCATGTACCATTTAAGAAAACAACTTTACTTTCATATGAGCTTCAAGCGCTTGCGCATGACTGTCACGGTGTAATTATTAAACCGTTTTGGTCTACTTGTATTACAACTTTTATTTGAAACTTTTTTTCATGAAACCAACTACTGAGGGTAGGAAGGGGATGATAAATGAATCACTCGGTATGTATACATACTTTGTAAGTCCGCCAAGCCGACTACTTCAGATACACTTAAAAGGATTGTGAATTGAAAATTATGTATTCTCCCATTTTCTTCGTCCATTACTGTTAGCAGGGGATCCTCTTTACGAGCCTTTTACGATTTATTTTGCTCTGTTCTCGCTTAAAATCGATGGAGCGTGAATATTTCACACCCAGAAAGAAAGAAAAAAACCTAATCTCGAAAGTCTTGATCGTAATAATAGTATAAGGGAAAATCCGGAGTGAAGAATGATTTGACGTTTTTTTATTGAATTAAGAAGTGCCATCCGGAGACGAGCGCCCCCGGTTAGGGCACGATAAATCACATTTTAACATTTTCACACGCACACTTACGCCGAATGACGATGACGCTCTTTATTTTCCGTCGTCGACATCTACGACGAGGCACTCGGATAAGGCGAAAAGTTCATCCACTTCTAACGAAACGACGCCGACGTCGACGCGCTCGATGCGACGCCGTGAAATTCTTGGGAGGATGTCGTTCTTGGAATTCCCAGAGATTCGAGTTCCGCTGCTTGAGTGCTCCCTCTACTTTCGTGGAGATGATGTTTTATGACGTTTTGGAAATCGAAGGGAAATGTTAAAAAGCTTTCTTATTTCGCCGCAATAGAAAAGAAATACGATCCCAGCAAAGTTTTGAAAGGGAAAATGTGTCTTTGCATAACAAACTTCGATACCACAATCTGTCAAAAAGTGATGAATTTTCTCAATATAATTTAATGTTATTACCTACCTATTTATTCTCAGACATGCACTATAATAACATTTATTTGAAAAGATGGTAAGCTTTTTACAATAAGAAATAACAAATTAATGTATTTCTGCTAATAAATGTAATGATTCAGAGGTATTTTTCCCAAGAAAAATATTCTCCTCACGCAGGATTCGAACCTACGCACTCTCGTTTACAGGACGAATGCTCTACCAATTAGGCCAGAGAAGAGCGTGTAAATTCGAGCGATAATTCGACCTAAGTCGGTAGGAAAAGCAAACGCCGGTAGGACGGCTAATATGCAAAGATATACCTTACATGCTTGGAAGGAGCTATTTATCCTGACACCGGCGTTGCATTCTCGATGTGGATGCTTTTGCTGCAACATGTTTGGTTTATCACTGCGAGGAAATTCCAATTTGAAATACCTTTGGGTGCATGCAAGCTGATGTTAGAGGTATTTAGTATAGTTAATGTTTAAAGTTTGATGATCCAAAATATACTGGATGGTATTTGATTGTTGATTTAAATATTGAAAATATGTGTACTCACCTTGAGTAAGAGATCTTATGCTCTTGAAATGTTTTTGATATATCATTGAACAATAAATTGTGCATGTTGTCGATATTTATACTGTTTTTATCAATATAAAAGCAGACAATACCTTAAGTAATTAATATTAAACTATAAATTCGCACAAATTATTGATTTAGAAGGCACATGCAGCCTCCTCGGCTATCTAGTTGCTACTGGTAGAGAAATATAAATTTAAAATAAATACTACTACTAACAATAACTATTCATTGGTAATAAGAGAAGGGAAGGGGAGGGGGAGAGAGGGGAGATAGTACTAATGCTCATGACCTGCAGTGGCGCAATCGACGCATATGTATAAGCTTTTAGCTATCTAACGAAGGAGGATTGTATCTCTAGATGCTAAACGTCATAATATAATCATATTTTCCGTGCTATTTGTGAAGGGTATGCATTATTACTGAACTGAAATAGGAGATATGCCATCTTTAGGACAATTACCATAATACATATAGGTATTTAACGTATTTGCTACTATATGGGTAGAAAACTATTGTAATAATGTTTAAATCACAACACTTGTTCAGAAAATAATTGTTTGAATTAGCAAATAAAATTCAATAAAAATATGTACATATTTCCCTTTAATAAGGACTGTGTTGTCAAACAAAAAATTAAAATGTGCTGATTTAAACTAAAACTTATCGAATGAATGCAAAGAATTTTAAACAATAATTTTTTTTCGCAATGCTAATTTTCAAAATTATACAAAAAATGAAAATTTTAAAAAAATCTTTTTCGCATTAAAACGAAAAAAATGCTTTAATCTTTTCTGGCGGAAGGAAGGTTTCTGTCAAAATTAAATCAAAATAGGAACCATATGAATAAACCCACCATTGAAAATACAAAATAAGAAAAAGTTCATCGTGAAGTGCTGCCTCTGGTGGTAACATTCGGTATTACCAAAAAATCCTGACAAGCTACTTAACTGGCAACGTTATAAAAACAATAACATAGTAGCGATAACTAATGCAGAAGTGGTGCACAGCATTAAACAAAACATAACCTTCTAACTCAACTTAATAAGGAAACAGCTAGCGCCAATAATCTGATGAATGTGATAAATGAATCGAGTTGGTTGGAGGGATACTTATTGTGGCATCTATCAAAGGATTCAAAAGATATATGCGTATTGTTTTTGTTTCTGCTATTTTAAAAATATATAGTCAATGGATGTGCACATATGTGGTTGCAGAAGTGTACTGTAATGTATTGCCTTCTTCCATTTTGTCGAATAGTATACCCCCAAAGTTAAGCTTTCACTGCATTCATTAGGTGTCCTCATTTAACATATTGAGTACAAGGTGTAGCAATTGATTTGAAAGTATAAGTTCGTTGAATTATATAAAACAAGAACCGAGCCTAAACTATGACCTAAGGAATATACAACGTAATGCAACTGTAATTAGCTGTTTTGCGTGTGTGTAACGACAACAAAATATCATTTTTCTTTCATTTATATTGTCGTATAGCAACATAACATATTGCCGCGAATCCGCCTTCAAGAGTGGGGATAGCGCTAAGATATATAGTTGTTGTGATTATAGTGAAAATGAACCCTCTGTAGAGACAGGAGACTGCATGAGGTATCCCTCTTGGGGTCTCTGTTAATAAAGAGCTTAAGTGTATTGGTCTTTGGCTGATTCCTGCCCCTGTAACCCAAGGTAGGTACAATTATTATATACGTAAATACCTATGAGCTACCGCGTCACGCCCCTTTGTGATATTTGGTGGAGGCGCCGGGTAACTCTGAGGAATTTACATATATAACAATTAACCCTATGCCCACTCTTGAAGACCGATTCGTGGCAATATATGTTTCATCATTTGTCAGCAGTTGGGTTTTATGCAGGCTATAACCACAAGAATTGTTCACCGTGCTAAAATTTGTAGTGCAAAAAGTTAAGTTCAAATTTGTTTCGATAAAATAGATCATTTAGTTCAATACAAATGAACTTATCTATTTTATTTTCTAAAGAAGCTGCCAAAGCAAATTATAAATATTCACTGTGGCTTGCATAAGCAGGAATAAAATATTGATTTAGAGATATGTGTAATGACATTGATAATAAGTATTAAAATGAAATATTCTTCTTGTGGACCCCCCGTAGTTTCTTGAACGGCGCAGTAACGTTAACTTAAAACAAATACGTGTATCATCATCAATTTCCCCGTGAAAGCTATCTGTGTACTAGCTACTGCTGAATGTAGATAGCTACTATACCGAATAATACCGATCGCATACGTTTTTCTGAGTGAATCAAATATATCCGTTCATATATCAAAGACATACACAATATACATATGTCGCACTAGTATAGAAGTCACTTTTATAGGTCTGTATATTCAAATAAAGCAGAGCGGGGTGTCACTAGGACTGTGGAGATTGTCAGCTGATATCGTTTACTCTTAACCTGGCGAATTCATAAACTTTTATCTAAGACCGTAACATCTTTGTAATACATAAAAGTTCTTTCTCTTATCTAAACTGCGGTGATATCACACTGCTCGACAATAAAAAGGTTATTTAATCTAAGGAACTGCAATTTTCTTTAGTAGGTATATATTCTAATGAGTTGCAGTTATTATTAAAACTACCAACTATCAAAGAAAAACCAACATTTGCATTACTGAACTGTAGGAAAGGTTTACTATTGTAAAGGAGAAAACAAATTATTCCCGATTATTTAGGCCTGTATATAATAAAGCACCGAAGCTGCCAGTCATCCAATTTAAATTTAAATGGATTTTGTTTGTTGAGCCAACTTGATGGAATAATTAATCTTCTCATTTCTTTCGAACGCCAAACACATGCGTTGTTATGGCACTTGTTTAGAATTCCCAAAATAATGTATGAATAGCTTCCAAAAACAACTAAAAAGTTTTTCAATTGTATCTGTTGAATATTAAAGAGTACAGTGTTTACACAAGAGCTCGCGCGACGCTAATGGTGCTTCCGTAGGGGATGTGCATACCTACGTATGTGTAGTCCAAAGATAAATAAATAATTAATCCTATTTATCTGGGGATATATCCACTCGCATGCGTACATAAGTAAACAGCTCGTGTTTATATTTCAATGTTTTATGTAACGTAATACATATTAATAAAAAGCGGTTAGGAAATGTAAATTCAAACATCTAATCATTTTTACTTTGCCGTGGGGCAACTGAAATACACCTTTAACAAGCAAATATCGAATATGATATTATTAATTTCGAGGCGTAATTCAAGAGTTTACTTCACCCAAACGAAAGAGATGTAATGTAATATCCAATTACATTAACCACAACCGATGACATAAAATCCGAAAACTCTGAAACTACCAATAGATGTTGCTCTAACATAATTTACTCGTTTCATTGGCAGTTTGAACAGATGTTAGGTTTTCTTTCGCGTGATGCATTTCTCCATACTAGGATCAGGTTTCGAAAACACTTTGTCTATCTAGTTCTATATTTCCCTAATCTATGATATTTGTATCGCTATAATAAATCACATTTATGCGTGTTTTCGTAAATTTTACCTCGTTTATGTAACTATCAGATAAGTATGACAATAGAAGATTATACGTATCTGCAAATGTAAAAATGCAATCCTAGAGAGCACACAAGAGGATTAAGATTTAATCTAACTTTAAAATGATGTTAAGATTCACGATAGTAGTAGGAATGATTTAATGTGCTTGCGATTGTCTGCAGGCTTGTTGGAGGCGCCTTATTAAGTTGTAACCCGGCGATAATTCTATTCTTCCTTGCTATTTATCATAAAAATTTAAATATGTATCTCTCACATGTGAGGACTAGAGATTACATAAATAACCTCTTTCATATGGTTTGAAATTTGACACAAGTACTAAAGTTAGTTAGCTATAGTCTAGTTCAAGTTTTGAAGGAAGTATTACTCTTATGATGGCAATCGTACATACCCAACTACGCTAAATCTATTTAACAATAAGTACTTAATTTTTCGTATATTATCGCTCTGAACAGCTTGACAGGTTTTATGTTGGCCTTTCATAAATGCGCAATCCTGTGAATTTTGTTCGTATTTACGGGTTATATTCTATCAATATGAAATTTGTTAGGATAATATTGATTGTATCATTATTTATTCCACATCAAAATATGCAACAAAAATAAATTGTTTTATTTCCTTTTTTTGTTATTATTTTCATGAAAACATACATGAATTTACAGAAATATGCTTACAACAAAATAAAGATCATTCCTATGATGATAAGGGTATGATTATATATTTCGCCAATTCTCGACAGAAACATTATCTTACTGTATAAGCAGAAACACGTCTTGTACTTCAAATTTTGAATTATTGCGCCTGATGTAATCTTCAACCTTGGCCCATGCCAAAAATATCACGAGGACTGTAGCGTAGTATTTAATAGACACATGAATACTCAATAACCCCGCGCTACATGAAATTTTATTAATTCGGAACAATTGTTTCGGGAACATGTGGTTTGCCATTATCAACCGAACACCAAATGAATTAAGTAAAAAAAGGCCAATTACTTAAACATGCATCGCTGTTTCCTTCTAAAAAGCAAACATATTTACAAGTGCTTTTTCTACGCCTACTTGACCCTTCTAAATAGCAAAAGCTAGCGACAAATATGAACCTTTCTATCCCCCATAAATCTATCAAACTTGGGTGGTAGAGAGGTTCCACTTTCCGATTCAATAAGTTACTTGAATGTTTTTTTTTCCTATATATGGCTTCGTATGCGTCTAACTCTTTCGGTGATTGTACATTTTTCACTATTCCAAGGTTTTCCATATCGAATTGATGTCCAGTATCGTTTGTATGTTGCGGCACTCTAACTGAATGTTTCAGGTCTCCCATAGCAATGACTTATTATGTGTTCGTTAGACCTAGTTCCGATCGCACGCTTTGTCCAATATAAGTTTTATCACTTCCGCTACAACCGATCTTTCATTGGGATGAGGTTTATCTTTCGCGTTGCCCCATTTTGTTTCGATGCTGACCTGTGAGAAAAATATCCCAACTTTAGCATTGCCTTTGTGACCGTTACCTTCTACTATAGCCGTTTCAAACAAATATATAAGAATAATCGCCAACAATATAAAATTTACATTGTATTTAATACGATTCGGGAAAAAAAAAATGCGTAAACTTCCTACAAGGTGGACAAAGCGAATTGCAATTCGCACAACGTTGCTTTTTGTAGACGTGCATGTAACGGATACTCGTGAAGAAGAACGCGAAAAATACGTGAATTATTAATACTGAAAAATCCCGCCAGCGTAGCGGCAAAATGGAACCGATTTTTTCAGTTCAGCCACGATAAATCATCAATTAATTACCAGTGGTAACTTGCAGATACCCTTAGATAAAATAGATCTAATTCATTTGGAGTGCAATTTGTTCCTAGTTAGTTCAAAGTTCCATTTAATGGTCTGGAAAAAATTACATTCCATAATGTAGAATAGGGCATATAAAAAATAAGCTTTCGCGAGACATTAAGGAACTATTTTGATCACAAGTTATATGGATGAGAATTGTAAATATTTCTTTGAGTCCATGTTCTTATAACTTTATTTGTTACCACTATGTTTTTTTTTTAATATGTCTATATTTTGAAATGAACTACACATGGTACAACGTATTATTGGTACCGGGTTAGTAAACTTATAAAAAAACACCACGCGAAGACCGTTTTCAAACCGATGGGACAACTATAAAGCACCTTCTACGCTCCGTGAAAGACCCCAGGGACCCTTTGTCATCTACAGCGGTATACCGGATACCATGTTCGTGTGGATTTGTCTAAATAGGCACGACAAAGACGAAGCATCAACACCAGAATTAAGGAGCACGAGCGTAATTGAAGATACGACTGGATGAAGGTGCTATGTCGCATTTTTAAAACTGTCTTTTTTGCATGAATCAAGGTGTTTTGTACCCGTCTTTCACATAGCACAATCGAAAATTCCAGAAATTCAAGAACACTAGAGTCTTGTGAATGTATGAAGGGGTTATGTTACAATACTTTTGAGAAAATTACATAAAGAAACTTAATTTCTGAAAAAGTTTGATTTTGTAACATAACACCTTCATCCACTCGTGTCTTCAATGTCGGCCATCGCAGAATACGCCCTAGAAAGCCGACCATAACATCCAATTTGATGACACAAAAGTACAATCCACCACCTCGCACTACCACACAAAACTATTCTGAGAATCCATAAAATTTTACCAACATAGAAACAACTTCAACTGGAAAGAAGAAGCACGTACTTTAAACGAGATCTGGTACCCGATGTTGCGTGCTCGTACCACAAACAAAACGCACTCGAACCAAGACACCACTATATATAGCAAAGACACCGACTATATATAACGACACCATTCAGGACATCGGGTCACTAAACGACGAGCCTTCGCGAAGGAAACTTCGACCTCGCCACTGAAGATGTTCACCGCAGTTGTGAACGAAACGTAGTGAGTTGCATGCAGACAAGAGTAAATTGGGTTTATACATCACACAAGGTCTCGGACTAAAACAACTTAATATTAAAGCAACCTTCAAGAGCTTAGTTCAACACAACGTAATGGTGAACTAACACACTTTATGAGTGGATGTGGTAATACTGACTGTACTATGATAAAACTAATGGTTCGGTGAAATTACTGAGAAGCCAGCCAAATGCCAAAAAAAATTAAAAGATTCCTCAGCATACAATCCAAGCTCTCCCTAATATTTATTAGCGTCTTCAGAGATACAATTTAATAATGAAGAAAACGACGAAGAAGAAACCCACACTCAGAGAAATAACCATTTCATTTAAAAGGAATTGCATTTAACTAAAAGTTTTAGCGTTTTCTATATATGGGCAACATGATTTCCTTGGCTTATAAGTAAATCACCATTAACTGAAAAGATTCCAATTATCTCTGAAATTTCTTTAACCTCGCGCGAAAAATATTCACTTTTGTTCATTATTGGTTGTGTATCTGGACTTAATGCACGTGGGAACATGAATAAAACTAAAATACTTCCGCGTAAAGAAAGCACTCAGCTTGAATACAGGTGCTTGCATTTTCCGTTAAAAGGCAAAAGTTTTAAATAAATGTATACATGCATGGAGACCATATGCAAATAAACCAAAACGTGTGGCTTTTTTATTTATAATACTGTTTATAATTCAATAATACTTAAAAGAAACTAAAATATGTTGTTAAATATATACATAATAATAACAATATAGTGTGTAATGTATTGTCTTACTTAAACAGAAGTTATAGAGACATTATAAAATATTAATCAAAACTAAGGTGCATTCCATTTAATTACGGTTACTTTTCATCGAAAAGCATCTACTTAAGAATAAAATAGCTTTCGCTATTTTCAACACACTACTTTCAATTAAAATAAACACTTTTCTGAGAAAAGGTATTCTTTTCGTTGAACATGATAAAAACCAAGTTGTAAAACTTTTCATTTAATTTTTTCTCAGTGCATAAAAAGAGGCTAATACAAAAGCTGACAATCAAACCGACATTGAGTGAGGATTGACTGCGTGTTGTGGAGGTTAAGTCAGAACTGTGATACCTGTGTGAATGAAACACCTGAACATCTTTCCTTTTCATTCAATCCAACCTTAAGCTTCATGCCACACATTACAGTGTTGGGCAAAATAGTAGTGAATAAGTTGACTAACGTCTTCCTGAAAGCCAACAAAACACAAGAATGTCTAATCGCTGTAGAAATGTTTTCAGTTTGCCTATCTTGCCCAACACTGCACACAACCTTCTTCTGTTCTTTCAGCACTCCTTCTTAATACTCTAAAACAAAACGTTAGTGTTATGAAGCAATGATCAAATAATTTCCATCTGGTGTACTCGACGACTACACGTATGTCTAGCGCATGCTTACCAGCCCAGCTTTTCCAGCAATTATCCAGCCCGTATGCATATTTAATCAAAATAAATGATAAAATCGATGTGGAACTCACCTATCGACGAACTCGGTGCTTCAGCTCTCAGCAGCGAAACCCAACGTAAATACGCAACGACGCGTACATACATATAGATTGAGATATTAGGGGGATATAAGCGGTGCGGTAAACAACAAAGTTCCCCTTTTCCCCCAATGCTAATTTGAATTAAACGGCGGAGTGTGGGAGATGCCGACGTCGAAGACGAGAACGTCAAGATCGGGCGGGTAGTATGGGCGGAATGACTCCGAAAATTACCCGGCGCCATTATCATTGTCGCTCGGCGTATTTGTTCGCTACCGAGCTGACAGTGGATATAATAAATATATAACGAGAATGGCTGCGCATTGCCGCAATCCAACTATCTAGGACGCGGGAGAAAGTTCTCGAAACGTATATTAACCCTTGTTTTTATCGCATTACACTTAACCCCCTATTTATCCCAGTTGGCTGGTTAGCAATTCTGTCTCCGCCAGTTGAAATCTCGGTGACATTCGAGGGTACTACAACGTATCATTCCCCTAATAGCACTTGCCGATGCCATCAAAATTTAGCGAAGGCTTTCTATTAGCGTTGCATTTATAAGTATATACTTGTGTTTCAAACATAGCAGTATGACGTTGTAGGCGCTAGGAATGGCAGCTAATTGATCCAGATTGTTCGAATCGGAACACTTTGAAGACCCGTTCAAATAGAACAAAATGATATTTATTTAATATTTATGATCAAAGATGAACAATATAAACGTTATGAGAGTTAAGAAGTGATGAGTATACACGGTACACTTGTGAGCTTTCAATTACCTGAGCTCCAGCCAGTTTTTTATTAAACGTAAATGCTTTAGTGGGTCCTATTTTTTGAATATGGTAATTCAAGTTTCAGATTTAATTAAATGCAACATGAGAACGAGAAAAGGTTGTGTTATTTTATATACCAATTCGAATATACATCAACCAGATTTTTATCTAAAATGAAATGTAAATATACAATGAAAACGCGTGGGTTGGAACAAATTCATTTAAAATTCAGGGGTTTGTTTTTTTTTTAAAACGCTGAGCAATGTCGATTCTTATTTTTAGCTAAAAGTTTTTCATGGTAAATTCATGTATACAGTGTCACCCAAAAAATAAGTCATGACCACCAACTAAATTTTTTTCAAATAGAAATAGGTACCTATTTTCTATATTTTTTTTTAGTGAGAGTTCCGTAAGAGGATTTATATGCATATTAACGGAACAAGCATGTGTTCCTGAGTGTAAAATAGCTATTCATTTTTTGAGGAAATGGAAAGAAAATACTAAAAACGGTGTTCGAAAAGTGCCATTTTGAGGATATGTGCGAGACGTTTTTGACGAATTTAACATGTGGTAGTAATGATGTGGAAGGAAAAGTTACTAAATTTTAGGCAAAACGGACGCAAAATTCAAACAAACTGGATTGAATTGTGAGTGTGATTATCACTCAATACAATTAATTTTTCTCTAAATAAAATAAATGAAATAGGTTTCCCATTTCTTTTAATGTCAAGACCTAATTCTGACTGTTACAACATCTGTCCAGCAAATGTTGATGGAAAAGAGCATACTTAATGTAATGCTTCGATGACACTGCTTGGGTAAGTGAACATACAAAATAGTCCATATCCGATTTAATGATCCCATTTCAGTGTCTACTCAAGTTTCAATGTGTCTTTCAATGTCTTTTTTTTATCAATAAGCATTTAAAATTATAAATCATTAATGTTTTTTGACTGACCTAGATTTATTCTTAAGGGTAATTCAAATATTACCTGAATTGAAATTCTATATATTACAAAAAAAAAACATTTAAATACCATTATTATTATCTATTAAATTACATTTAGATCTAACTTTGCTGAACTTTTTTGTTAAACGTTTAATGCTTATGCACTTCGACTCTATGAAAACTTTCTCCGAATATATGTGAATTTTTTTTATAAAATATAAACTGAATGTTAATGCAAAGCATACTATAAGATTTTTGTCTTTGGTAAGTGTATAAAATTAAAATCTTAAGATACATATACAGGGTCAGCTAATAAGAAAATTTTTGAATTTATTATTCGATTTATTAAATAAATTGAAGATCCAAAGATATTTATATTTTTTTGCGTCATAATTTTTCTTACCATACTTAATGCATACATTTTTTCCTTATTGGTTTTGGATGTCTACACACACAAAAATAATTACTTAATTTGAATATAAATACATCACATTGAATATAACATAACTTCCTATATAGGCACGAAGATAATGTATTTATATTGAGATTAAAATTTCTTCAGTTTTCGAAACTCGTGAATTTGTTAGGAGAAACAATTTTTTACTTCAAATGTAATCAATATACTAAAATCATTATGAACATATAATATTTTCACCACAAAAATAATAATTTTAGATTTGAGTAAATAGATTTTCTCAACTGGAAACTATCATATTTATGCCTTAATAATTTATATACATTTGATAGAAGTATATAAAAGTATTATTTGGAGTATTGCCATTATTTGCTTCCAAAATATAAGTATATTGAACTGATAATACTTCCCTGCTTAATCCAAGCATTTCTACTATTCAAGGGTACTAATTACCTACTAATTTTGTGTCTGTAACACCAAAAAACCTCGGTAGGGGAAAATCAATAACTAAAGAAATATTATGTAATTAAATAAATTTACTGTCATACTTTATAGTTTTACAATGTTTGGGAGAAGGTAGCGTATCGGGGTACTCCAGGAGTGCGCGCGGGGATATTGATGCGTTTATATACATAGTAAGTCATTATACCAAACGTATAAGGGATTTTATTTTGAATCTACAGATTTTCTCACTATGATTGCACAGATTTATTCCTTACAACGATAACAATGTTTATTTGGAGGAAGTATACTTCAATGCAAATATTTATACTGTTTGCTCTAAGAGTATATTGTGTTTTCAGAGAATCTACTCTTATGTTCTAACCAACAAGAATTAGTTCATTTAAATATATATTAAGTTTCGATTTCTGAATAAATAAAAATATTCAGATTGATAATATTTAATATTTAATATTTTTTTGTGTGTACCATTCTTGTTCATGCTTAAATTGTATTCTAAATTTATTTTATATTAATGATATGTACAGCTAGCAATATTTTTCTTAAATTTAGATTTGTAGCTCTTGATCTTCTTTCATCTGATGTTTATTTCTTTTAATTAAGAAGACAATAGATGCTATAATGATGTACTATATAAGACAAAAGTCTTGCATCCGATTTAGAGGAGGCTATAAATAAAGAGAGAAACGCACAGACACTCTATGACATAAAACATATTCTTATTTATTTAACGCTAAGTACAACAGTATACTTTTCAAAGATTATGTATTCCAATTTTAAAGTTTTAGCCTTATTAATTACTTTCCAATAATCTATTTTACTTTCTATAGTAGGTATTGTCACGTGGTGCGCGACTGGGGTGTAGCTCAGAGGTAATACATATAATAATTGCACCTACCTTGGGTTACAGGGACAGGAATTGAAATTTACTTTTTTAATTTTTAATAAATATTTTTTCGGCAGTATTTCTTACATAAATTTGTTAATAGTTTAGCAGAATTTTGACTTGAAATATTTAAAACTCCATTCACAAAATTCCTGGTACACTCAGTGTTAAACAGAATTTATTTCTTTATCTGTGTTTATTTCTTCTGACTCATTTTTTATTAACAGTTATATATGTAGTGTAAGCATCTTATAACTAGTATTTGACATTCAACTAGAAATAAAAGAACACGGTAGTAAAAATGTTTTTGAATTATAAGGCACAAAAACAAAAAATAAGTAAACATTACGTCTTCTTGTAGAATTAAAATCACTTCACGATATAAACGACACAAGAAGAAATACTCCCATCCCCAAGCACAACAAAAAAGAAACTTGTATTTTCGAAGCTGGCGCCTATAAAGTCGACGTGACACGACGGTACGTATACGAAAGAAATGGAGGTCCTGAAAACAATTTTTACGATTTTACGGTCTACAGCACCCGATCGCTATGCACGGAAGCTGCCTTTTTTTACATTGTACCTATTTGCCAACGACGAATGGGCCGGCCGCTCGTTCCCGCAAGAGCAATCGTAAAATTACGTTCGACTGCATCCCATACATATTCCGCCAGATTTAAATCTAATGTTAAAATTTACTACTAGGTTGTTATCTACCACCAGATCGTTAGTTACGTTAGTCGAGCGTCAGTTGTGGGGAGCCGGTGTTTCTTTGTTTTTCTGCCAATTTTACTCCATCTACGGACACAACTGTATTTTATGTTTGTTTTCTGTATAAAAGCGTTTCGGAATGGTTGTCTGTCAAAAAAAAGACACACACATCTAAGGTTTTGTTGATTTAGTAATTAATTTGTTAGCTATGAGAAGTAATTAAATACTTTAAATTAAATTTCTCCAATAATTAACTAAATTAAATATTGAATTTGAAGTAAATTAAGCTGTAGAAATACAGGGTGATTCATTTTTTTTTCGGGAAACTTAAACAGCGTATTCTACCGACCATACTGGTGTAAAAACTCCATATAAACGTTTATCCAAAAATGTTGTGTTCTCGAGTTACAGCTTGTTAAAGTTTTTTTTGATTTGTAGCGAGCGTAGACGCCACTGCGGAAAAATCGGGGAAGTCGTGTGAACGGTCCCGAACCCGTTTACAGCAGCTTGGTGAAAACATTACTATCAATCTTTGCATCAAAGTGGGTAGTTGTCAAACCGAAAGTCATACGCTCAGTTGTGAAAGTCATTCGATTCTGAAAAGTGTGATCGATAGCGTTATTGTTCACAATTATGCCACGAAAGTTTAGTAATGAAGAATATGCAGATATTCACTACGTGTATGGATTCTGCGATGGTAATGCTGAAGCATCGGTTCGTGAATATGCAAGGCGTTTTCCAAGGAGGAGAGTTCCAAATGTCCAAGTTTTTATCGACACGCACCGTCGTTTTCGTGAATTGGGTTTACGTATTAATCATGACCAGTACAGGAACAATATTCCAATGGTCAGAAGAAATGATAATCAAATTTTGCGGTTATTTGACGTTAACCGGCGACTTAGCTCTCGTAGAGCAGCTCAACAAGTGCAATGTTCGCAATCACGGTTATGGCGTACATTACGTGCAGATCATAGAAAATGCTATCAATCTCCAACCTGTTCAAAACTTACAGCCGGGGGATGCAGAAAGAAGGGTAATCTTTTGCGACTGGCTCTTATACGAATACGAAAACAATAACGATTTCTTGCACAAAATACTGTGGACAGACGAAGCTTCATTTGCTAGAAGCGGAGTGTTTAATAATCACAATCTCCATGTCTGGGAACATGAAAACCCACACGAAATTCGACCACGTTAGTTTTTTTTTTTGTTAACAATTAATGTTACTTTTGTCATATTAACAATTTTCACATTTAATAAAGAATCTGTGTAATAAGCCTGATTTAATGATAATTATTATTATGTTTACCTCGATTTTAAAAAAAAATCTTCAACAAGCTGTAACTCGAAAACGGAACATTTTTGGATATATGTTTATATAGAGTTTTTACACCAGTATGGGGGGTAGAATACCCTGTTTAAGTTTCCCGAAAAAAAAATGAATCACCCTGTATTTTGGTCTAAACAAACAAGAGCCGCAAGCACTAAAATACCCATTTGAAGGCCGCTTTACAGTTCGCATTTTTTTTTATTGCGTGTGTATAAATGGCGCATACGCATTCAATGGATTTCGATCAGCTGTGTGCAATTTTACTGGTATTGCACGGAATGGAACTTGTCCTAATATTTCATTGCACGCAATAAAAAAAAATTGGAACTGTAAAGTGACCTTAAAAAACAAAAATACCTATAAGCATCACTAAGAAATCAAGAAGGAAGTGTAGTCTTGACGCAAGCATATTTTGAGTTGCGCATACATATATGTATGTGTCTCTACATCGTTCTAGTTTCTAGGAAGCAGTCACATAACAGGGATTATGAGAAAAAACACGAAATAAAATACGCCAAGTTGTAAAGACCGCATGTTATTCCAAACATAGTATTGCTATACAATTCTGTAAAATTATTCCGTAAAAATTAAACATATTTTTGTTCCTCTGTATATTGTTCAATTATATCAATAAAACTAAGATTAAATAAACACATCACTTTATTAAACTATTGAACTCGTAAATGCTAGGAGATAGTGCGAAGGATTGCGGACTTGCAAAAAGAATCTATAAGCAGAAATACCAGAATAGAAAACAACCAAATGCAAAAGTATTTGAAAGAATTATTGGTAAGGTTTGAGGCGACTGGCACCGTTTCCTATAAGGTACACGAACGAACAAAGTCAACCTTACATAAAGATAACGCACTTGCAGTTGCAAAGACTATGAGTGAAAATCCTTATGTCGATATTAGTTATTTTTTAAAAAGGCAACCGTATATAGGCAGATTATCAATAAGACGGCTCGTACACTGAGAAAAAGATTCTTTTCGCAAAGAAATGCATAATTTTGAAAAAGATTATTTGAAGAAATCTTTTTCTCAGTGTAGAGAAAGACACCATTATCACATGAAGCTAATGCAAGAACGCAATGATGCTGATTTCGGACATCGCGTGGAGTTTTGCATTTGGGTTCAGAAAAAATTAAGACAGACTTCTTCGAATTTGTACTTTTCACTGACAAAGTGATATTCCTTGTAAATATAAGATTTGATTTAATATACACAATTTTTATTATTGTGCAATTGAAAATCCGAATTTCATAAAATTTTGCTCCCAAATTAGGTCACTAAATGTTTGTGTATTTTTTTTGAAGACCGTTTAACTGGACAAGTGTGTTTGTAGTTTTTGCAGCACGAATTGACAGATTTATTAAAAGACATTCCCCTCAAGGTGCAACAAAGGATGTGGTTTTTACACGACGGATCAGCAGTTTACCCTACTTATGAACTAAGTAAGTAAGGTACTTTTCGTTTCCTGAAAGGTGGACCAGTTAGATGGCCAGCTAGATCACCTGACCTAACAAAACTAGATTACTTTCTGGGGATATGTAAAAGATCATGCATACATAATACCGCCCACCACGAAAGATGATATGGAAAAGAAAATTTGACAAACCTTTACAAACATTCTCGTGGACATGTGAGCAGTGCTTTTCATGAGCGTGTGTATAGCGTTATGTATAGAGTGGTATAAAGCAAGCAATTTGACGTGAGTCGTTGTTTATTGCGACCAGCTATTATCATGTTTTGTTGCGCTTCCTATATACTTTACGTAAAAAATGAAGTTCTGTATGTTAGATGATGATGTGATCTTGTTGCTAGGTAGACAGTTATAAATTTCTTCTTGGTATAGTAGTAATTGTTTCCAAGGTCTAGTAATGAAAATAATAAATAGTACAGTTAGAATTATTAAATTATTAATTATTATTAATTCTGCCGCCTGATACGACATATTAACCCTCATTTCCCTAAAACGTATAACGTTACCGCTAAATTTCCGAGGCCACCTCCCATTTAAAGTATTATTCCACCTACTCTGCCAATCATTATCAAGTGTATCCCTAAACGCCTTTATAGACACTGTCTTTTTCACTGATTGATCCGCCCTCTCTTTACCGACTATACCTACGTGAGCCCTAGTCCAAAATAACTTTACACGCCCCTCACGTAACATATCACAAGTATCTAATAACAAACTGACCGGATGTTTTTGAAATTTCCGAACGCCTCTAATACAGATAAGCTATCAGTTATATATAATTCGCATGCCCCGTGTAATTTCCCACTCGTGCTTAATACAACATACTGCCTGATTTATTGCAACTAATTTTGCCTGAAAATTATTGCAATGATCCCCTAATTTAACTTTTGATTATATATTTCAAGACTCCTATTCTAAACAACAAAAACCGCCCTCTCTCTTCGACCCATCCCTAAACACTTCTAAACCCTTTATAATAATACTAATAATAATAATAATACATTTTTATTTTCAAGTAAAGACGACCAGAGAAACGTCAATAAAAAAACCAATTCATACAAAGTACTAGTACTAAAGTAGATATTGAAATTCACAATTCCTTATTAAAACAATAAAAATCATCTAGGAAATAACAATTAATCGAATACAATACATTTATGACAGCCTCTTTGAACTGATGTAATTGCTTGATTCTTTTGATATTATCAGGTAATGTATTAAAAAAAGTTTGCAACTTGTTGGATACTTTTCTGAAATATCCTTTTTTTATGTGATGGTGGAAGTAGGTGGCACAATTGTCTAGTATTATATTCATGTTCGGTAGTATTTATGAACTCGTTCAGATTCTTATGCACAAAACAAAGCATTTCGAGAATGTAAATATCATAAAATGTGAGTATTCTATTTCCTTGAAATAAAGATTTGCATGAATCATGGGCGTGCATACCAAATATCGTCGGTAAAGCTCGCTTCGGTAAAATAAAAATTCTATACGCAGAAATAGATGTACCCCAGTACAACACTCCATATCTAATTCTTGAAACTAATTCGGCATAATAAACTGATTTCAGAATATATAAATTACAACTTTGCCTTAGGTGATAGAAGGCGTAGCAAATTCAGGTCAACTGTTTACAGATATAATCTATATAAAAGTGCCTACCAATTTATTATAAGTAATACTTTTTAACTTCGCAGGATGAATCCGGTCACCTTTCTAAATCACCCGGTTCTAATCTAATCCCCGTTGCGGTAATTAAATCCTCCAATCCTACGAAATTTAAGTTCCCTCAAACGTAAATCTACTACTAATATACCCGAAATAACGCACGCCGCGTCTGCCGAAATAGATGAATACAACTTGCGATTGTTTGTGATTCTCCATAATTTACTTAAAGAAACCCTCCTTTTCTAATCGTTATTCTTTTAACATTCATCCAGCTGTCTTTGCACTCTTTCCCTTAAGTTTTCTCTTTTCACTCATACGCAGTTTACATTTTTCTAATTCATTATTTTCCATCTTCGGGAAGTTATCTTAATTATTATAAAAATATAAGCTATTAGCAGTACACTAATTTAATTCACCTAATTTTGTATCCCCACACAAGACGAATTCTTAACCACGTTAAAGACGCGTCTCGCAATCTTGTAGCTAAATTTGCCGATCTCGGTGGGTCGCTTGACTCTTACTCTCGCTGCTTTCCATTTCCACGAACGACCGACGCCGCTGCTACTACATTAACCTAATTTAAAAGCTAATCCGGCTCTGTCTGTCTTCATTCGCCTAGCCCGCGCTCTTGTTTTCGGAGTAAATGGATTGCGAAATTCGTCCCGCCTCCTCCCACTTAAGAGGGGCTGCTATACGGTCCACTTTTATCTCGCATAAAACGTCACATTACATAACTAACGACTTGGTTCCGTTGCGACGAGTCGACATTCCGCGTTGACATGCGGGAAAGAGAAAGGAGTAGATAGATATAAAAAACTATGCGAAGACAAAAAGGAAATAGAAGAAGAGAAAAGAGGGGCGAAGGAGAACCAAAACGTCGCTAAGTTATTATCCATGTCAGTTAATGGCCTTCCGTGTCGCGTTTTATCAACGCGAACGGATATTCCTGAAGACGATAATGGTCCGGGCGTTCCGATTCCGAAACGTGCGATTCCGCGATTCCATGGCGGTTCAGTAGGGTGCCTCTCGCTTCCGTTTCCTGCCTTCTCGCTATTTTTCCCGCTCCTCTTTAATCGACACCATTCAACGGTAAATGTCGCTTAATTCGACGCCAGGGGAGAAGAACTCTGCGCAATAATAACATGTCGGAAGGTTAAAAGCTTCTACGTGAATTGGGTCATATTTCTGTTCAAACTTTCGTCGTTAACGTGATTAATGGAAAGAGGAACTGACACCTCGGTAGGAAAAGGACTCTTTTATTGGCAGATCCTTCCAATCGAGCTGAAAGATTTACATCTACACATGCACGAATAGGGTTGTTCAAACATATGCAATGCCATTTGAATACTTGAAATAACATATCGTTTTTAGCTACGTGAAACAAAATTTTAATCCGTATAAAATTCCGAAACCTATCAATTTAAAATCATTCCCCTTTTAAAATTTAAATAGGAAAGATGAGTCTTATGACTATTTATTCAAAAGGTATTTTAATTCTCTTTACGGCAACATGTATCAAACAGTCATTTTTTTAGTCAGTAAGCAAAAAGTGCACAATTTACAACCTGTGTAATAAAATACGATTAGAAAGAAATGGTTTGGATTTTATTTTATTAAATGTTCCAAATGAAGACGATTAACCGACGATAACGATAATACAATTTCTCTAATAATAAGTAAGTGATATAGAGGTCGACACTAGCAAGTTAGTCAAATAGAAGTTACTGTAATGTATCTTGTTATCATGTGCACTTGTAGAAAATAAATAAATACTGTAATAAGTAAATAATTGTGTGCGTCATATCTTCATATACATATATAGTAGTACAATTTCATGTCGAATGCTCTCCCGACATTTAGTAATAAAAAGAAGACACAGTGATACCAAAAAGACTAATTCGCCTAAGCTATCGAAATCAGATAGTGTACGGCGTTCTTCCTTTAGCCTATTAAGGTAAAACAAAAATAAACTTAAAAAATAAAAAAAGAACAATTGCGCGTGGTGAAAAAGTTCAATTTCGCATTTAGCAATATTTTTGGAGCATTCTTCAATATTTCTTTGGCATAACTCTTGTAAGGAAGTTGAACGCGTGGCATACACCTTAGACTTAGATGCACCCCAGAGACAAAAATTAAGTGGTGAGATTCAGCAACAATGGCAGACCATTCTATAGGCCTCCTTCGACCAATCCAACGATCGCGAAAATAAGATCCAGAAATTGTAGTACTCACCTCGTATGTCATTCTCCCACAAATTTGGATCTTGCTTCAATTTTTCTGTGATCAAAGGATTTATTGTAGCGGCCAGCAAGTTCAAATAGATTTGATCATTTAAAGTCCTGTCAATGTATAGAGGTCTTATAAGATGATCGCAAATGATACCAACCCATACATTAAGTTTCTGTGATGGGCGCACTCAAATATGTGTAGTTGTGATGATTTACTTCACCATTCAATGAAAAAGATATTATACAGTAAGTTTTGATTATTGTTGAGGAGGCTCGGTCATTACTTCACAAAATTCCAACCTCCTGCCAAAATCATTCCCATTCAATTCGTGTAAAAGTGTAATTTTAAAGGGATGAAATTTGAACTTTTTAAGTATCCTACAAACTCATGAATGGCTTACTCCTGATGCTTAAGATACCTGTTGTTTGGACGTCGCATTTCCAAGTACTGCGACCTGATCTAAGACTTTGTCGTTGATAACTTCATTACATATTGACAACCCGATGAAAATGTTTTTTTTTATTATGTACAAAACCCGTTTCCCTAAATTTTTGGATTAAGTCCAATACGTACTATCGCACATTTTGGCCTGCATGATTTTTCTTGAAGAAGCGAGCTGTAGTTATTGCACTCCCATTCTCATAATACAAAATCACTAATTCACCAGTTTCTTGGATAGAATAGACCATATTAATTTATTGCGAATTCACGATTAAACTAATAGGAAACTCCGCTAAAGAATATTCCACTAAACAATGCAAATTTAAACTAAAACTCTACAAAATAAGTGTCTAAAGCTAAAAACAGAGGCATTAAAATTGGTGAAAAACTACATTAAAAATGGCAAGTGAATGGTACAAAAACAAGTAGGAGTTATTTTGGTTATCACAAAAAAAAAAATGCGAAATTGCAGGAAAGCACATAGAAAGAACATTTGAAGCCATTTTATTCCAATCGCGTTTGGTTGCTAATTATGTACTTTTTGCTTACTGATTAAAAAAAATGACTCCTTAATACATATTAGCGTAAAGAAAAGTAAAAGCTTTTGAATGAATGATCACAAACCCATCTTCCCCACTCAAATTTTAAGGGTGAGGGCTACTGCACCCCCAGGAATGATTTTAAATCGTCAGATTAAATAGTCGACAATTGACAAGTTTCGGAATTTTATATAAATCACATCAGTTAAAGAGTTATTTGAGGTGAATTTTTCAATTAAATTACCCTATATATCCACTTAGCACGCTAACGTTCAAACCTTCGAAGTTCAAAATGTAATATAGTGATGAACATTCAAGTACGTATAACAAAACTCAAGATTACACATGTTAGAAATATGATCCACGCAGTATCGCGGATCCATGAACATTTAAATCCACATATAGAGGGTTAGAAATGTTAACATATGTTACGCCTGGCATTTATCGATGCTCAAAACTAAAAGTTGATGTTGAATCAGTCAGGAATAGTTTTTAAATTAGCTTTGCAGCGCTTCACAATCAAAACAAATCTTAATTTCGGAAAAAAAGTATACAGATCATCCACATACGCTAATACCTTGCAATCCAGTGAACTCAAAAGGTGGTTGTAGATAAAGATATTCAATAATAAAGGTCCCAAATTGTATCCTCGCAGTACACCTGAGGTAAGAGTGAAATATTTTGATTGAAATCTATTAAAGGCTACGTAGCAGCCGTGGCCTAGGTAAGGTGCCATAAGTGCCAATAAGTTTCGCGAAAAACCGAAATTGTTCAACTTTCTCAAAAATAAGGAATGATTAATAGAATCGAAAATTTTTCCAAAAATTAGGATAAATCGCATTTACTTATCTAAAGCCTTGCTAATAAATTGTGATTTCAGCCAAATTAGTGATAGGTGAACATCTTTGAATAGAGCCGTGTTGTGTTGTTGAGGTAAGAGCCAATATTTTTTACATTATTGGCCAATCGATGATAAATTGTGTTTTTGAGTGAAGAAAAATGGAATATAATAGAACAATAATTGATGCGTAATTTCGTAAATATTCTTGTGAACTAGGGGGTAATTCTCCTTATTTTCCATGAGATTAAAAATTACGCATGAGGTTTCGCTAGTCCACAGTCTTTGATTTAAAAAAAAGTAGGAATATCATCATGTTCTGAAGTTGGTTAGGAATTAAATTTATATATATTGGGCCTTAGAACTTTATCGGATGTGACTGTGTTTATAAGTTTTGAATTTGTGTTTTGTGCTGCTAAAAATATATTCCGTCAAACCAGATTAAATAGATTTAAATGTCAAAATAGAAAACACAGCGGCAAAATAGCTGTGCATATTCCTTCTTCAACGAGGACCAAGTTGTACAGTAGCACTTCTATAAATACATACTACCATGCCTAGAAGTTATATTATAGTATATTATTTCATATCATTATTCTTATATTTTAACCGGCCCTGAGAAAGACAACAATATCTGGTTGTCGAAAATTTGGTAATGCAGAATACAAAATAAAAATACGTTTAGCTTTTTATCAACTTTGCTAATTCTTAATTAAATTTAGATCATTGGCGTTATTTCTTAGTTTATTTTTTTTAAATACCTTTTATTAGTACCATCAACACCAAATAAATATCCAATATTTTTAAAACTCTTAAAACTTTTTTCTGAGTTGAATTTTGCGGAAATATATCTATGTGATAAAAAAAATTATATCCAAGCGCAATCTTTACTATAATTATCCAGCTTTATTAAGAGCAAATTCTAGCAACAAAACCCATCTACCTAATAAGGTAATATACTTTTGCTAGGCCAGTAATTATAAATTCGAAATATTCCACTCATTCAACTTCAGTTAATGGAATTAAAGGCATGCAGACAATTTCTAATAAAATCACAGAATTCCATACCTACCCCTTTTCGCCGAAAACTTCAACGATGGAAGTTAATTTCCATGAGGCGTAGAATAAAATAGCTACGTTTTAATTTATACTGAAACAACACTAGAAAACATTCCTCACTGAATGAAAATACTATCTAAAGTCGTAAAGATGACCGTCTTTATTAGATTTTATGATTTATTTTTATCCATAACTTTTCTTTTTCATTTCCAATTTCTCTCTATGTCTTGCGGGATAATGAAAGGGTGTCTTGGCGGTAGAAAATAGGGACGATTTCACCATTTCCCGGAAATAACCGTGTTTCGGAACGGCTCCAATTAAGACCGCGCAATAATTTAGCGGAAACTTAATATGAACCTCATAGATGTCTGGACATTAAGACTTGGCGGCGAGGAGATTCGTACGAGAGCACATCTGCAAGTGTATCTGTGTGTAACATTACGGTAGTCCTACCCTGATATTTCGAACCGAACGTCTGCTCTAAAATTAAAGGGGAAATCTCATTAAAAAGCAGTTTCTGGAAAAGCTCGCTCTCCGTTTTCACATACTTTACGTCGCTGATGAAGGTTGACTGGATTACATTAGTGTTTAACTATTTTTTCGACTTCAGTCAGTTAGCCATGCTGGTTCCCGCGATTACTTTAACATGATTAATGCTCCTTCTTTTGGTAGCCGAACTAAGACGCGCAAAGATTTTCAGCTCTCTCTAACATTTGTAAATTGAAAAACTTGGGATCGTGTACATGTGTGTGTTGATGTTAAAATTAAAATGTGAATATTGAAAAAATGTTATTTTTAGTTTTGTCACATCTACATTTATTTTAAATTTGCATTGAATTCAACTTAAAATTAAAGTAAGTACCTACATTTATCGGCAAAAGCAAAATACTTTTCAAAAATAAGAAAAGAACTGTGGTTTTATATGTAGTGGAACAAAATCATTGTGTGAAAAAGTAATTTTATTTCTCTCAATAGCATTTAAATATTACAAGCTCTTCATGTTCATATTTTATTCACGTGAAGATCGTTTCTACCGCTGTGTAATTTAAGAATAAAATAAAAACTTGTTTATCTTTTTCCCCTACTTGACAGAGATACAATGAGATAAGTACATAATATGTCTTTTTTAACTTATTATTTAATTATTTTAGGATAAATGTTTCCTTCACTTATGTACTGTATGTTACTCTAAATTTACTTTTATCCTTATTGGCTTTAAGGATAATAAATTATACAATAAAATAGAATATCTTTATTCATGCGTGACACATTGTGTATGTGTATGTTAATATAAAATAAATATCAAAATAAACACAAAATTACCAACAAACAAACACTAAACACTTTTAAAAATGGACATATATCTAAACGAGTTTAAGCTTTTTGAGAGTCAAAAATGTGGATGCCTAATTTGGTTATTTCTTGTGCCGTGAATTGCTTGACGATCATAAGAAGCCAAGTTACCTTTGAAATGGCTCAAGCATTGAAAAATGAAATGGTTTGAACATGTCATAATTGAAAGCTTTCTGAGAGAGGTCTACAGGAGTCATTACATTTTGTGTCCGTAATCATTTTAATCGGTGTTTTTTGCATTTAAAATTTGCAATTTTTTGATGAGTTGAGCCACCACATAGTAAAATCCCAAAACTCATAATCGAATAGAACAGAGCGTGGTACGATATTAACAATGCATCAGAACTAATTGTTGATTTTAAATTTCGTAACATGTAAATTGACGCAGACAGACGATGAGTAACAAATTCAATGGGCGCCACCCAAGTCAGCTTGCTATTTAGAACCAAACCAAGACAACTGACTTGCTCATTATTTTGCAGTTTGTTATGTAAATTTAAATGAAAGATCAAAGCTTGGGTTTTCGTTTTGTTTAAACGTAGTTTTACTCCGGCAAAATATGTAGAATTTTGGCACACTTCATTTAATATTTTTTATTCATTTATTAGTTATTAGAATTGTAGTATCGTCAGCATATGCAATATTTTTTATCGTAAATATGATTAGTGATATCATTCAAATACAAAATAAAAAGAATGGACCCCAAGACTGAGCTTTCTGGTACTCCATAATTTCGAAATGATTTATGTAAAAATTTTCGTACGTGTAAAACGGCTCTTAGGCGCCACAAATGAATAAAAATTTGGAAAGTCAATAATTCAAAAGAGAAATTTTGTTCATCATTAAAAATGAAAGCATTAATGTGAAAATAACGATGAGTGAACAGTGTCAATTTCAATTAACGCGCCAATTAGAGCGAATTCCATTTATCTTTGGTATTTACAAAAATGGATCCAATCGGAATCAACAGAGTTGAAGTATTGATGTGCTGTGTAAAATCGGGCGTTTGTTTAACAAAGTGCGAATTTGATTTATCTGACGGTAATTTGATTCTGATATTTTATTATGCATTAATTGTGTAGATAAGTACATAATTTGTGGCTTAGACGGTGACTATATACCACAAAACTAATCAAGATTACGGGCAAAGAGTTGCGCTTAAAAATAACTCTGAATGTCGAATCCAGAAGTCGCTAGTGTTTCTACATCCAAAAGCGGTGAGATATCCTGGATGCCTAGCGAAAAATAAGAACCAATGCGCAATTTCAATAAATACACTAAAGTTCAGTACAACTTTCCATCAATAGACAGTACTGCTTCATAAAAATATTAATAAAATAAACTACTATGTTATAATTGTTGTTATGTCCAAACATTACGATAATAATAAATATTTTTTTCTATTTCGCACATACCATGCTCTTTGTGTAACTGTTTTGTTATAAAACACTCACAAAGTTCCACTGTAATACTGTTTTTTGCACTTTGTGACACGGTTTGTGGTGACGTTTTAGGTGAGGTTGGTGGTGCGACTCGTGGTTTGCTATTTCACATTTGACATTTTTTATATCGGCTTATGGAGGACATGGGCACGTTATGATTCCCTGTATGGATAAATAATCCCATTTTTAATAATAAATAAACGTAAATTAATGCGAAATAGGAAAAATAGTATAAATCAAATGTGTTTCTGTGACTGTTGTAATACTCCTGCATTGAATCACTCGTCGCTGCGCGGCTCCTAATTCAAACTTGTACTCGTATTACAACAAACGGCATTATAGCACTAGTGTTTTAATATACTTATTATCTCAATAAAATCTCTAATACCTCATTTTACAAACATTGAGTTAAATTTTGTCTTCATAGTCTTCATAATCGAATAATAATGTAAAAACTCTCATCCACTATTCATAAAATTTCAATTTTACATTTATAAACCATGTGATGAATCCAATTCGTATCCATTATAAATTAATTTTTACTTTCTTTTTCTCTTGGTTTTTAGGTTGTAAATATTGAAAACATGAATGAGTACTACAACGTTTCGCTTTATTGCAAAGCTTTTCAAGTATATAAATATAAATGTAAAAAGTGTAAATTATAAATAAAATGTTTTTGTTTAATAAATGACAAATTGTTTTGTTTATTAGGATTTTGAATATATTATTATGTTTTATTTAAAGATTGCGTTTTAAAATAGGATGTTTTGATTATTTGTTTTTGAATTTTGTAATTAAATAGTTCTTTAAAAATATTGCATTTAGTTATAAAATTAAATTATATAATTTTGCGAAATATTGTATATCAGTTTTATCATTGACTGCATTTTTATGTTTATAAATTTGAATTATTTCAAGTATATTACGTGTTTTTAATTTTTTTTCTTTGTTTAAAATTGTTACGTTGTTGAAATCAAAGGTATGATTTTGAGTTATTTCATGTTTTTTTTAAAGCTGTAAGATTTTTATTATATTTGTCCTTTTATTCTATTTTCCAAATATTGCATGGTTTCACCTATATATACACCATTACAATTTTGACAGTCTATTTTATAAACTATTTGTGATGTTTTACTTTTTTCAATTTTTGATTTTAATTTTGAATAGATTTGGTTTGTAGTTTGTTTGTGTTTTGACAGGCAATTTTGTAATTATATGGTTTGAAAATTTGATTTAATTTTTCGGATAAATGTTTAACATAAGGAATACTTATAAATTTTGTAATTTTTTGATTATTGTTTATATTTTTTGTTGATTTATTATAAAAAAGGAAAATTCTTTGTTTGAATATTTTGTTTATAAGAGAATTTGGATAATTATTTTGTTCTAGAATATTTTTTGCTTTGTTAATAGTATCTGATCGAAAAACTGGACTTGTTAATTTTATTGCTCTGTCAGCTAAACTAATAATAACACTAACTTTTTGAGATAAAGGTTGTGAAGACTTAAAATTTACATAACGTCCACACCATGTTGGTTTAGTATACCATTTAGTTAGAATTTTGTTATCATTGTTGATGGGTTTGAGGTCTAAAAAGGTAATGCTATTGTTTTCTTCAATTCCAATTTTAATCTTGGATAAAAGCAATCAAAATTTTCAAGTAAAACTGGTATATTTTTTTCTTCTAACGCGGTTATGCAATCATCTACATATCTTTTGAAAAAAATTATTTCGAATTATTATTATGATTTTATTTAAAAAAAATTTTTCATACTCTAAAACAAATATTCTAGAACAAAATAATTATCCAAATTCTCTTATAAACAAAATATTCAAACAAAGATTTTTTTTTTTTTATAATAAATCAACAAAAAATATAAATAATAGTCAAACAATTACAAAATTTATAAAAGTTCCTTATGTTAAACATTTATCCGAAAAAGTAGAGAAAAAGAAATTAAAACTTATATACATGGTCAAGAATTCAAGCTTTAAAATTATAAATTAATGTCCAATAGAAGTATTTTCTCCAATAAACTTAAAATTGCCTGTACATACGAAGAAACAGAATATAAATAAATAACAAGCCAATATATATTCTTCCAGTGCCTTAATAACATGGATTTAGGAAAAATTATTCAACAAATTACACATGAGATACTGTTCAAGATTATTAACATTTCTATTTTAAAGTATAATTATGTCAGAAATGTATACAATCTATAAAACAATACCAAGGTGCAATATCATCCGCCTTGAACGTTTTTTGGTATCGTCTGTATACATGCTAAATCATGATGAAGAATAAATTTAGCCTTTGAAAAATCAATCCATTAGCTTATGTCGCTCCACATTTAGAAGTTAGCTTCTGAAACAGAACTGGATTACCTTTCATTTCGAACGTTTTTTAAAATCGTGAATAGACACGCTGAATCATGTTGAAGAATCAATTTAACCATTGAGAAAAAAAAACAATCCGCCTTCTAACACCTTATTTCCTTCTTCAAACAAAAAATACTTAATCATTAATTTTTTGTCTCTCCGGATATATAAAGTAATTGTATGACAAATAAAAAATATAACGCGTTACAAAAAGGTGTAGACTTACAGATTACTTTACAGGCGCTAGAAAACTTAAGCTTATTAAAAACAGGCACGCTTTTTTCCCGATTTAATTTTTGCACATTATCAATGTAGGTTTTATAGCATCCGTAGGGACTATTCTAGATTTAGAGCGTATCAAATTGCAGCCATCTAAGCTACGTTATGTCGTCTCGTAATGATTCAAGGCTTTGGTATTACGTAATGTCATAATTATGGTGTTAAATTACATGGTTATTTCAGTATCCTAAAGTGCAATTTATGTTAGTTAGTGTGCTCTCCGTTTCAGATTTATTAACACACCATTATTACCATGTTTCAGAAGTGACTAATGGATGATATTCCGACGTATATTGAGATTTATACCGCCATAATGTGGAATAAATATTCTTATAATTACTATGTTCAATTTTGATTAGTTTTATTTTGAAAAATTAACAACCCCTATTATAAACAACAAAAGCTACCACTTGTACCACCAAAGTAACTATTATTATTAGTAATACTTTTTTTCCGCGGAAAGAATTTGGCCCCTATATCTATCTACTCGCCTTTCTAAATCGCTCAGTTCTAATCTAACTCCCTTTATCATAATTCAACCCTCAAACCCTATTTTATTCGTGTCTCTACGAAATTTCAAATGTAAACCTAAAGTAATATATCCGAAATAACGCACGCCGCGTCTGCTAAAGTAGATGAATACTTGTTCGCGGCCCTAACCGATAACATTATTTCTTTAGTTTTTAACGATTTTGTAGCGCTTCTGGGAATTGTAGCCGCCGCGTTGCCATTTAAACTCCACATGACTTTAGCCGATGCTCTAATTTTATTACTCATTTTACTTTAAAATTTAATTTATCATCTAAAATAACGCCGAGATATTTGACAAATTCTTTGTAATAATTTCGACTTACCCTGCCGTAACTCCGGTAATATAATTTGAAAAAGAGACTATTATAAAATATGTAAAATATGTAATTGTATTTTCATATGTTCCATAAATAATTTTACTAATAATATGAATACGAACAACATAGATTATTATGTTTACGTAAAATTATTTACCATATGAACGCAATGAAGTGCTACATGTTTTCCGTTATTTTAATGGTTTTCAATTCATTGTAAGGGCGAACAGATAACATACCTTGATGAATTACCTACTTACGCCATCATTAAATTAACCGTTTGCGATTAGCATATCAATAAATAATATTCACTGTTATTGATGCCTTTCTTAACTCTCCAACTGAAGTTCCTACATAAAATTGATAACCCACGGTCATTCAGCAAACCAAATAAAGTTGTTAAAACAAAATTGATGTTTGCCACAACAATACCATATTTCATTAAGCTATCATTTAATTTTCAATGATTTTAATTTCATTAATATATTATTATTATTATTATTATTATTATTATTATTAATACAATGAATGATTTATTACTCAATACATTTCTTCGTCATTTAATACAATCTTTTTCATTGATTTGATGAACTCGTTCTTTGGACCAATCTTAATGCATTATTTCAGGTAAACAATGATTTTTTTTCATTGTTGTTGTGTATGTCTTGTGATTGCTATAGTTTCCTTGATAGGTCTTCTGTATTCCTTGATGAATTTTGGGAGAGATCTTCTTCCTCACTTGTCATGCCTGTATCGTATCTGTCCTTCGTTACTGTTCCTATTTGTTGCTTCAAAAGGGATTGTTATTTTAATCATTCCCTCATAATGACGAAACTGATTATTTATTTTACTCGCAAATCGAAAGAAAATTACAGTGTATAAGTACATAGACGGATTAGAACTCTCAAACACTATTGATTTACCAAGTTCCTCAGTAAATAAATCTAGTTTTAGGGTATTGAGTACTGTCGCGTTGGCTCTAAAACTTTTCCCATTGCCATTCTTCGCCTTACTCGTTACGGGGCAAACTGAAATATTCCCGCGCGTCAGCACCGAACATTCCTACATACATACATCAGGAAGCTCCCAGTCCTCATTTGCATCTAATTTCGCGTCTTATCTCCTTATTTCGTCGGCTTTGACAACGACGGCACAAACTGTAACGACTTCGAGAATTCTGTTTGCGTTTTAAAGGTATCTCTTTCCTACCGAGTAGAATTTTGCGAATACGTATACGCACATAGGTAGACATCCGGAGGGAAAGTGGAGTGCATATTTAATAAAGCGTGCCGTGGAAAGAGACGAATATAAAATCGTAACATACTGACGTTACATAATTTGACAAAGAACATACACGGGTATATACATATTTCATCTTTCTTATGCATACTTAATACTTTTCTGTTTTCCAAATTGACGGGCGGCATTAATTTGGTGACGAAGTGGTCCTTTGAGAATATTTTCGACGTACTTATATATGTACATATATATATTCAACTCTTACAAGATACGTATACGTATACCTATACTAAAAGCATTCGGTTTTTCGTCAAAACATATTAATGTAGCACAATTTAGCAAGATTTAAGTTTTTTTTTTTTACCAACAATAAGTGAGATGCGACTGTTAATTAGTAATATGTTTAAACATTTGAACGAATTCATTCAAGATAGAATACCAATTTAAACATTTACTGAACTCAAGCTGAAAATTGAAAGAAAAACGATTTATTAGCTTTCAAATTAGCAAGCTAAACTTAAAGCCAAAAGAAATCCCCATTATATCTGTATCGGTGTATATAATCCCTTGCCTGAATATAGAAAGAGCAACTAAGTTTTAAAAATAAAATGAAATATTTTTCATTAACGATTCCTGCATTGTTTTCTGTGACAATCCATTTGACAGTTTTCGGTTTGGTTCTCTGATTAGGGTAGAGTAGAAACCTAAGCACTAGTTTCACTTAGTGCCAGCGCTTTTGATCTTTTGTCTATCAATTTAGGGAACTACGCGATGACGCTTTAGCGGCTTTGCTTGGAACTAATAATAGCAAAGTGGGTACGAAAATAACCTATATACTGGAACGGATTGACAATTGACAGAAAATCGCACAGCATCACTGTTTACCAATAACGTTGCTAAGAACAAAATGACAGAATGAAACGGCATTGTAGGTTAGATTTTTGTTTGTAAACAAATTCAAATAGTTTTAGTTACAGTTTCACCCACCTATGCGACACTGCGAAGTTCCCTGGTGGGATACGTTTCAAACCCATGTTTCCGACGATGTGAAACTACTCCTTATATACTCCGTATATATTGTAGGGCATCCCTGTCCAACTTGAATTAGACAAATCGGCAGAGGCGCTAGAGTCAACATGCAAGTACATAAAGTTGCTTACATTATACAAGGAAAAGGAATTTCTGAAAAATATGTTAATAAAATTGCATATAATTTAGGCGAAGTGTACCACGACAATTATCATTTATTCTAGATTGAAATTTCATTGATAAGTAGCACCTCTTTTAAGAAAACTTATAATTGTTCCAGAGCAAAAATGATTATTTTATTCTAGTCATTTCTAATTAACTGAAGTGTGATATTGACATTTAGAAAATTAAATAAAAGCTACATATTTTAAGTGACAGTTTCGTTAAAATATTGCGCCTCCGGCCAGAAGCAGCAGGGAAACTACCGTTTTCCTGCCTAGGCAGCCAAAAATTTCACTAAAGGTTGACCACACTAGATTCCACATGACAGACGTGTAATAAATTGTCATTAAGCTACTGTTCAACCATGTTAAGATGAACTGGTGTCTTCACTGCACTTATTATTGATAAATAGATATTAAACTAGAAAAAAAATTACAGAAAAGGATTTATTCTCGGAAACGTCAAAATACTAAGGTATGTAACATGTGTGCTATCTTGTACTGTCAACCCCCTAGTATCAAAATTTCTTTTCTATTTTCAATTCAAAATTAAGATTTATCGGCCGAAAAAACATTGTGTATCCCACTGTCAGAAACTCTTTTGCCAGTATTCGTAAATACTTGTTTTACAGTATTTGAAGTGTTGTTAGTCATTTTGATATTTGGCAATTCATTTAACATACCCAAAATGCATGTACTTTAAGTTTAATCAACATTTATATAGTAAATATTAACCATTATTACCAAAAAAGAAATGTCATTATTCAGTTTAGCCATAAATTGAGGAATTAAATTATAATAAAATAATAATTATATAAAAAAAAAATCTTTACATAAATACTAAATAATCTGTCAAATTGAGTTATTTATTGGTTGACCTATTACAAACCAATTTAAAGTCTATATTAGCATTTTTGCAATTACTACCAATGTACCAATAACCAAGGTTTTGTTATCAAAAATGCAACAAAATATCCCAAAATATTTCTTTTATATATTTATATTCCGAACATATCATTGTTGTACATTAGTTGACGTGTAAAGTAAAAAGATGACCCGTGGAGGAATCGAACCTTCCGACTATCGGAAATTAGTGCGACGCTCTAACCACTAAGCTAACGAGTCAAGTAATAATTTAATCCTTATTATACACATAAGCGGTAGAATTATTTGTGTACTTATTTATTTGTTGTTAATTATGAATAGATAAATTAATCCATTTATAATTCTTCTAAAGCTCACAGCCGAGATATATCTCTTTCTCAATCTTCATCAAAACACCAGGGAGATTTCGTTATGAAAATTGACTCCGTGATCTCGTAGTAATAATCGATAGACCATATGTGAATCATTCATGAACTTGGCTGTTATCATTATTTTGTGTAAAATGCATATATGTTTACATATTTGATGGATCAATATGGAAAATTATTTCTAAAATTTATTTCATTAGACAGAACTTCCCTAAGTAATAGTAAGTGAAGCATACCTTACCTACTAAAGTTCATGTTTACATAGCCTTCCATTTTTAATTTCTTCATAACTTATAAATAGTTATAATTGCAAATGCAAGGAAATACAAATATTCATGTTAAGGTAATGTAAAATGCAAAATTTTAGATCCCGAAAGGCATTAAAAAAAAAAAAAAAAAAAAAAAAAAATGCAAAATTCTCTATTTAATTGAACTTCCTTTATTACACCAACACCTTTACAAATTTATACCAACTTCTTATTTTCAATTTCAAATTTAAGAGAAACTACCTAAAACAGGGTTTATAGTACATTGCTCTGAACAATTAGCAGACATCCCTAACAACACCATACAACACTTTTGTTATCTAGTTATACTATTACATTCACCGTTACATCAATAACTGTTAAAAAAAAAATAATTCAATAATTTCCACCAACCATATATATTATTGAAGATATTTCTCGAATTTTGCACTATTTTAATATAAAAAAGCTATGTGTATTTGTACTTACTACTATCGACATAGTCCGCCATTTTGAGGAAACATAATATCACGGATATTTGATCATACATTATGCAATTTTCCGTATTTCCTAAAATTGCAAAATGCAATTTATATTTTAATATGAAATGCAAATAAATTATACAATAATATGAAGTGCGCCTCAGTAGGGAAAAACTCGTATTAACCATTTCATTTGGTAAAATATTTGAATTAATTTTCCGTTTTATGTTCGTAGTTACACTAACATTGCATGCCGTTGAATAAATAGTAAGTAACTTAATGTTCAGTGGCGGAATAAAATATCCGAACTATGCGAGCAAGAGAGTAATACATTGAATGATTAAAATTAAACTATAAATTAAATATTTAACAACGTAAAAGTCCAATAATATACAAGTTAGTTATTTAGGAAACACGACATGTGCAACCACCTGGCCAACATACCCACAACCAATAAAAAAATATAAAAATAACTACTCATTGGTTAGTAAGAGAGGAGATTACTAGTGCGCATGACCTGCAGTGGTGAACTCTATATAAAGCCACATTTCTACGAACCTGAATTTTATTGTTAATACCACTACAGCTACAAACTAAAGGATTCTCAGCTAGCATATTATTATTATTATCCTTCTGGGTTTGGAAAAAACAGCCTCCACGTCCTTTCAATTTCGATAGCTGTGCCGTCTCGGCTGTTCGCGTAACTGAAACTGACTCCTCTCTCAACGGAAGGATGAACCGTCATATGAATAATGTTGCTGCTATTGCTATTGATATCTGCTCTCTTGCTCGCACCGTTCGGTTATTTTTTCGGCCACTGTACACACATAATTATGTATCAACATTTGTAAAACAAAATTCGGCTTTAATTTCATGCAAACAACAAATTATTTGAATATGTAAATTAATTTGCGTTAGCGGTTAGCATACTAATGGACGAAATGTTTATTACTTGTAATGGAGTACAAATCAATTTGTAGACACATTTATTTTATTGTAGAGTAAATATTTAAGCGATGTAAAACCATACGAATCAGTAGTTTCACATTTGAATCCTACAAATTTCAATATAAAGGTACCTATATACAAAGTTTGTTTGCATCCGTAATTTAGTATATCCAGGCAATCAAACATCAAACATAACCATCGTTTGCTCTGAAATTCTGTTTTAACATAGTATGTGGTGGTATTATAACAAGCACTTAAGGGAAGAAGAAACAGTAAGCATATTTTACTGTTAAACACTGTCATAATGTTGTAGAAATGTGTTGACAGGTGATAAGTATTTATTTATATATTAATAACATCACTTTGTATCTTAATAACTCCATATTGATTGTGTTCTGTTCACAACAGTTTCGGCAGAATTATCCCATCCTTTTTGTTATTAATCTCCTCCCATGGCACAATGCAGTGCCTCGCATCTCCCGGTTCCATTAGCACTTTACCGTAGTCTGTACAGCCAACTTCGTCGCATGCATCGGTGAAGAGACAACACCAATAGAGCCTTAATCCTTTAATCTTCCGGGATAGTTTCGTAGATGTGAAGCTAGTTTGCCGGGACTACTGCATCTTACATACTGATGAAGTATACCTGCAGTTTCCGGCATCCTTTTCGAAAGCGTATTAAGGTCGCCGTAAGAAAACGTTTCCTTAGTTTACTAGAGGAATGGGCGGAATAGGAAAAAGGCAAAGCAGTAAGAATGAGATCGGAAAGAGTGCTTTGCATTAAATCGATGGGAAAATTATTCCAGTCTTAAGATTGAAACGATAGTCGGTTGTTTGGCAAAATCGTGTCGTTCCTTCTTGTGTTAAATTAATATATAATAGGATTTGTTGATTTATTTTGCCATACTGTACGCATATCATTAATATCTGCCTTACTAATAATGTGTTTTCTGATCTTTGGAAGACTTCTTTTATATTTCCCATTGCAAAAATCTTCTCCGCTTAAGTATAAGAACAATCATCTTATCTGTATATTATGAGTTCTGGCAAGGCTTCTTGAACAAATTTATGTATGCCCAGTTTACGTCATAGTTGTTCAACTGCTCTTAAATCTGGCGGATGATCTTCATTAATAAGATCAGTAATGGTATCGGTTCTAAACCTATTGCACTTTAGTCATCCACCTCACTTAATACTGTGTCACTATTTAGATATTATCTCTCCACTAGACAATAATATATTGTTGTTAATGATTATTCATGTCAGTATGGACCGATTAAGCGTGGAGTTCCACAGCGTTCCATTTTGGACCACTTCGTTTCTCTATTTACGACATTTACATTTTGTAATGTATAACAAAAATACTCAAAACTGTGGTACTGGTAATGCTGTACACTTCTCCTAAACCCCTCACCACAAACTGCACTAAACTGGACGTACGTTTCGATAGCAAAGCTATCATCATCAGCAGATACACTGTTAAAGATGAGCCAAATGCTCCTTGTAACGCGTTTTAATTGATCTTTTAGTTTGCCCTATATATACATGATCACAATCTTTACAAGATATTTTATAAATACCTGATTTGTCCAAATTATCTACTTGATCTTTAGGGTTACCAAAAATATTTTTAAGACTATTATTTGAAGTAGTAACTAATTTTTGAAAGCAGAGCTACCGATTTGATAGCTGATAGTCAAATAACAAATAACACACCAAGGTCACCGATTTTGGTATATCTAGGAGTCGGTATATTGTTAGATGAATAGGAAAACTTGACTTGTGGCGTTACACTTCGAGTGTGAAACAACAACGCCGTTATTCAGATTAAGGTTGATTTTATTTCGATCCCAGCAATAATTTCCAATGTCAAGATTTCTCTGTAGTAACATACAATCAGATGCGGAAGATATTCTATTATAAATCTTCAAATCATTGGCATACACTATAATTCTACAATCCACCAATCACAATAGATCGTTTAAATAAGCATTAAAGAGTAAGGGCCCCAAGTGTGAACCTTATAGTACCCCAGAATAAGCTGCAAAAATTGATACGAAACTATTATTAACAACATAACAGACACAATTATTTAAATATGTTTGAAAAAGGTTTATAACTAAAAAAATAATAATGTGTATGTGTGTATTCTATTTCATTCAACTAAAGCTTCTTTCTATGTTTAACCTACATTTTTTCTATTTGTCGCAGATTCGAGATCGAACAACTTCGCACGGGCGGTACGCATAAGTTACACAAACAGCACGCCAACCAGCAGGACAGGAACGACCACATGACAATCAAGTGGCTGTCGGGCAACGTGAACGAGTTGAAAACCGAGCTGTCCGAGGTGCAGGCGGCGCTGAACGCGACCGTCATTCTACAGAATCACGAACAGCTCGACACCGATCTGAGCTTGTTGAGGACGGACGTGTCCAACTTGAACAGGGAATTGGAAATCGCCAGGAATAAGAACGTCAAATACGAGGCGGAACTGCTGGCCATCAGGGAGGAACTGAATTCCGTCAAGGACCACTCGAAAGCGGCCGCGGTCGTCTGCGGAAAGACAAAGAATCAGGTATGTGTGTTACGTCCTTACATTTCCGATATATTGAAACATTACCATACGTTTCTACTTATTCGGGATACATCATGGATCGACTAAAACGGAATAGCATAACGAATCACAATGTAATGATATGCAAATAAATTATGCATTCACTAATGTTATTCAGCGGCGGTTGGTGCTTACGTTTTACAATGGCCGTTACAATGATCTAATATCTTCGCATAAGTTCGTAACATGTTCGTATTTCGGACGATTGCACACGAACTTCAATCATTGTATTGGCCTCGCCTATGACGTATGCACCAGCCGCCGCTGATCTTATTGACGCAATGATTAAGCAAACATAAAACTGGATAACAAAAGTCCTAATTCGCCATAATAAATATTTACATCAACACGTGGAAATGCATCAGGGGAAAATGTAATTGGCAAGTAATTTTTAGTTGCCCACCTCACTTAAATTATAAAATAATAATAATGTCTATTTCTCAAAATATTGCAAAATGTTAAAATGTGTAAGTAATAAGGTTAGTACGAAACAGTTTAAATTAAAAGCAATTAATAATTACAGCCGTCAGCCTGTGAAATTTGATGAATTTAACTAGATATGCATAGAAGTTTGCATTTGAAGTCAAAATTGAGTAAATTTCTTCAAAATTATTTAACCGGTGTTTAATTAATTATCATTTTTTCATTTCCCTGGGTATGTCGGTTTTTGTTTAATTATAAAGATGTTTTTTTTACGTTTCGGAAAATTTATTGTTTCCTTTTTCACATTTTATTTTTTATCCTACAAATATTTACCACCATTAAAACTTTAAAATTTAACATTTTACTTATTAATATCTAAAGTAATAATTAAACAAAAAGAAAAAAGTACATGATTAAAAACTTACGTTAGTTACTTCCATCTCTTTTGCTTCCACCTTTGGGGTGCTGTCAATAATTTTTTTTTAATTACATTTAAACTTAAAATTGTAAAACACGATTATACATTATACAAGTCAAGTATATTGACTTACTACTTACTGTATTTACGTAATTATGTCGACTTTATGGTGATATTCCATGCATAATTATTGTGCCTGTAAGATATTCTGTAAGTCTGTAGCCATCTGTAATACATGCTTGCAGAATTATAGATAATTTTACAGGCATTACAGGTGTGTACTGAATTCTATCATTAATATGGTATTTAAAGTAAGAATAGCTACAAAATATGAAAAATAAACCGCACCGCCTTAATCGAAACCTTGCAACGGAGCCATTTTTTTACAAAAATTATACAACGTTATTACAATAGGTATGTAGTAGTTTATATAAAATCATGTTATTTTTATGCGTAAAATTTAAAGATGAAATTATATCTAAGGTGTTCCATTTAAAATAATTTTTTTCTGTAATGAAAAATAGAGCTACAATCAAACAACTAATTTTCGGTGGGATATCCCGTAAAAAAGGATTGCACAGCTTTTGCAATTTAATACAAATGGTAGCGTTAAATAGAGCTTTTAGAATTATTAAAGAAAACAAAATCAAAATAATAATAAAGATTTAAAGCACGAGTACTGAGTACTAGCCCTCGACGTTATGCAACCAACGATTGATTTTATCCTTTCTTTAAAGCAGTTTTGCTATCTAGTTCTACTTTTCCTAATCAATATATTGAAGTATTGATAGTACTTCCTTGTCATACATTAGGCAGCTATTTACACTTGCAAATTATTATATCGAGAACTTTTAACACACAGCAAACATATCTAAATAACTTTCCTGAAAAATTGGAAAGCAAAAAGTTACTTAGAGGCAACCTATTCGGAAATCCACTGGAGAATTCTTTTTTACACGTTGACTGTAACCATGCATGTGTATGTGTTCGGGTCGCTTTAGTTTCCAGCAGCGATGTTTGCTCAACTCGCTCGCGTTTTGATTGAGAACCGTGTTTGCTTACAACTTTTGTTTTTCCAATCCGATTCCAATCCAATTCCGAAGGCGCACACGTAGTATTTATAAAACTTTTTGAATAAAGTGAGGTCGAGCATAATGTCATAGTTCGTGGAATGTTTTTCAAAATTGCTTTTTTTTTTGTTGCCGTTGCAGGAATCCATCAATTTTCAAGCCCTCTCATGCTAATAAATAATAAGTGTTACCTCCATGTTTTTAATCCTAAGATTCTTAAAATTAAGCAGTTTAACATACAGGAATGATCAGGTAACAATGCGTTATCGGTATTCTAACTTTTAGGCACATAAGATCTTCTATGAAATGAATTGTGTCAAATTATCAGTTAATGTCACAGAACAACTAAATCTAGCACTACATTTATCAATTTTTTAACAACAATAAGAAGTTGAGTAGAAGTACCGACTTTACTTCTTAGGGATTTGAAGAGAGTACTATTAGGTATGCAACCAGTGGATAAATTGAAATTCCATGTTAAGCTTTTGCAATCAATTTATTGCTTATTCAGAGATAATTACTATAATAGTAATATGAGATTTATAAACCTATTTGAAGAATTATTTAAAAAGGTTTAAAGCCTAATTACTTACATTGGAAAAATCTTAAGCAAGCTGAAATACACACGCAATAGGAATTTTACACTTGTCACTTTCTAGTTCAATTTTTATTTGAAGTTGTCGTTATAATAGGAATCATATCTATTTGGTGGGAGAAATGCAGCCTGATATTTTATTCAGAAAATTAATGAAATTGCTCTTGACTTTCTTCACCTAAATAGCCACCAATGATGAAATAAGGAAATGTATATTTATTGCTATTCAAATATCACTTGTACACTGAGAAAAGAAATTGCATTAAATGAAAAGTTTTATAACTTTTGGTTTTTATTATGTTCAACGAAAAGAATACCTTTTCTCAGAAAAGTGTTTATTGTAACTGAAAGTAGCATGCTGTTTTGCCGGAAGACTATTTTCTTGTTAAGTATACATGCTTTTCGACGAAAAGTAACCGTAATTAAATGGAGTGCACCTTAATTTTGATTAATATTTTATAATGTCTTTATAACTTCTGTTTAAGTTAGACAATACACATTACATATTATATTGTTATTATTATGTAGATATTTAACAACATATTTTAGTTTCTTTCAAGTATTATTGAATTATAAACAGTATTTTAAATAAAAAAAGGCGGACGTTTTGGTTTATTTGCGTGGACACGCATGTATACATTGATTTAAAACTTTTGCCTTTTAACGGAAAATGCAAGCATCTGTATTCAAGCTGAGTGCTTTTTTTAGGCGGAAGTATTTTAATTTTGTTTGTTCCCACGTGCATAAGTCTCAGATACACAAACAATAATAAACAAAAGTGAATATTTTTCGCGCGAGGTTAAGGAAATTTCAGACATAATTGGAATCTTTTCATTTAATGCTGATTTACTTATAAGCCAAGGATCTTTACAGAAGTATATAGTGTTTGAAGGTTTTAAAACTGTTATACATGGGAAAAACGATCTTGTTGTTTTCAACCATTTTTCATGCATTTGGTTACACTTACTAAATTATCACTTGCTTTAGGAATATTAAAAATATTCCTGTTTTCAATCAAACAAATAATTTGGTTAGTAGATTTATTTGAAGCTAGCGCAGAGTTTATTACTTTAACTAAATATTTACATGGACGTAAAGTTAAGTATTGCATTTTATTTTCGTATAGCAGTTTTCTCCCCATATAGTACAGCAGATGAGCAGATATACTTATGTGTGGTTGAGAAATTGTCGCATAGATGGCGCATCTCCTATTTCATTCCAGTAACAGATAATATTTCGCACAAAATAGGCTAGAAACTATGATCGTAACATACTAATCTGGCATATTTACTAGAACAACATCGGATAGGAGGCATCGCCATTGAAAGAACGATTTCCTCAATGGTACACTAGAGTGCTAGGGGCTCCCAATACTTACTAGGATTTACAACATTCTAACAAATCCCTCCTTAGTGCATGGGTTTTTGGAGATAATTCATTTTCATTTCGATTGAAAATGATCACGGCATTTTGTTGTGTTTACGCTTAAGTCTAAAATGAATAAATGTTGTAAGAAAAGGAAAAATCTCTTGAATCATCATGCTTACGGTTTTCTGCCAATCTGCATAGTTTTCAAATTCAAAATAAAGAGGACTTGAATCAAGTATCAATATCTTTCACTTAAAAGAATAAACTGTTTCAACGAAAGATATATTATTTCCGAAGAAATTGAATTTAAAATTATATTCCTTTTCAAGGAAACACCAAATCAATGGCCATATAGAAAACGCAAAAACTTTTGGTTTAATGCAATTTCTTTTAGATGAAAAGGATTTTCTCTCAGTGTATAACCTCCTTCATGACTTCAATAGATAACTTTGCTACTCATTGAAGTAAAATATTATACAAATAATTTACTGTAATTTACCTATTAATCAACATATTTATGAAATTATTAGACAATAGCGGATCCACAATAATAGCAAATGATGTGAACAAACCGCTAATTGCAGCACTTGCGTCTGTAATAACACGATGAAATGCACAATAACCGTTAATGCATCCGTGTACATATTCCTTTCATCAATAGTAGTAACGTTAAATGGGGATTACAACAACGCCTAATATGAACGACCCCCCAAATGGATTTAATCGTTGCTAATGTCGTTGGACCCATCAAAGGACCTGTACCAGATTCGATTATGATTGAGAATGCGGTGCCAGTATGTACGTTACAACCAAATATGGTAAATTTAATCGAATCATTTATCGATTTGATTGTGTTGTATCTCTTTGACCTACTGTTTGGTGTTTTGCCGTTTGTACATACCCATTTTGCCTTTAAAAATATAAACCTTTCGCTCTAACAAATATTATGCACATCTAATTAAAGAAAACTATACTTTAATAACAAGAAAATGTAGTATTTCCTATTTCTTTTGGCAAATTTTGAGTTAATACCACAGAACAACTACATCTGGCATTACATCTGTTAATGCTAGTGGTCTGGGGTTCGAATATCATTCTGGTCAACTGGTAACCGGTTTTTTTTTTTCCAGAGCTGTAAAGATTATTATATGATATACGGCGAACTCATAAAGTCGCAGCACCAGAATGTAATTTAAGTTATATTTTAATTTTAATATTTTGTATTATATTTTTGTAATTGTTGACTATGTTTTTTTTTTTAAAAACGAAAATATTATATCTTATTTCTGTAACATCATACGTAATCAATATCAACAAATCAGACCTCAGTACTTGCCTAAGTCCTTAATGTACTGTGGTAAAATCACAAATTTCTTATATTATATTGCTTGTTTTTTACAATATTTAGCTATACGTTTTTATTTGCTTCTAGTATTAACCCGTGGTTAATCTATCATTTTTCTAATGAGTTCCACACTGCCTTAGTATTCTGTCAAATTATTCTTCCAGGTCTATAAAGGCTACATACGCTTCTATATTTTATTCCGACATTTTCTTTGCTAATTCATTAAATGTAGCTATATAATCCTTTCGTAAAGCCGCTCTATGAATCAGATAGTTAATGTTCTACTTTTACCTTTTAGTTATTTTTCTAGAATACGTTTATGGAGCTTAGATGCCGCACATTGCATATCAGTTTTTTCTCTTGTTTCGTGGTTTATCGGAAATAAAAAAAAATTATTCAATTACAAAAGATTTATTGTATCATTTCAGTTGATGCTATTGCTTAGTAACACGCTTATCGATATTACACCGAAGACTACTTCAGTTTGCTGGTGGACAAGGCAAGTTGTGGACTGTGTGTTACAGCTATAATGTTTGTGTTTTCGTTTTCACCATGATTTCGTTAAACGTGAAGCTACAAAGTTTTATGAGACCAAACCTTTTGAAACGTTATAATTAATTATCCAACTAGAGGAGTACAATTAAATATATTAAAGTAAAATTTGACTTGATGTATGTTTATTAGGTTATGTTCTCTACATTTTTCAAATTGACATTTGTGATGTTAAGAGGGAATCCTGCTTTAGGAGGCCTTAAAAGACCGTTTTTGGAGAATATTTTTAGGACAAAAAAAAATGAGCAAGTCTAGCGAACTTTTTAGGATATTTTATCACATATTTGAACATTAAAAAAAAAATTGAAAGAAAAATATGTAAACGCAGCCGATTTTTATGCACATTTGTGCAACACCTCGCAATTACAGTCTGCAATCGGTGGGAAAGATGAAGCTCGTAATTTTCGTCTGAAACAAAAAAAAAATAACAAAGAAAATTTTAACTCTCGTGTATTTTCTTCTATGTGAATTAAAAAAAAAACCCAAAATTGTGAAATTTAAAATTTTTCTCAGATTTGAAAATAAATGTGCTTTTTGCAGGAAAAATAAATCATTTCAACTTGCCAAAAAGTTGTTTCGAATTTTTTTTTTCATGAATTTTTTTAGTTCAAATAGAAGAGAACACAAATGAAGCTAACAAATGCCTTGGTTTGTTTTGATTGGTTATCTAGTTTTCTGGCAATCACGCCCACCAGTTTAGAAAAATCGTAAAAACGAAAACTCGAGAAAAAGCGCTTTAAAGTTTACGATCAAAAAAAAAATTTTAATTTTCGATTGCTTACAGTAATAATACGCTAATCAGCTATTCAAAATATTATTGTTTCGAACGACCGTTTGAACTTTTTTAAATACATAGTTCGGAGTCGACTGAGGGGGAAGCGCGCCCTTCATCTGCCCGAGCGCTCGTATATCTGCTCGACACCTCACTGCGTTTAGTGCTGTATCTTTGAAAATATTGCGAATTAGCCTCTATAACTTTTGATACATATTCTTAGATATATTAGGAATAGATTTGCACAATAAAAAAATCGATTTTTTGAGCCTTCTAAAGTTGCATCCTCCCTTAGTGACACGCACTATAATTACAACTACAATCAACATTGATTTCATTATCAATACCTGCAATTTTGAAAATGGGATTATTCACCATATTTTTTTAGAATCTGCAACAGTAAAATGAAATTCTTACCTTAAAATACATTTACTCCAACGCACTTACATTAAATAAATTTTGTAGATTTATAAATAAAAATTCATTGTAATAAATTAATAGTAATTGAGTAATTTGTTACATTTGAGTTATAATGTCTCTTTAAATAAATGTAATATGTTTATACTTGCGTTATAATTGCGACGATTAGTCTCTTTTAAAAATTTAAATAATCAAAATTTTATGGCGAGTAGCCCCATTCTTAGAATTACAAACATCCCTAATGAAACCAATGTTGATTGGTTCATTCTAAACAGTATTTTTTTTTTTATTTTTTGCAGTTGTAATTAGTACAGTTTAAAAAAACCAAAGTGCACTTAGGCGAAACGTCACAATAATTGTTTCGTTGAGCATTGAAATCTTTTCATTTCCGCTAAACCACCAAACAAGAGAAAAAGAATCGATTAAATATTCGAAAAAGAAAGGTGCACTTAGCAAAATTAACCCTCGGTAATTATAGCACTCCCTATTATCACCCTTTTTAAATATGTAAGCTATTACTCTTACTTCCCAGTCCTCTAGCATTCTATCGGTTTCCCAAGCTTTATTATACAATGCTGCGAACACATCAATACCTTTTTCTTCAATCATTTTAATCGACTCAGATTTAATACCATGACAACCCGCTACTTATCCAATCTAGCAAATAAAATACTTTTAATTAAAAGATATTTTATTTTCAAAATCGGTAATTCAATCTTCCATCTTCTTCAATCATATTATTCATGGATATACCGCAGCTTTGCTTCGCAAGCTAACCATAAATTTTATTTATCTTCAATTCATTTACTCCCCATTAGCATATTTATATTTTCCAGGCGACTAAACTGGTCTACAGGGAAGCGAGTTTAATTGAAACATTTTAATAAGTTTACCCAAATTGGATTTACCCTCAGATTCCTGTTTTTTTTTTTTTTTTGAGGCGGCAACTTTGTTCGCCCTTTCGAGCAGCGAACGCGGCAATAAAAACCAAATCGCCTTAATATAAACAACACAACGACCCACCTCTCCATACCGCTGCACCTTTGTTAAATTCCGGGCTTGTCCGCTCAACCGCCCGCGCCCACACCACCGGATTTTAATTTGGGAAAACAATTCGCATTTCCGGGCGGTATTCAAACTTTTCGGTTTATTAAATCAAAAACGGGCTTTGTTTTTTGTTACTTTTTGATTATTATGCGCCGGTCGGACGATCAAACGGAGCTTACGTGGTAAATCGCAGATGTTTTATCTGTTGTACGGTTGCACATTGGATCAGAAACATGGAAAATGCGATGTGTTCCCACTCTAAAACAGCATTAAACGATTTGAATTATTTGAACAAGAAATAATGAATAAGGGGGGTATCTCTGTCAACACACGCCGTGGTAAAAAGGTATTCTTATATTAAGAAAATGGAGTGTTGCTCAAGGACACTTTCTGTTGCTGCGGAACTTCAACTTTAGGGGGCGCTATTTGACTTTAAAATCCGGCCCAAATTTCGTTTATCCAAAATAGCTTTTAAACGGTGAGAGATAGAAAAAAAATTTCAATGGCGGTCTTGCAGCGTTTGTGTAACCCTTTTTGCTACAGCTATTTATATACAGGTGTTACAATAAGCATGGAACGACATATGTTGAGTTTATTTCAGATCTACTAGATTGGAATTTTATAACAATAAATTTACAACTCTTAGAAAGCAAATTCGACAAAATATAGATAGTGATTTTAGAAATCATATGAGTTTTATTAATCGTAAATCAAAATCTGCACTTATTCCCGGACGTATGATTCACAATACACAAACTTTATCTTCTCCTTTCGAAATAACAAATGCTTTGCTGACCATCTTGCTTCGGTGTTTACAATTGAAGACAATTACAATATGCATAATGGTTTTAGATAAGCTTTTTTTATCTTCCTTTGATTTAGAAGTTGTTTCAGAAAATGATATTCTTGAAGGTTTAAACTGTATGAAAGAAAAAATGACCATGGGTCCAGACGGAATTCCTGATTTTACTGTTTAGGATTGCCCTTATGTGTTAATTAAAACGTCTTTACCATTTATTTAATTTGATACTCTCCAAAAAGAAGTTTCCTTCTGCTTGGAAAATTTCACGTCCTATTTCTATAATATGCAATTTTTCTAAAATATTTGAAACGGTTTTATTTAAACCAATGTATGCCCATACTGTAAATAAATTATCAACTGTCCAACATGGGTTCATAAAAGGTAGACCAACTGCAACAAATTTATGTTCTTTTACATTTTGTTTCTAAAGCCTTGGATATGTCAGGTTGATGCACTATTTATGGATTTTTCAAAAGTATTTGGCCGTGTACAGCACCATTTAATTCTTAGAAAATTACATAATTATAGAGTTTCTGATTCCATTACTTTATTCCAACCCTATTTGTATGATCAATGAACAATTATGTGGAATACCTTCGTTATTAATTTCATTCTTATAAGTCTACATCTGAAGTTCTCATGAATCTGTTTTGGGGCCATTGATATTCCTTATTTTTATTAATGATATTATCAGGGTTGTAAATTATTCTAATTGCCTTATATATGCAGATGATTTAAAAAATCATTCATCATCAATCAATTGTTTAACTGATTGCCATAGTCCGCAAGATGACTTAGCAGCTATTTGTTGTTGAAGTAAGCGTAACTGCCTATCATTATATATTGTAACGAGCGCCAACTTTTCAACTGGCGGTTCCGATAGGCGTCCCTAGATGGCGCTGGCATGCGGAAGAAGAACTACCTACGACGAATAACAGAGGGCAGCACCGGGTCGAAGATTCGAGAATATTCTCCAGAATCTTCGAGGACGTTCTAGAAGGCCTCGAACAATCTGGACGTTCGCGCCAGCTATAAAATAACGCGTCGGGTGGCCAGGAGGCAGTCAATCGATACGAGTTCGATAGTCGTCCGCGATTGATTAGTACATGTAATATAAATATCGTTTACATAAATAAAGACATTAGTGGTTAAGTGATATAGTTAATAAGCATTTTTAATAGATTTTAATACCGTAATAGTGTTAATAGAATAAGTGAATTTAAATATATCGCCTGTGTGTTTTTCTAAAACCCGACAACGTTTTAAGAACCGAAAAACGTTACAATTGGTGTCAGGTGTGGGGTATTTGGCGATATATTAGTGGACTAATAGTGTTTAATTAGAAACAATGGCGGCGAAATACTGTAATTAGTGGACTTGAAAGTGGAGATCTCAAACGGGAATTAGAAGAAGGGATGAAATACGAGTGGAAGGAAGGCCGAGCTTCAGTCGATTACGAAGAGCAATAGAAGCAGCTGGTGAAGATCCTGAGACATATTTGTTTGAAGTGTCTGGTGGTAATGGCGAACTTTTAAAAGAACTTACGGAAAATTCTCGCAATTTAGAAGAGAAAGTTTAGAAAAAAATTGAAAACCTGGACGAGAAGAATATAGAAAATTCTAGAAAACTAGAAGAGAAAGTTCTAGAAAAAATTGAAAACATGACGAGAAGAATATAGAAAATTCTAGAAAACTGGAAGAGAAAGTTCTAAAAAAAATTGAAACATGACGAGAAGAATATAGAAAATCTAGAAAATTGGAAGAAAAATTATAGAAAATTCTCTTAATGTCAAACAAGAATTAATGAACAGAATCGACGAAAAATCTAGAATGATTGAAGAATTGACGATCGCATGAAGGTGCTAGAAGAACAAATTCATTCTGGAACCACACGAAACACGGAAGAAACTGGAAATTCTACCATACGGAAGCACTCAGATGGAACCAAGAAATTCAGTGCCCATCTGTACGGTTCAAAATAAAGTTACCTGCCTACATTCGACGGGAAGACTCCCTTGGAAGACTATTTGACGCTGCTGGATACCACAGCTACGGTATATGGCTGGACGGAAGCTACCAAAGCAGCCATGTTATCAGTAGCTCTGCGCGGCGATGCTTGAAGGTACTCCAGGTTATTCCTTCGACGGAGCGACAAAATTACCAAAACGCTACTTAATCAATTGAGATGCGTTTCGGTAACAAAACATCTGCAGCAAGTATATCGCTCGCAGTTGAAAAATCGCTGTCAGAGGTCGAACGAGACTCTACAGGAGTATGAAGCTGACGTCGTTCGTCTAATTAAGAGTGCTACCCAACGTACCGGAAGATGTGTGCGAGAGTCTCGCTGTGGAAAAATTCCTGGATGGCCTGCTCGATAAGGATACTCAACAGGCAGTAAGCTCGCTCGGCCGCAAACGTTGAACCAGGCTTTAGCTCAAGCACTAGATTTTAAGCCGTGAAGCAATCGGTCAAAGGACCTGCTCGCGTCGTGCTCTAGGAGTCACGAGGAAGAAGAGCCATTAGAAGGAATTATGACGAAATTAGATGAAATGATTACGAAAAAGGACGGAATTGATGACGAAAAGGGAATCCGTGCAAACTAGGCAACCAGGAAGACTATGCTGGAATGTGGAAGGATGGGCACGTACGTAGTCGGTGTCCGATCACGAAAACCAAAGCCGACGGAAAACTAAAAGGGCCGACGGGAAGGGCGATCGTCGACCTATGTAGCTGATGCCCCAGTAAACCAGTGATTGTTGCTTCAGTGGGATGTAGACCTAGCAGCCTCGTCGTGTATGGGCATGTAAATGGAAACTGAGAGATTTACTGCTAGATACTGGTGCAACAATGACAATTCTTCGGCGGAAGCAGTGGGAAGGAAGAACCGGATATATCCAACCAGGGACGCTACGTACGGCAATGGGCAATCAGTCAACGTGCTGTGGGAGACGACGGCCCCACTTCCGTATTGGTGATACTGCATGCCAGTATCGTGTAGTAGTTTGCAGAGATAGACAGACGTAATCCTCGGAATGGACATAATGACAGAATTTGGTTTCAAACTGGACTTGCAAGCAGGAGTGTTGAAGGTTGGCAAAGAAGAAGTTATTCTCAACCACAGCCAGAATATGTCGGCCTGCGTGGTATTGGCAGAAGAAGTAACTGTGGCGAGCCGCAGTGAAACCATTGTGGAAGCGAGCGTAAGTGGAGACATCCCAAAGGGCAAGTTTTAATGTGGAAACCGGAGCGATTAGCGGTCAAGGTCGTGGAATACTGGTCGCTAAGCAGTGATACAAGCTGGAGAAAAACTGCCCGTCCGACTGTGAACGTCAATAGTTTCCAGTAAAGCTGAAGAAGGGCGTACCTTGGGAGTTGTGCTAGTGTGTCGTCGATTGTCAACAAAGAGGATGGCGTAACAACAACTCCAGATCCGCTTCCTAGATGGTTAAATAACTTCATTGACTTGTTTGCAAGGATTTGACAACACAACAACCCATAACCGTTAAACAGCTGCTTGGACGCTACCAAAATTTTTCCAAGCAGAAGACCGGAACACGAGGGGCAGGACTAATGTTGTACGACATCGAATAGACACTGGAGATGCCCAGCCGATCCGCCAAGCCCCAGAAGATTGCCATTGGCGAAACGAGCCGAAGCAGAACAAATTATACAGGATATGGAGCGGATGGAGTAATTGAACCATCGAACAGTCCATGGGCTTCTCCAGTGGTACTGGTGAAGAAGAAGGATGGTTCAACTAGGTTCTGCGTGATTATCGACAACTAAATAACGTAACCAAAAAGGACAGTTATCCTTTGCCCAGAATCGATGACACTTTGATACCCTAGGTGGGTGTAAGGTATTTTCGACCCTTGACCTGAAGAGTGGTTATTGGCAGGTCGAAGTAGAGGCAAAGGATAAGGAGAAGACGGCGTTTACGATCGGGACAGGATTGGCAATTTAACGTCATGCATTTGGTTTGTAATGCTCCCGCGACGTTTGAAAGATTGATGGAAAACGTACTGAGAGGACTATCCTGGGAAACTTGCTTGGTATACCTCGACGATATAATTGTCTTAGGAAAATCTTTGAGGACCATTTGAAGAACTTGGAGCAAGTATTTCAGCGATTGAAAGGAGCGAATTTGAAGCTTAACCCCAAAAAGTGCAACCTGTTCCGAAGCAAGTGCACTAACCTCGGCACGTAGTATCAGAGGATGGAGTGTCGGTTGATCCCAGGGAAGATAGAAGCGGTCAGTCTTGGCGGCTCGAAGGACAAGCATGAAATAAGAAGTTTTCTTGGGCTATGCACTTATTACCGACGATTCGTTCCTGATTTTGCTAACATCGCCAAGCCTCTCACGAGACTAACTGAAGAGGGCAGAGACTACGTCTGGGAGAAGAGCTGCCAGGATGCCTTGAAGATTGAAACAGATGCTGACCACTGCGCCCATCTTTGTCTATCCACAGGCTGAAGGAAAATTCATTTTGGATACTGATGCCAGCAACGTGGGCATCGGAGGCGTGTTGTCCCAAGTTAAGATGGCCACGAAAAGTGCTCGGTTACTTCAGCAAAGTGCTGTCGAAACCGGAACGCAACTATTGTGTGACAGGAGAGAGCTGTTGGCCGTAGTTAAGTCTATAGAGCACTTTCATAAATATCTCTATGGCAGGAAGTTCTTGTTAAGAACCGACCATGCGGCATTGATGTGGTTGCTACGCTTCAAGAATCGGAAGGCAGGTTGCCAGATGGATAGAGCGTCTTGAAGAGTATGACTTTGATTCGGAACATCGGCCTGGAACCAGTCATCGAAACGCTGACGCACTATCGAGAGACCCTGTTCCAAGGATTGTACGCACTGCTGTCGTGCCGAAGAGAAAAATGAAGCAACCTGCTTGAGGACTACTTCATAGATGATAGATGGACTGAAGACCAAATCCGAGCTGACCAGGAGTCTGACGAAGTTTTGACGTGTGATGGAGTGGAAGATGCAAGAAGCGCGGCCTAACTGGGAACGGTAGCACCATATTCGCGAGAGCTAAAATCGTATTGGGCTCAGTGGGGCTCTTTGGTAATGGAAAATGGTCTTCTCAGACGAGTGTTAGAAGACGAAGCTGGGACAATAGCAGACTTCAGATTGTGGTCCGAAAGCAAGAATTCCGAAGTTTTAAAACTTCTTCATGATGGAACATCGGGAGGCATCTTGGAGTCCGGAAGACTATAGAGAAGGTCAGAGAGCGATTCTATGGGTTAATTGCAAGAATGACGTGAAAGACTGGTGCCGAGATGTACAACTTGCGCCGCTGCCAATGACCTTCCCAAGGAAGAGGGCCCTATGAGGCAATACAACGTTGGCAGTCCTTTTGAAAGGATTGCGATTGATGTTGCCGGACCATTTCCCACGACGGAATTTGGAAATAAATACATCTTGGTTGCAGTGGACTACTTCAGCAAATGGTGGAAGCTTACGCATTACCAAATCAGGAAGCTGTAACCGTTGCTGAGACTTTAGTTAAAGAACTTTTCAGTCGGTTTGGTGTGCCGCTTGAACTTCACTCCGACCAGGGACGGAATTTTGAATCAGCAGTTTTTCAAGAGATGTGCAAAATATTGGTATTCGCAAGACCCGAACAACTGCCTTGCACCCGCAATCAGATGGCATGGTGGAGCGCATGAACAGGACAGTTATCAGTATCTATCAAAAGTTGTCGCAGACCACCAGCGAGATTGGACCAACAACTACATCTATTCTTGCTGGCGTATAGAGCATCGTGTCACGAAACACTGGCCAAAGTCCATCTAGTGTTCTTTTGGACGAGAATGCGCTTACCATGCGATCTTAAGTTCGCTTTAAACCGAATGAGAAGTAGTTGGAGATGACTATGTTTCGAACTTGCGAGGCGAATGGATGTATTTCACGATCGGTGAGGCGATATCCATGAAGCAAGCGACGCATGAAGGAACACTACGACATCAGAGCAAATGAAGGCGGATATCAGTCTGAGACCTGTCTGCTGTTCAATCCTCAGCGACGTCGAGGCTTCTCACCTAAGCTGCAACGATCGTGGGACGGGCCTTACGAAGTGATAAAGCGAATTATGACTCATCTATCGCATCAGAAAGAAACCAATGGTAAAGCAAGAGTGGTGCATTTTAATCGCCTAGCTCCTTATCTTGGGGACAATCAAGAGGACGAGCAGATGTCCGAGTTTGTAGACTCCCCGAAGAAGAACTCAGCTATGAGGAGTTTATGGACAAGTATGGAATGGCCGCAAAGTGCGTCATGATGTAACAACGGAGATTCAGGAGGATTTGTTTTTGGCTCTGAAGGTGCGCGTTAGCACATTGCGTTGCCCCAGATTTAAGAATGGGCAAGGGATAGCTACCGTATTCAAGAAGAAATTTGGTGGTGTCAAGATCTCCGAAGCCTGAACCTTGAGGTGGGCAGGCTCTGCACTTGCCAGGAAAGAAACGGCCTTTATTTACTTTGTGACCAAAGAGCCTCAGTTGGCAAGCCAACCTACCGGACGATGTGGGACAGCCTGATAAGTTTAGAGAGCAGCTGTTGGAGCTGGAGATCAATAAGATCAGGGGCCAAAAATAGGCTGTGGATTGGATGGCTTGGACTGGAGGTCGTAAGGAACATGCTCGAAGAAATTTTCCGATATACTGGAATAGAGTTCCTAGTATGCAGCTACAACCGCGTCAGGCAGAAGGAGGCCACGAACGGTAGCGTGCTATTTCTTCCGGACCTCGTCGTGTAAGAATGGAGAGAACTGTTCGTATCTTCATGGAGTGATAGTTCCTTTCCGGACGGAACAGATCTAAGGAGGGAGCAGTGTAACGAGCGCCAACTTTTCAACTGGCGGTTCGATAGGCGTCCCTAGATGGCGCTGGCATAGCGGAAGAAGAACTACCTACGACGAATAACAGAGGGCAGCCCGGTCGAAGATTCGAGAATATTCTCCAGAATCTTCGAGGACTTCTAGAAGGCCCTCGAACAATCTGGACGTTCGCGCCAGCTATAAAATAACGCGTCGGTTGGCCAGGAGGCAGTCAATCGATACGAGTTCGATAGTGCGGTCGCGATTGAATTAGTAACAGTTATATAAATATCGTTTACATAAATAAAGACATTAGTGGTTAATGATATAGTTAATAAGCATTTTTAATAGATTTTAATTACCGTAATAGTGTTAATAGAATAAGTGAATTTAAATATATCGCCTGTGTGTTTTTCTAAAACCCCGACAACGTTTTAAGAACCGAAAAACGTTACAATATAAATAAATGTAAGATAATGACATTTGGTAGGAAGCAAAGCACTATTATATTTCCTTATAATTTAAATGAAGTAAATATTGAACATTGTAAACTGTTTAAGAATTCTGTCTGCCCCTAAATTCACGTTTAACGAACATGTAGAAATCATTCATTTAAAACATTGGGTTATATATGCAGAAATACCAAACCGCTAAGCATTTCTGCATTGATTGAAACTTATAATGCTTTTGTCCGTCCAAAATTAGAATATTTTTCAATTGTATGGAATCCAGGATACTTGTATTACATAGACGTACTAGAACGAATACAGAAGAATATGTTAGAAACTTTATACTATCGTAAACATTTATTATTTCTTTCACATAATTACAATTAGGATGATGTTTTAAAAGAATTTAACTATACAGGGTGAGTTTTTTATCTTGAGACAACGGAATATCTCTAAAACACTGCATCAAATCAAAAAAAGATCTTATAAGATTTTATATGTAGGCGGCCTCACTGAATAGTGCCGAACTCGATCCCCCACCTCATCCCCCCAGAGTGGGAGGGGTACAACTTTAAAATCATAAATAGGAACCCCCATTTTGTATTGCAGATTTGGATTCTACACCATCAAGTATGTAATTTTTGTTTGAAACTTTTTTTTCGATTCGTAACAGATTGCGCTGTAATCGCAAAAAAAAAACAGGATGTATATGCTTAAGAAAAACATAACACCAAAGTTAAATAAATGAAAGTAATACTCAGAGACTAGGGAAAGGAAAGTAAGTGAAGGAGTGAGTGTGCGCATTGAAAAACAACAGGTACACTATAAAGTATAGTTTAAAGTAAACAGATGTCAAACTATCACAACGCGAACAAACACTTCAACATTGACGGTCCATGAAATAAGTGCGGAAGATTTCAGAAAAGTCGGTATATAATTATATAGCGAGTAAATATTATATGCGAAAGATCGCCTAAACAGTGATGTTCTATATATCAGAGGAGTGATTAGATTTTTATTTCTAATATTAATATTATGCACATCGGTGCGAAAGCGAATTCTATGTAACAAATAAGGAGGGTGAACGCTGGGTTATCACTTTGTGGCTTAAGATAGTGGGAAGTTCTACGATTGCCCTTGTTCAGCCAATACAATTCAATCAGCTTATGCGAGGCTCTGTTATATTTGCAAAGGCCGAAAATAAACCGAATGCAGGAGTTTTGCACTCTCTGCACACGCATCATATCGAAAACATCCAGACAGGGACCATACACGGGCGACGCGAAGTTAAAAAGGGACAAAACCAGCGCATTACAAAAGCGCATATGCAATTAGTTTTCTTTTGTATACTTACGAATAGCACGAATACCAATAGTTAGTCCTTTATTGTGACATATGTGCATTGAAGTCCGTAATTTGTCGGTTTGTATATACATATATTATATATATTTCTACATCCAAACACGCATAGCTCGATAACTACCACCAATCGCATAACAATATATACAGTATCTGTTGGTAAGTGTTGCGTAACACTCTGTGAGGTCTACAAACTGGCGAAATCTCGTTAGAACTCGCGATTTACAGTTCGCGAGGTGCCCGTGTAAGTTTACCATAGCAATCATTATCTTTGTGACTAGAATTAGTTAATTCTTACGCTAAAATATAGAGCCTTCCTGACTATCTTTTTTCTACTTCATGTTTTATTTAAACCTAATTATTCCAAGAGATACTAAAATCCTACACAAAAGTAATCCTGTTAATTTGTCTATAGGTATATGTATATATATTCTGCTGTAATTTCGTGTAATTTCACAATTCCTAATTGTACCTCCTCCTTTATTCGCCCATTTACATTATTTGCCATGCCCAATATTCTGGTGGCAGCGCACAATTTCAACAGCCGATCGTAATAAGCTCGACTGGAAGAAACGCGCAATTTGTCGCCAAATAGATCCCGTTAATGTTTTTGACTCGTGAACTCGACTCGGCGGTCGAGCGACGCCGACGATGGCAACGTTATGACACTGGCGTTTTGTATTTTTTCCCGTAGCTCGGTCGTAATTCGCTTTGAAAGATTTTTTTCCGCACTCATTTGGTCTAATTTTGTTCGTTTTAATGCCTCTTTTTTTTCGAACGCTAATTTTGTGTCGCGACGAGAACGGTATAAAAACAAGAACAAGAAAAAAACACAAAACGACGGAAAAAGGGAGAACTGTATAGATGCTTATTTCATTTCTTCGTGGGCTGCGCATTATGCAAACGGATTATGTTTGTGACGAGATCTCGTTAGGATGTTCGCAATCGGCTTTCTAAAATAAACACTTTAAAATTCGATGTATATGTAGATATACAGTGATGTTTTTTATGTTTTTTTAATGAACCGCTGCTTCTTCTATTTTTCGTTGTTAAAATAATAATTCTACAAAACAATACTCTTGTTATGTCCCATATACATCGCTAGGATTAAATGGTATTTATCCGATTATGCTACAGAAGCACCCAGAACTGTTGTTGCTTAGTATGTTATTCATTGGAAGTCTTGCACTTGGATACACACCAATGGCCAGGAGGCTGAATCAGAAGTCACATTTATTCCAAAACCTGGCAAAAAGGATGGAGCAAAGTCGCTGAGACTAATAAGCCTGCTGTCATTTATGCTAAAGAATCTTGAAAAACTGTTAGATAGACACATAAGGATGATGCACTACCACATTGGCCAATACATCAACATGAATATGCATATCAAACAAAAAATATACAGAGACAGCCTTGCATCATCTTCTACAGAAGGCTGAGCATGCTCTGTAAACTACGGCTATATTTCCGCAGCATCAATCTTCAAATCATCCATGCAACAAGCTGCAGGCGGATGGAGTTTGCACAACCACCATGGGAGAGACACTCGTGGCTGGGGTCGAAAAAGGATATCCGCAGGGTGGAGTTTTGTCCTTCTGCTGTGGAACCTGGTCGTGGAAGAGCTATTAATAAAGCTGGAAAATGAAGAATATAAAACTTTGAAGTACGCAGATGATCTTGTCTTTCAGCATAGTGCGGGAGAAAATGCAAAGCGCACTACAAATTGTACCAGCATGAACCAAGGAGGAGAGTCAATATCAGTCCCTCCAAAATGACCTCAGCACCATTCAAGAGATGCTAAAGCTTGGTGTCTTGAACCCCTAAAACTCTGAAGCGAAGAAATAAAGCTGCCTGGACGTGAAATATCTTGATGACATTCTAGAATACAAGCTTACTGGAAATCGACCAGGGCAAGACATCACTCATGCTGGCTAGAACTGGCTAGAAGATCTCATGGAAAGCATGCGGGTTAAGACCTAATATGATGTACTGAACACACATATCAGTGGGCAGACCCACGATCACTTATGTATCTCTGAGCAACGATACAACAGCAAACTGCTATAACTGAACACTTTATTCATCTACAGCAGTGTGAGAAATACAGTGACCAGCCTATCACTAGAAAAATATGCCACGGTCTTTCAAGGAGAGGCATGCGTAATATTGCATTGAGCAACTTAAATCAATCATCAATATGAAAATAAGCGGATCTATATTGCGACCGACAGGCAGCCGATATTCAGGGCACTAGTGAACCCCAAAATACGATCAAGACTAGTTTGGAGTGTATTCGGGAACTCAATAGCCTGACAGACAGCAATAAAGTTAGTTTGGTGCGTTGGCGAAAAAACTTGCGCAAAATTATAGGTACAGTTATTTTTAACGCAGACGCCGCCCGTATAAATGCTCTATGGGGTCCAGTCGGGTAACTGGGAATTGTCATTGCATTACAGTGACTTGATTGTCATCGAACCATAGCTGCGTGTTTGGATATTTGTCCTATTTAACATCAGCCGCAAGCCGTGCTGTGTCTTCAGTAGTATAAGCAAGCATATCTTGACGCGGTATATTGACATATCCAATTTGTGCAAGCTTTTCTTTTATCCACACTATGGGACTTACACCATTCCAGGAAAAGCTGCTCCGCAGCATAATGTTGCCTCCGCCATGTTTGACGGTCTTGACAGTATATTGGGGTGGGAATTCTTGTCCTTTTGTTCCTTCAGAGCCAAACAGATTCACTTTTGTGTCGTCACTCCACAAATATATTCTGCCATTTCTCCTTGGTCCAACTTTACTTGTTCTTTTGCAAACACTATATGTTCTACATGCTCTTTACTCTTTGACAATTATTTCGTTTGCTTAAGAGGGAAACTTTTCTTGGTGTTCTTGCGCGTAGATTGTTCTGTAAGTGTATACAAAAGCTTGCTGCGCTGAATGTTCCAACAGGACAATGATCTAAAACACACCTCCAGAGCAGCGAAAGCATGATTCGATGAAAATCAAGTGACTGTAATGCCATAGCTTTCCAAGTCACACGACTTGAACCCCATAGAGCATTTATTGGGGATATTAAAAAGGCAATTAGCGGTGTCTGCCTTAAAAATAACGAACAACTGTGGGTGGCACCACAGGAAGCTTGCCAATCAATCCCCGTTGAAAGATGCCAACGTTTGATAGACTCTATGCCCCCTAGATGTCAAGCAGTGGTACGAAATAAAGGTGGTACCAACAAATACTAATGTCTTGTTAAAATTCGTAGTCTTTTTTTTATATTTTGTTTGTAAACATTGTTTAATTTGAAGTGTACCTATTATTTTGTACAGCCTATTCTTGAATATGTACTAGATCTTTACCTATTGTATTTTTTAAAATAGGCTTCATATTTTTTTGTGTTACAAACGGTGAGTCATTTTAGTAAAATTGTAAATCATTAATATATACTGACTAATATATTTGCTACCAATGTATTTACATGCGAATATTGTTTTACACCTATTTTTTGACGCACCACTGCTATAATAAATAAATTGTTACATTACAGTTATGTATTGGCTGTAGTAGTCTAAATGACAAACCGTTCTGGAAGTATCTAAAAACACAGCACGAGAGCAGGTAAGCAGTTAGGTCAAAAACACTGAAATAATACAACCAAGCAAAATCATGGCAAGACCTTTATTAAGGGGCCATCAAGAAAAAAGGCTGAAGAGCTGCTGCAGCTCAGTAGGAACTATTTTCGCATCGTAATGGGTCTCCTAACAAGACGGTGTGCAGTGTAATGAGATGATGAGAGAACGCATACCACATTCTGTGAGAACGTGAGCTCCTAGAAGTAAGAAGACAGGCAGTTTTTGGGAATCCAAAAATGAACCAAGAGAATTACTTTGATCAACCAGGCAGATACTCGTACAAACTAGCGCAGGGTACTAAGATCCTAGAATGGCTAATATAATTCAATGGGTAAAAGAAATGCGAGAGTAAATACAAAAAGCCATGACACTGCAGTGCTCCCGAAGACTCCATTTCGAACACCTCCCACAACAAAAAAAAAAAGATTTTGTTTCATAGTTTCTACTATATTATATGTACAGATCTGGAGATGCCCATAGGTTGAAACATGTAGTCTATATGAATTATTATATTAAATATGTACACAAATGCGTTCAAAAAAAAAGAACTTTAAACCAACTTGCTTATTTTCGTCTGAAAGTATTGTTCGAAATGAGGAAACATTATTTTGAATATTATTTTAAAAAAGATATTGTATTGTATTGATAACTACCACTACTTTTTGGTTTGAAAAAAAAGCCTGTATTCTATATCAGGTCAAGTTTTATTCTAAAATAATAAACCATCAGCAAACACTAGACTCATTATTCCGGGAAACAGAATAAAGAACACAATGAAAGAAATATCAAAGGATGCCTCTCAACAGTCAACAGTAATACCCTTTACATATTTTTCTTTTTGACAATCTCAATAAGATAAATAAATATTTAATGCGACAGCGTACGATTTTGTTATGCGCAAACAAAAGGAACGGACGAATCCTTCCTCTTGACGGTACAATATCATGCACAAAGCAGTTGCAACAGCACGCCCTAACGCAATAAACAACGTGCATTCTTTTGCCATGATTACAAATTCATTCTTCCTCTCTGGACTTGCCTGATGTGCATGCTTCCGTAAGGTTTTTATTCCGCCTTTCTACTCCCGCCCTACATCTCGATCTCGTGAAACGCTTAAATAATTAATTTAAAACTGCACCGGGAGATTCTTAAAAGGAAACTTTCAACAGTTTCAAAGAACTATACTGTATAACACGGGGAGCGCTGCGGAATTTTCTTTGAAATTATTTTCATCTGGCTAAAACGCGGTTAATATTTCAAGAAGTCGTGTTGAAAATATTAAAGCCGAACGCTGTACACTACCGCCGAGGAGTAACGAATGTACTACACACATACTTACATACCACTTGTGAGTGCAAAGTTTTGAGGGAGAATTGAGAACTTCTTTTCGTAGTGGTGAATAGTGGATACATAGTTATAGTACACCGCATGCTTGTGTTAATACCTGTTGATATTTGATTCTTTCGACGTAGCAGACGTGCATATGAAAGGTGGAATGAAAAACGAAAAAAAGAATAGAATCGATTTTTATTGACCTATAAGAGAGAAATTCGAGGTAGCAGCGGCGAGGTGGCTGTGTGGCAGCAGGTGTTTTCGGCATCAAGCATGCGGCTGTTGCGTTCACCTGGTGCCGCCGACCAATCGCGCGACAACACAGAAAAACATCTACCTGCATAAGGTACAATCGAAAAAGGAATAAAATGAGGGTCGCCGGCTGAATACCGCCACGTAATTAACGATATTTATTTTAACGGGTATTTCGGGAAGAGGAACAAAAAGAAAGTCGAAAGGCAATGATAGATGGATCAAGATGAAGATTAAAACGAATTGATTGGTTTATGAACGCGAACATGCAAATTTGACCGTTCTTGAGCATAAACAATTATGATAGACAGATGCATGTAAGTATCATGTAAGTAACGTAAGTAATTACAATTTGGTTTTTCCTATATAGGCTGTTATCGGCGCACCATTGCTAACTTTGTTAATATTGCAGCTACGATGTTGGTTAAATCACCAAAAATTTATGGTTTTTTACGCTAATTACAACCGCGTAATCAGAAAAACAATTAAAAATCCCGTTTGCGAAATATAATAGATATCTTTTTTTTTTTTTAATGGATCACCCTGTATATTTTATCACCAATTGATAGAAAACTCGGTTTTGCACACAATATTGATGATATTTAGGGATGACCCTAAAATGAAAAACAAAAGAGCTACGACTTACATAATGATGAACTCGATATAACGGCCAAAACTTTGTTGTTTGGCAAAGTAGAAATCGAAGCAAACTTTGGTTGTTTAGTTTTAAGGCGAAATTATTTTAGCAGTTCTGCACAGCGTGTTGTGTACTGTTATTGAAAAAAAGGCTTTATTGATTCTAATTGCTGCTTGTTTTGTTTTATCCTTAAATTGGTTTATCGTGTTCCTTTTTACCGTTGCTTTTTGTTCATTATCTACAGCGTATTCCACATAAGTGGTTGATTAAAAGTTTATGTTGTTCTATTATTTACTTACATTTGAGATTTTGGCACCATTGTCTGCTCGATTGGAACTATCAATGTGAAATACTTTAACCAAAATATCACTTCCGGTTGACCGGAAATGGACGTCAACTTTGTTATTTTAAATAGAATGATCTAATTTCTTGTTCATTTCTGGATTCTACGACCATAAATTCGTCAGTTTTCATTAGCCATTCCTATAGCTATATGTTTGCCGGTTTTGAGTTATTTAACTTTTTCTTTTTTTCTAGTCATAATCATTGGATCATTGAGAATTAATATCCCGGTTAATACTGCAAGTAGATACTCCAGATTTGCTATGTTATGAATGTAGATATAACCCTAAGAAACGGTACACACACTTTACATTCTAACATACAAGGTGTTCAAAACTGAGGAACAAAGTGACATATTTTTAAATGCAGAAAACTATTTTTTTTAAATAGAACACTCTGTATTCTAATTCAAAGTTAGGAAGTAAATATCATCCTCTATCGCTTTATATCAGCATTCCCTATACCTATCTTTAACAGATTTTGAGATATGAGCGACTTTTTGTCAAACAGACTAACTCCCATATTCATAGTCCAGGCAAAATTTTAAGGAAAAGTATGACTTACGTAAGGGGACATTACACCTTAAACAACTTTCTATTTCATAGTCATAATATCGACTCACCTCGGTTATTCTCGGACAAGGATGCTTACTCTAGAATTGATGAATAGAATTCAATTAAATGACATTACTATAAAATTAGCTGCGTACCACATTGACTAGCTTCACATACTACTGTTGTATTTATAATTTTCCATATTTTAGTATTTATTTTAAATTTGTTGTTGACAGTTTACGACAGGTTTGTGACGTTTATGATTAGATAGTGGTTTGGTTCAATTTTATTTGATTAGTATGGTTAGAAATTTATGTAAACTAAATAGATAGACCATAATAAAAAGTGTTTTTAAATTTGAAACTCCTATTATTTGCACAATAAGAGCAAAGAATCTTTTTTTTCTATTTCAAACATTTTTTCAGTTTGACCACCAAGATTTGCTAATGTAAATATTTTGTCGTTCACCATACCAACCGTCTTGTCTTTTTTAGCAAATGCAGTTAAACGTTTTGAATGATGCGGATAAACCTCGAATCTGCTGTATCAACTATATTGAATGTTATAGGCAAATACAATATAAATACGTTTACTGGTATAATATTTGGTAATACAATGTTATAGGACTTTCATAATTTACTTACCTACCTTGAAACTGTATATCAATGACAAAAAAAGCACAAGAAGTTAATAGTGCAAAAAAGTAGTGATATGGGTAAATCATCAGGATTTTCTATGCTCGGTAATCGTCCGTTAATAAACGGCAATAAAATGTATGGAATTTATTTAGAAAAACAATACCTCTTTCTAAATTCTGCATTACTATTTCACGGGATTTTTGTGCGTCCCTGATATACCGTTTCGGTTGTCTATTACTATCATATTTTATATTTATATAATCCAAAAAATCCTCTATATCTGCCATACCATCCCATTAATTAATTAATGAACGATTAACGACATCCAAAATGACAACATGTGTCAAATTTATATCAAGTATTCTTTCCTAAGGTATCCTTAAGGTACCTACGGAGCTACCTTAAGATTTTCCTTATGTAAGGTAACCTTAAGGAAAAGTATACCTTAACGAAGCTCTATGAATATGGCGGTAAGTAGCCCTATCTTTAAATGTTTGTAGCTGGCTCTGAATGGGATTAATGTCAAATTCATGTATTATTCTTTGAATATCTATACAATTTGCCTAAAGGCGCTGGTTTAATTAATAATATTATTAACAAAGTATGCACTTAGGACAATATGAAACGAAAAGGTAACGTATGGCAGAAATAATGAAATTATTAGGTGTCCTATGCATATAAGTATTCGTTCAGCTAAACCTATACCACTGAATCAACAGACCATATTCACATACCTCCTGAATTTCATGTCATAACTTGTCCACAGTATAGAAATATATCAGTAATGACAGAACCCCTTTTTATGAATGAAATTCTTCGTCCTATTTTAAGGACCTTGATCACATTGATGCTACGGAGTGCACGGCCACGCGCATCCTATGCGTCTACCGGAAAAATGTAGGAACATTTAAAGTTATATCATATATTTATTATTGAATTGGTCGAAATTTAGTAGATGCAAGAGAAAGAGTCGCTGTAAGAATATTAGCTGTGAATTATAAACATGCAATGTGCATATAACCAATTTTTTTTGTAGAAATGTTTTAATAAATTGACATTCGTTATTATTGATACTATAACCTATAATAATAACGCAACTGTAAGTAAACATTATAAAAGTGTAGAAGTGAATTTATTTACCTGGATCGCAAAATTTCCTATATATTCAAATTATAAAATTGCAATAAAATAAGCCACTTTATTTATAGTGGCATTTTTGATTTGAAATTTAGTAATATACCTAGTCGATAGCACTTAATCTATTGAAAAATACCGATCTGTTAAATTTTCTATTGCTGTAATTTAATTATATTATTAACTAAAAGAGATTCCTATAATATGGAAACGTCGTTCTCCAATATTGTTACAAAATAATGTGAATTTTATTAAGTCTGGCTTCTCAGAAAAAATATGCATTGTCTGGATTAGAAAGCTTTTATTATAACAGCAATGCATATACGATATACTGGACATTTTTGATTGGCTTTTGCCAGGTTTTAATATTGAAAGACAAAGTAGTGAATAGTTTATATTTGCTATGCCTACAATATAGACAATGAAAAATATTACAAACAGAAAGTTTTCATTAGAGATTACATACAAATGTACTGGTCACAATTTTTATTCCAGCAACGAAAGATAGCAAGTCGAAAGTTATTACATATTGATATAATTGACAACTTTATGAAGTTATATGGCTTTGTCACTCCATTTTGTCAAGCTTTTCCTGCCGATTTCACACGTGCTTCTATTTAATGTGTACCCTAAACCCAACATCTTTTGAAATCAGAAACTTCAATGTGTAAAATAGTCGCATTCCTTGACATGGATGTTCAAATTATAGAACTGAACTGTGCTATGATTTTCCAACACTTCAGTTGGTGGTGACACTAATTCAAAAGTATTAAAAAATATTTTCTCTAATATTATAACATAAAAGAAAGGTGTTTTTAATTCTCCAAATTTCCTGCTTATTCGCATGTTCACATGCTTTAAATGGCAAAATAACGTTGAAATTGTCTAACTGATCGTGTTGCTTGGGAAAACCTTCACAAACATTCACAATTGTAAACATTTAAACATTCCCATATCAATATTCCACAAATGTATCGCAACGAATTTTGCGAAAAAACTTAAATTGTAATTATTCTCCGCACTATTCTTGCAGTTGGGAGTATGCCAACGATTGTAACCAATGCAGGTAGTTGATCCAATTCCTCTGGTTCCATTCTCAAGCATCACAATGATTGCTATGATGTATTGCTTACATTACAACCTTTAATAAAACACAAAATTAAAATGTTGATCTCTCGGTACTTTTTACTGTAAACATTGAGTGCACTTCATACTTTAAAACACCTTTTCTTAGTATGTGGTGTTTATTAGTCCCATAGTTGTAAGTATTTATTGACGTTTAATTGTACAATTGATTTATTAAAGTACTTATGAATGATCACTTAAAACTGACAACAAAAAACGTATGTAAACTGTCTATGATAAAAATAATTATAAAATGTGTGGCTAATACACCGTACACGTAAACCAAGAATCACAAATAAGAGATCAAGAGAACAAACGAAATTTAAAAATAAAATGGGGGTGAACATCATAGCGACATAACATAAGTGCCTAAACGTGGTATTTAATTTATCGTGATTGATACATACACATACATACGTGCTGCTATAAACACTAGCAGCCCGCCAAAATTTCTTGAATGAAATGCACGATCGTACACGATTCACGTTGCTGCGCAATACGATTTTATTTATGACCGGCCACGCTTATTTTACTACGATTCGAAAAACGGACGAGAGCGGGAAGCCAATCTGTCTCTACTGTTATCTTTCTATACTGTGACTTGTCATCAATATTTTATCAGTCCTACAACTAAATAGGACGGTATATATAGTTCAAATTAATTGACCATAACCAACAATAGATATGTATGAGTAATAATGATGCTATATTACATTCGCTGCTTCCCGGCTTATGGATCTAGTACGACATTACTATTGTATTACACAATACGCTACAACACGCACATCCGAAATGTAATTTCTGTGTTGCCGATGAAATATGCATTTCCGTCCAAGTTTATACATATCTACATATAGAACATGTATGTATTATACGCTCATTATCATGGACTTGTTCAGCCATCATATTCGTAAAACATAAAACAATAACTAACGAAACTCACAAAATAGGTGGTGTTCTATTTTGTGAGTTTCGGTAAGGAAAAAAATCAGAAATACTGAATTTTTCTATGTAATATTACTTTTAAACAAGTAAAACTTATATGGAAATTATCACTACTTCAGCAATTTTATTTGTGAGTATTCTAGACTACAAGAAAAAACTTTCGAAAAATAACCTATAGTTAGAAATATTACTTCTAAAAGAAAAATACCTGTACGGTTTTAGGGGACAAAATTGCCTCAAAATCGTACAGAAATTATGCCAAATTTTTTTTAGTGTATTCTTTTTTAGGAGTAGTGCAACTCATGTTAATTTACAAATTGACATACTAGCAAAAAACAAGCCACTGTTTTATTTTGGTACATAACATAACTTGTAATCTTATTTAGTAAAATAAACTGATTATTTAAGATACTCCTGTATAATATGATATATTTGAAGTCAGAAAATTAAGGTTTATCTAAAAATATAAAAATATACACATATGTTCTAATTAAAAAAAAATTAAAACTATGTTTTGTTGACCACGTCTTCTCACGTCTTGCCAAATTTTTATTCGATGTAGGTAAAACACAACTTTTATTTAAAACATTCTTTTCTATCTATCTGTAATAGGAACAAGTAGTGGCCAAAAACAGTAAAAATCATCTTTTGAAAACCGGATTTTACATAATTTTTCGTTCGGACACATTTCAGAAATACAAGTCCAATGCTATCAATGCATCAAATTAATAAATGTCACATCCTATATTTACTCCGTCACATGTACAAAGAAAATATCATGATCTTTTATATAGTCTGTTTCTGTTATACTTACACTAAATTCTGGATGGATGTTTATTACTTGACTTCCTGATGGCAGATAATGGATAATGTAAAGTAGATTCGAACTACCTTGGGCCCTGTCTACTATTGTTTGCCTTTTAACTTGTAACTTAACTGTCGGATAATTGACAGATTGGACCTGTAAATATTTAAGCAGCGGTCAAGATGAGGTCGAACAGCATTAAAAATTGAAGCGAACCTGAAGACATGCTCCCAATATAACGTGAGCCGGTCGTAATAGTTCAATATCGTATCGATTTCACTCTACCGTATATGCAGGGGAATATAGCCTAATGAAATGGAAGAATTAATGCAGAAGTTGCGGTTGTAGCTATTTGCGGAACGTAACCGCATGGCGGTCGCTTCTTGTACGGGAAAGAGCACTATGTATGCACACCAAATGCGATGTTTTCGTTATTATAGGTTCGGTTAAGTGAATGATCGATTTTTCCTTCTCGACCGGCAATAGCATAATTTGTAGGCTCCCGGCGCGCACAGGATGCAATTTTGTGGACGTGGTGAAATCATATTTCAATTGTTCGGGTAAAACGTGGCGATTTTTATCGCAATATAATTCGTCAATACCACTGATTGCTATTCCGAACACGTAGATCGGAAAACATTCTATGGGTACCTACATCTCGCTTAATATCCCTCTAAAAAAAGAAAAAAATGAAAATTCAGCCATCACCCTAACTGTCATCAACAATTCAAAACCATATTTTGATAAAATTTCATAAGAATGTAAGCTATGTTTAAATTTGCAAGGGAAATTTAAAGATATTTTATCGACTCTTATTTGTTTTGAAGGAGCGAAATATCCCTTTAAAAATTGGTTTATTTTTAGTATTCTCTATATAATTTGCGAAGGGTAAAAGACAGGTATGATGTTTGAATATAAGAGTTACAATTTACGGAAGATAATATCCACATGGATCGGATAATCGTCCACTACAGCCTATTGTACAGCTGTAGCTCATAATCTTGTTAAATGGGCTTCAGGCCTTGTAGGAAAACTCAATCTTCCGAAAGATCAAATACTTTATCCTTCTGGTGACAGGGCAGTAACAGAAAATATGGTCAATTGTCTCCTATTCCTCTAAATACAGTTGGCATTCAGTTTGATCAGAGAGCCCATCATTCTGTGTTAAGTGCTTTCCACATCTACAGTGATCTGTGAAGACAGAAACAACTGCTTTGACAATTTTGCAAACTTTAAGTAATCTTTTGGTTCTGGCATCATTAGATGAAATGCATTCCAACCGCATATACCAAACTGCGACAATTTTCCACCGTTAGATCAATTTCTTTTTTGCCTATAAATTGATCTGCTGTTTAGCTACGGTAGGTGCTATGCCATTTGCAGTTCCTGGTCTGTGACATTCTTATTGCACTACCGTTGGGTGAAGGAATTGTAGAACGACGCAACTAAATGGGGAAATCCTATGCTACATATATGCAATCTTTTCTATTCTCTCTTCTTGACAAAAATATTTTTTTCTTACAGAAGGTGCACCTCCCTATGGGAGAATTTCAAAACCAATATTGAACAGTCGTTCGGCTGTGTTATTGCTTATAAAGCATATCAACGTTCATTTATCCCTGAATATATAAATAATCTGTGCAATTGTATCTACTAGTCGGCTAAACAATTATATATTTTTATAGTCCGTTTGAGGTTAGTGATCAGACAAGTATTTTATTTAAAGTAGGTATTTTTAAAAATTTATTAAAAATTTTAAACTGTCTAACAAGTCTAGTAAACAACAATTATTAGTATATGTGCAAAATCAAATAAATACATAAGGTGGTAGATTAATTGTTTGAAACTTGTTATTTAGCAAGGAAATAACGTCCAAATTCTGATAAACTACAAAAGCAAATTATACTAAAAATTCAAAATCTTAACAAAAGAGAAAAATAAAATTACGAAAATAGAAAATGGTAAAGCCATAACTTTGGATATTACCACAGTGGAATCGCAATTATACAAAACATTGCTTTTTAATTGAATTTTTCTTATTTCGAAATTGATTTGTAAACACCTTGTAAAATATTTAGTTGTTTTTTTAATTAATCGAACATAAAGCGTCGGAGTTTTTTATGCCAAGGCAAAATCACGTCATTATATCTGATGATGAATTCAAAAGATCGATATTTTCTTGTACTACAGAAGCTTCAGCAAAGACACGACTGTGTTCCAAACTGAGGTTGCTGCATTCATCACTGTGTCCGAGAGATAGAAAGATGTACCGAGCCAGGAAAACGCGTCGCTATCTTCTCTGACAGTCAGTCGACACTTAAAGCGATTAGCTCCACACGCGTGGACTCTAAGCAGATTTGGGACTGTGTAAGCGCCGTAAATGAAGTGGGCGCCCAAAGGAAACTAACCCTAGCCTGGGTCCCTAGCCACTCGGGCGTGAGAGGAAATGAGGCGGCGAAAGAGCTGGCCAGGCGAGGTTCGTCAAGGCCATTCGTTGGAGCCGACCCCTCTTTCGGCACTACCAAATTGCAAATTAAAAAATCTATCAATGAATAGATACATAAATAGTCCAGAGAGTGGTGGCAAAAATCACCGGGACAAAGACAGGCAAAAAAGTTCCCAAAGGAGCAGAGGCCTGAATTCACTAGAGATCTACTGAATAAAGACAGGAAGACTGTCAAAATGATTGTAGGTCTGCTGACTGGTCACTGTAGACTGAATAGGCACATGTACAACATAGGCCTGGCAGATGATGCAACCTGCAGATACTGCCAAGAAGAGGAAGAAACACCAGTTCATGTGCTGTGCCAATGTGAAGGCCTGGCGAGGACAAGGTTTCTAGTAATGGGGAAGGAGAACCCCACAGCTAGTAGCTACGTAAAGAAGCCGCTCTCAAAGGTGATAAGCCTAATTAAGAGGGCAAAATTAGAGAGCGTCCTCTAGGAAAAAGGGGATCACAATAGATCTGAAAAGGTCGCGGTGGAACAGCTCCATAGGCCACCCCAATCCTAATCTAATCTAATCTAATCTGTACTACAGCAAGCCTACACACACAGGACAATACTTACACTTCGACTCCAACCACCCAAATAATATGAAAGTTGGAATAGCCGGGTGCCTATATGATAGAGCCAAGAATATTTGCTCACAAACAAGCCGTTGCCATTAGCAAGAAAGAATCGTGTAACCCAGCGGAGTAAAGACCCAGAACAAGACAAGGTGTGCACAACCGTAATTCCGTACGTAAAAGGCCTATCGGAAAAAAACAGGAAAATAGGCAACAACTACAAGGTTAGAACAGCAATAAGAACGACGAACAGCAACAGATCAACCCTAACCAAAACAAGGCCAGACAACGCGAAGCAGAGAACGAAAAAATGTATATTTCGAGTACCGTCTAAATATGGAAGACCATACATCGGAGAAACAGGTAAACCCCTGCAAGTCAGAATCAAAGAACACCAAAAATTGGTTCGATTGGGAGAAACGGATAAGTCTCGCTTGGCTCAACATGCTTGGGAAGAAGATCACATGATTGAATGAGACGAAACGACAATCCTGGCAAGAGAGGAAAACTTCACAAAAAGGAAATTGAAAGAAGTAGCATGCATGGCCATAACACCAAATGCCATAAGCACACTGAGCCTTGAAATCGAAGATGTCTGGTTACCAATGATTAGAAATAGCTTAAGCAGAACACCGGTAACCACGATCCCGGAGACAGAATAATAATAACTACTACGCATGCAAAATTGCGCATTCCAGTGCGCATCACGTTCTGCGCATATACCTGTAGCTTAAATATAGGTTGTAAGATAGCAATATCTATCCCTCCGATTGGCTGAATGGTTAAATGTTAGATTAGTAAATATTCGGAATCTCGAGACCAAGTTCGAAAAAATTGGTTCTCGGACATATTTGTCAAATTAATTGCAAATAATGTCTTTGGCAAGAAACAGCCCCCTTCAGGGCTACCCTGATGACGGCAGTACACGAACTGCCGAAACGTCGGATCATCAAAATCCTACAAACGATGGAAATAGCCCAAACAACAACTCAAGTTTTGTTGTACGATACATTTTATGTAAACTTGATTTAAATGTAAAATAACTAACAAAATATCATAAAAAATACAAGTATAGAGAACAATTGAAAAGAAACTCAGCAAAAGCGATAACCAGAACAATGAGAAAATATTTTCTCCACTATTTCACTGTGTGGCTATTTATCTTGATTACGGTCTTGATATTAATCGGCTTAGCTATTTCAATCAAGAAAATGTCATAAACGTCAATAAAATATATTACAAAATGGCGCACGATTTTTTTCTTTTTCTACTTTCTTCTTATTAACCTCTACGTCTTTTTCAATCAATTATGCTACTGTTATTCTTCGACTCTTAGTTTGCTATTTTCCATTTACAGAAAGTTTCCAGGAAATGTATTATACGGTAGAATTATCTTTTGATTTCCCCCTAGATTGGGACCTACCCACTCTTAATGCACCCGTAAGCTAAATTTCGTTAACTAATTTATAATCCTAATATCCATTAACGTACGCTAATTTTAGCTCAACTTTATAAACTAATCTTTAATGTTTCTTGGAAATTCGCTCTACAGGAGTCTCGGAGGACATGATAAGTGGGGTACAAGCAATGCTCATACATTCCCTAACAAAAAAGGATCACTGAAAGCGATTGCAACTCTTTTGTGTCGCACTGATCGTCTACTTATACGACATATCCACCACCCGCAGTTAACCGACAAAAGCGTGGATATTGGGGTATCGAATCGCTTTTGTTAAACCACCGAACGAAAAAAGCATATATCCAGAGCGACGAACAGGTTGCTGTTGCATTCTTCAGCACCTGACCGAGGTAGGTATGTAATTTCGTATAGCGGTAAGACGGAGTTGCCATACATAATACATGATCTGTGTTTGTGTGTATGCGTCTACGTAACACACTACGAATGTAAGTAAGTAAATGCAGCTACCCGTGAACGAGGATTTTTAGCGCGTCCTTTTCTCGCTTCCGTTCCGGATAAGTATCCGTCTTTAGCCGAGCAAAGGGATCTGCGTGAGAAGGAATGCGGGGAAGAAAGTACACACGACGGCCGCATTTTTCTTCCTTCTTCTTCTTTATTTTGTTATTTCGTTCGCCTCTGCGAGCTGATTGTTTCGGCAGGGCCGGTACAACGTGTCTGCCAGAGTCTGCCAGCGGTAAGACCACTTTCTGGGCAAAAATTTCACGTAAGATTTGCTCTTGTATATGTTTTGTTTGCTTTCTGTGAAGCTGCAGTGTAGTATAGGAGTATCATATATTCTTTTAAGTTTTTTTTTTTTTTTTTTTAATCAATTGTGCAGCAAGAGAAAAAAGTAGTTTCACGTACCTTGGTAGTAAAGAAAAATATGACGTGAATACAATTTTTACGGGATATATTGTAACATCCGGCTCTACTTAATAAAATAAATGAAAAGAAATGTATATAAACTTAAGGAAAATGTCGAAATGCTAGGAATTTCTCCATAATACAAGTATTTTACGTGAATATTATAGAAAAATGTTTATGTTATATTTCCTAGAAAAAAAAATATCTAATATTGTAATAGTATTAAGAGAGCAATATTAATATCTCTCAGGAGAAACTTAAAATTTCTTACAATTTGGAAAGCTAGTTATAAACATAGTAATTTTCAAGTGATAAGGAAATAAGAAAGGCACGCATGCGTTAACTTAGATGTTCTGGTTCAAACGTATGGCCAAACATGTTTGGTTCTGTTTTCTTGTTATTTTAGAACTATTATACTGATTATATTAGTAGGTGATATTAATTCGTATTAGAAAATCTGTTTGTTGTTCTTTTAATGCTTTAAAGTCTGTTACGCACTCTGCTACAATTTGAACATGGAATATCCAAAACAACTTGCATGCACGTTGGAATTAATTCAACATTATTTGTTAAAAACTCATCCATACACTAAAAAATTTAGGTAACATTTCTTGGTAAAAATTTTGGACAATTTTCTGCAATCAATGAGGATAAATGTACAAAATGTTTTACGTGAAATTAATCGAAAAATTTCTGTTTAAAATAAAATTTAGTTTACAATAATAAAAAGATATACTTAAGTATAAATCAAATAATGAATCAACTGGCACCTCCACCATACTTCTAACTCATACTAAATAAACGCGCGTATAAAATTAAGGAACAATGTTAACTAATAAAATTTCTTATACATTGAATAATCTTATTGGTAGATATAAACGAACTGTTGTAAGGACTGCAAGCTTTTTAGGGTGAGAAATTTACAAATTAATGTATTTCTAACGTAGGTGTAGGTGGTGTTTTGCCGCTTTTAGTATTCATAACACACAACAACTAAAAAAAAGTTTTGACGGAAACATATAACTGTTGGATATTATTTTTACAACACCCATGTCGACAGCAGAATGTGAACGGTGTTTTTCCACCCTCAAACGGAATTGAAACTTCTGAGAAGCACAATGTCAGAAGATCGACTGAACGCGTTTTTACAACAAAGTCATAGACATCTTTTCCAGCATGAAAAATAGAAGAATGAATTTTATGTACAAAAAATAGGCAAGTTCTTATTTTGTGCCCACCCTCTTTCATAACTCACGAGGCGCCACTGCTAATTATTACAGTTAATAGCAGAAATACATTAATTTTTATTGTTGTAAATTAGCACATTTCTTCGAGCGTAAACATATTAGAAATACTTAACACCAAAAAAGCAAATCATAAAGATAATATAATATATTAGAAGTAAATTTTTTGATTATTAGTACTTACCATAATTACTATTGTTATTAAAAGGGTCAGCTGCCAAAGCATAATCGTTTTAACTAGACAGATGTAATGCAATAATTGATAAATATTTATATCAATCTATCTATTGGACATTTGATTTAGAGGTTTATGTTTATAGCTTACATTATGTAGAGGAGAAAAACACTACGTCACCAAAATTGTATTTATTTTCTTAATAATATTACAAATGCAAAACACTCGAGTGATAAGGTGACGACATACCTATATTATTACATATTATTATATTATGTCGTACAAAATACCGTTATAATAACCGGTATTATACCTACGTTTTATAATATATATAGACAGGAACTTATACATTATTATTGAACACATACAACAATTAAATTGTAATTGTTTATGCACCGAAAAAAATATTCCTATATATTCATATAACTCATAACTTCAATTCGAGACTACGTATTACTGAGTTCTTTTAGCTGATTAGGTGTATCTGCTATAGCCCAATTTTTAACGTGATATTAAACTTACTATTACCACAAAATGTAGATTAATCCTATAATTTCTTTTTATGTAAAAAAAAAAACCCGAGTGAGTGGGTTTTTCAAGTTTGTGGAGTTGGAGCATACGGCCTAATGGTTATTTATCTAAATTACCTCCAGGAATAAAAAAAAAACTCGAATATGATTAAAATTACTGTACAGAAACTTTTCATGCAACCTCTGAGAACATAATTCTTAATAAAAACTTTTCTTAGCAAGAAAGAAATGAATAAAGAGAATGTAACCAAAATTATTTAGTTTCTCCAGCAGAGTATACTTTTCGTTTCCAAGATGTTAAGAACACATAACAACTCGACTGTTTTTTCGTACGATCTAATACGTATAACGTACATAGATTTTTATTATAATTCCGAAAACGTTTTCATGTTTTTTAATATATTGACTATTTTAAAAGAACTTTCATTTATCAGTAAAAATATAAAGATATTATCATACTAACGACTAGATTTGAGCATACTGGCCTTGAGTTTTGTGTCATAGTATTTAAGCCACATTCGTTTTCATCTATCAAAAAATTAATACATCCGCGTATAAGTGACCATATCGTGCACGGATTAAGCACTTCAAATGAAATCATTTTATGATAATAAATTCTAATTAGACATATTTTGTATTCGCAATGTCCTTTGTGTGTGTTAATGATCCCAGAAATTTTGTTATGTATGTGAACAGTTCAACGTTCAGCAGCATAAACAAAAACTTACTAGTTTAATAGTAAAAGCATATAATCTCTATTTTAAATTAAAATCATGACAAGATCTAGAATCCTAAGAAACCTCTAACTCGTTGCCTACTAAAAACAATTTTGAAAGTGTTAAGAAATTTTTCAATAATTGAAAGGAAGTTCTCGAAACTCTTCAAAATTGTCGGGTTTGCGATCTATACGGATTAAGCCAATGATGGATCATTTATATCATCTCGATATTTCGCAAATATTTATTTGCTTCCTCAGGGAAACTACGATGGTTACAAAATTGTAAATGCAAGAAGAGTGGAAACAAACAAGAAGAACTAACCAGAGTACAAAAAAAAAAACTAAGAGGATACGATGGGGAGGGAACAGGTAAAACTCCAAAGATCATAATATCCTGAATTGACCGCTAACCTTATACAATACCCATTATTCAAAGAAAAAATATAAGTAACCAACAAGGCCAGAAAGTCCTGATGGTGAGCAGAAACTTTGCAGGGAAAAATTGGGGATGCAACCCAAAAATACTGCTTTGGATGTATACAGCGATAGTGAGACTGATCATCACTTATGCATCAGTAACTTAGAGCAAAAAAACTAATATACTAATAGCCACCGCGAAAGTTAACCTCTCGAAAGTGCAAAGATTAGCATGCGTATGCATAACTTGGCCGATGAGAACTTGCCCAAGAGTAGCTATCAACGTAGTATTGGATCTTACCCCTCTCCATATTGTAGTAGAGGGCGTGACAAAAAGAACCCCACTCAGAATTGTCAAGAAAGGCACGATTAGTCATAGGTCTCAATCCTGATGGTGATCATGCCCCGAGATGATATGTCAACAAATTCAGCTTTGTGAAGGAATTCACCTCAAATCTTAGTAACAAGAGCGGGTGGGATCATAACACCATCTTGAAATAGAATAGAAATACCATCAAATGGTACACTGATGGCTGCAAAACGGCAGAGGGAACTGGAATATGAATATATGGGCCTAGAACCAAGTACTTCCAGGCGGAAATACACGCTGAAAGATGCGTCCAGTTCAATATTGACGGAAATTAGCGAAAGCAGGAGATTATCATCATTCTGATAATCAAGCAGCCATCAAGGCGTTGAGGTCGCATAAAATCGGTCCCAAGGTGGTCTGGAAATGCCTAGGGAAATTAAACGAGCTAGGCAAAAGGAATAAAGTAACCCCCTGCTGTGGGCTCCGGGTCACACAGGCCTGGAAGGAAACGAAATAACGGATAATCTCGCAAAAAGGGGGTTGGAATACCTTTTATAGGGCCTAAACCCTTTTGCGGGATAAGTAGCGGTACAATACTGAAGAAATTAAAAAGAGAAATGCAGCAGAGAAAATCTAATTATTGGGAGACTCTCCAGGGAATGAGGCAAAGTAAAATTCTTCTGGGAACCTTTAACCAGAAGAGGTTTACAGAATGCATCAACCTGAGCAAGACCGATGTTTGCATAATAGGAATACTTTCAGGCTACTGTAAACTGAAAGGACATCTGAATAAGCTTGGATTCCCAAAGGAATCTGAATGTAGATTTTGTGGAGAACAGGAGGAAACACCCATCCATCTCCTCTCAAATTGTGTGCAACTCGAGGGCGTTGCACCTGGGAGCATGTGAAATCGAAGAGGGAGACTTACCTAACCTAGGGGCTTCTGATATCCTACACGTTCCTACATACTTACAACCATTGTAGTTCTCCCGAGAAAGTAAATGAATAGTTTGCCAAATATTGAGACGAAAGAAACGAGAGTTACGATGTCGGGAACGGTAGATGCAGTGGGCGTCCTTATCAAGCGATAGGTCGACACGGAGATGCAACTAACGTGTTGTAGATTCATTCGCATTCATTCGCACTTGAGCTTTCACATGCTAAGCATCTTTAAAAATAAAGTTTTTCTTAACACATTTTGTATTTTATTTAAAATTTAAAAAAATACAAAGGACAAAAGTGTTAAGTCGAGTCATCATTGATGACATAGACTTTGAAGGTTTTAACTTTTTCTAATATTAATTATCTATGTTTTTATTTAATTTCTTTCATTATTTCTCACTTATATTGTATGATATTTTGCGCACGAAGTGTTAATACTGTTTCGAAATAATGAAACAATTTCACCTAACGAATTTCCGCATTTGTCAGACGTTCTGGTAGAAATAATGTCGACATCAACTTCTCCAATATCCACCAACCGCCCTAACCGTTCTGCAGTGACGAATTCGGACTATTTGTTATTGACTCGGACGTGCCGGTAGGCACAGAACTTCTTCGCTCCCAGTTTCAGCGTTATGAACTCTGGGAAAGAATAAACGGGAAATAAAGGGGGGGATAATGCGGTTACGACACAGCTAAGTCAACAGCAACACCGCCGCAACCGGCATCGCATCCTACGTCCGTCCGTCAAGCCCTTCTCCTCCCCAAAACGGGCACCTTCCCCCCCGTATATCGAACGCGGCTTATCTGGGGACGTGATCGCAATGAAGATGCATATATGCGCGTATAACACAATGTTGCTGGGAACCGCTTCGGGAATTTATACAATTAAAAAGGCAACTGCTGGGCGGCGCCAAGTAATTTTAATGAATAATCGCTCGTGGAGACGCCATGGGAAATGCCGAAGGCTGATGACGGTTGAAAAAGGTTAATACGGGAAGGAATTATATGTTATTTACCTTCGCCGGAAAAAGGGCCCGGTAAATGGGCAAATGTTTGCGTAGGTGCCGCGTTGTGTACATATTTGAATAATGTCTGAAAAATGTCTTAATTTTAAAGCTTCCCTCTCGTGACGCTGTTTATAAATTGAGATATATTTAGGGTATATTATAATGATGTTTTGGGATTTTATGCTTGTTATTGCAACTTTGTTTCAGGAATGTTAATGCTACGTATAATAGAAGCAATATTAATTTCTGTGTGCCATTTTATAAACCTTTTGTACCTAATGTTTTCTATTAAATTTCTCAATTTCTGGTTATTTTATCCCATACGTGGCTGGAATTGTCAACATGAATTGCAAATATTTCTTAGTGTACCTACAATGAGAGAAGAAAATGCATTTCGTTAACCATTGCATTAACAACATAATCAAATTAAACAAAATATAAGGTCAAAATAACTGAAAAAAAAAGTGTTGACATTATTTTGCTAGTTCAGCAGTTTGTTTATTACAGGGATCACCAACAAAATATATTATTTGAAGTAATTAGAAATATTTTGTTATTGTAACTAAATCATAATTGTCAGAAGAACGCTTCACAGTAGTAAAGTTTGAAACACATTTTTAATTACTTTAACAAAACGATATTTATTATATTACGATAACTGTATTACATGTTCTGTAATCTTGGTTGAGTTAACCAAAATTTTAGTTAATCTTATAAGAAAAACATATAATGATAGCAACCATAATGTCACCTGGGGCGTACACGAGGGGTAAGCACGGGGTTAGGTACTCGCTTGACCAGTTAATATTTATTACATATAGATAGAGTAATAACTGTACCTACCTTATATGCACCATGGGTTACGCGTGCAGGTTTATTTAAAATGCTAGGATACACTTAACCTCTATTAACAGAGACCCCGAGAGGAATACCCCCGAGAGTCTCCTATCGGAGTGCCTCCTCGCGGAGTGTCTCCGTTACAGAGAGTCCCCATTTACTATAATTACTACAATTATATAGCTTAGCGCCATCCCCACTCTTGAAAACCGATTCGTGACAATATTGTTTTATTAATTTAACAAAGCTAATGGATTCACATGTATAACAATTTTCTTCCATGTAGTAGCAAAGACGTCAAATATATATGTTAACGGCTAAAGCGTAAACGCGGCTAGTTTGTATACTATCCAGCTGGTTTACGAAATAACCAATCAGCTGGTTTATTTATGAGATTATTTGTTTACTATGAATTGGGTTAGATATAATAACCAGAAATGTTAGCTACTCTATAAACTAGCCGCATACCATGAAAATCAGAATAATTTGTAATGAATATTAACAAATACATTGGATATTGTGTAAACTAATCGAAAAGTTCAGCAAATTTATACACTAAATATGATTTTACTAAGATATTTGGCAAAATAAAACAGTTTCAACTTTAAAAAAAAACTTGAATAACATCTGTGGAGATAGAATTCATCCGCATCAAATCGTTTGACATATCTTTTCTTATTAGAACACACAAATTCATTTTTATTCGAAACCAATTATTTTGATATATATGAGCTCAAACATACACAATAATATACTATACACACATAACACTTGTAAGAACATGTATATAGATAAACATAACCTCAATCAAACGTATGGGAATGGAAGTTTATAAACTAGCTAATATGATGGTTATTTTATTTGATTATGGAAAGTTCTCTATACCATTAGCCACATGTACTTTGTTTAGTATGCATACCATCTAAAAATATTTCGATTTTATAAACTAGCCAATATATCTTGAATTGCTTACAAACTAATTAATGTGTTTATAAAATAGTTAAATTATTGTGGCTATTTTATTAAAAAGTCAATTTTCTCATAAATAAACCAGTTGATTGGTTATTCTGTAAACCAACTGAATAGTATACAAACTAGCCGGATTTATGCTTCAGCCGTAACAACATATATATTTCAGAAATCGCTGTGAAGATGACGCTCCTTCTATTTTACACCAATAAAGACACATAAGGGTGATAAAGCATAGAGTTTTAAAATATTAATCCAGTGTATTTACCAATCAAACATTCAATAGGAGCTGCGATTATTAAAGCAGGAATTGGTGGCCTTCAATGGCAGTGATGTCAATAAAACTGCTATTTTTAGAGGATTTTAAATATATCTCGTCTTATTTTTTACCTTATAATAATAATAATAATAATAATAATAATAATATTTGTTTATTGCCCAACAGTAAGTACCAATAACAGGACAACAATGAGTGCAAGAATATATACATACAAATAGCTAAATGTAAAAGGCAAGTTTTATAGTAAGTGCACAGTAATAGCACATAAAATAACTACAATAACTTAATAACTACAGAGGGTTGTGAAAAATATCCACATAGTGATTGTCTGCTAATTTGCACATATTGAAAATAGGAGAATTCACCAGCAAATTAGTGTTTGGTATAGGAAGCGAGAAAGTTGTTGCAAATCGAGTCGAGCGAGAAGGTACGTGAAAATTCAATTTAAATAAGAGTTCACCAGAATCAATGAATCCGTTCGCCAGCTTCCACACGAAACTCGAGGAGTGCTTCTGCCTGCGTTCGGTCAGACTTTCGAAGTGATGCCGGTCCAACATAGTCCTGTAGTCAATGCCCCTCAAGGGATATTCACCATCGATCTTGAAAGATAAGTATTTTAAAAAACGACGTTGGATACGTTCAATAGTCAGTTGATGAGAGATATAATACGGCGACCACACCGCAGAGCAGTACTCCAAACAGCTCACAACGAAAGAATAGTAAAGGGTCTTCAAAGTTTTTAAATTGTCAAAATGTTTGCAGCTTCTTATAATGAATCCCAGACGTTTAGAAGTATATGATGATAGGTAGTCAATATTATATTATATTATATTATGAATATGAGATGCTAAATGTACAATACCATGACAACTGAACATTTCCCCTAGCAATGCGAAATGAAAAATACCCGTATAGCTTGCTGTAACAATAAATTATTATTAACTGAAAGCAATTCTGTTTTCTTGTTTAACACAACAAAAATTGTTATTTTGATATATAACAGATAACATCTATTCATTTTAACTTAAAATATTTATTCAACCTAACAACATCTGCTTTTTATTTTAATAAATTCTTGTGGGAGATTTAACGTGAAATAATTATTTACTTTACCCGAACACTTATTATCTTAACAATATTCAATGTTTAAAATAAAGTTATCGTGATTATTAGATCAATACTTGAAATATTGTCAAATCTACATAATTATTAGGTCAACTTTTGTCTGCGCACCTAGGTTTCATGTATGTGACATTAACGTTTAACACAAGTATACAATACAGTGCCGGGAAAAAGCAAAATTATTTATTTAACTATAAATATTATATACAGTGAGGTCGTAAATGGTCCCCCCCCCCTGATAACTTTTGAATGGTATGAGATAGAGCAATGAAACAAAAACCAAGTGAAATTAGAGATAATTTGTGATTTTTTGCCTATAAAGATACGCACATGGCTTCTGATGTAAAATAGAGGGCGTAGCTATCTTTAAAATTTTAAATAGGAAGTAATTTCATTTAGAAGTTCATTTGAAGATATTTCTATTACTTTTATGGCAATGCAAACAGTTTTACGATTTTCGAAATTTTTACCAACTTATCCAAGATTAATAATTGGAGTACCTACGTTACTTTTTCTATAGCCCTCGTATAAATATTGTGGTTTTATGTGACTTAGGAAGCGATTGCTGTAAAATATGACATATTTTACAATATGACGTTTTTGCAAAATTTAGCAAAAGTGCCTTATCTGTCAATGTATGTGTCATGTGTGTGAGTGTCTATGTTACAGATTACTGTAATTACAGGTTTCTGTACACTATATCCAAAAAGCGAATACGAGGGCAATCGAAAAAGTAACGTAAGTACTGCAATTATTAATCTTGGATAAGTTGGTAAAAATTTCGAAAATCGTAAAACTGTTTGCATTGCCATAAAAGTACTAGAAATATCTTCCAAATGAGCTTCTAAATGAAACTACTTCCTATTTAAAATTTTAAAGATAGCTACGCCCTCTATTTTACATCAGAAGCCATGTGCGTATGTCTATAGGCAAAAAATCACAATTATCTCAATTTCACTTTGTTTTTGTTTCATTGCTCTATCTCATACCATTCAAAAGTTATCAGGGGCGGGGGGGGGGGGGGGGCATTTACGACCTCACTGTATAAGCCCTTACTTTATTTAAGTAGCAGAATTGGTATAGGATTGCTGAAAAGTTTGTAGCATTAAGTGTTTCAAGATTTTTCTCACTAAACCGTTTTCGTCGCGATGATAAAACATGCTTGTATTTTGAAAAGGACCGTTCAACATCTACGGATGTAACACAGATGCACCACCACCAATGTATAGTTCGATTTGTGCCAGCACAGTAACTGTTTATCGCACACTATACAAACTATTTTGGCACCATCATAATGTAAATTCTGGAGTTCACCGATATACTTTTCTACATTATGAAACAATAGTCGTTTTCTGGGATTTTCTACGACATTGTATTACATTTAAAATGCGTAAAACGTTGCCGGAGAATTGTACTAGACTCGACTAACACTGATACTAGGTACTAGCCACATGAAACGGAGGGAATGATTTTACTGTCTTGAAGATATACTGTGGCTAAACGTTCTGCATAGCGCGAAGCGAGTGCGGCTAGTGTAAGCAGGCACGTCTGACCACTCTAATAATTATTTTAACATTTATATTTTGTTAGTTTAACAAACAACGTTTCTTGACTGTATTTAACCAATTTTTTTTTTTGGATTTCTGTTTTTTATTTTTTTTTTTTTTTTTTAATTTAATGCATTTTCTCCTTTCAATGTACAAGATTTTCAAGTTGTATGGAGAAAGTTAGTCAAATTGGCTAAATAGCCGTATAGGCTAGTGAAATGATACATAAATTTAGCCATTTTTTCTGAAGTAGCTTTATATATAATATTAAATCCCAGAAAATTTAACTTTGTGTAATGTTAGTTTTCATGTAAATAACTCTTAATTACATCATTATAATATTATCATACACAGATTAATTATATGAATACAGATTTAGATCAGAAATTAGTAATAATTGGGATATAATATATTATATAGTAGGAATGACAAACTCCATAGCAAATAAGAATATATAAATATACGTTTACCACAAAGACATCTCTTCGAGTTAAAACTTGATTCTATAAGGAATGTTTCAATTTACATACCAAACGTTTACTTATTTTCCATATACCCAGTGAACCAAATTCAAATTTCCCGCAATTATTTTTGGTAACTTCAACGTTAAAACATGAAATTACCTACGATTTTGTATTAGATTAATAGTTATTTGAATACCCTTAAATAGAAGTTACTAAATATAATTGCGGGAAATTTGAATTTGGTTCACTGGGTAGTAGCAATGCTATACTACTTACTCACACAATATCTATAATAAAACAAGTATGTACTGTTTATAAAATAAACTGGAAGTCTATATCGTCAGAGAAAACCTTTTCAATTATTTGGGGGATTGTATTGAAGAGGGTTCTGCACCGAAACTTTTTTCTTTTTTTTTTTGTTTACAAGGGTTGCAAGTATTTCTACGGAATTTGCAGCAAGTACTACTCAAATATTCAACCCAAAACTTGGTGTGTGTGAACTTATAGTGAAAGTGTTACTAATCTAATTTTCTGAGCTCGTTCTAGACAGCAATATGAAGCTAATGATTCCGCTAACCTCTGCTCTTGTCAAAATATTCTCGACAGCCTGACATCTATCAAATTTTAAATGTGTGCGCGTAATCGCCACCTTTTCTGATACTATTAGTAGCCTCTTTGTGAAACATCAGGAGTGCTAAACTAATCGAAAATATAACGACACAAATCCAAAAAGGCAGTACTAAAAAGCTAAATTACGACCAAAACTAAGGAGTTTTAGGTAATCTATTCACCGTTTAATTTGCTTTTGATAGTCCTTATCGTAAAACTCGAATAACCCGCCATTAGGAAAACACCCCCTCACTTATTTCGAGCACCAGTCGATAGCATCTATCGCGTTTTAAGCGACCGGATGGCCCGAATTTGTTCTGACCGTATCATAAAACCGTCCCCGACGATTTTCTATGGGCCTTCGAAGGAAGGAGCTGCTTGCTTAAAACGATGCGGCCGTAATAATTACGGTACGATGATTGTGGCGATAAAACGAAAATGCCGGCCGTGGAAGTAAAAATTCCAGTTTGTTTTCCTACCGTTTTTTTGGCGGTATGCACGGTATTACATTTGACTGTAAACAGGTGTTATTATGTAGAAGAATACGGTATTTACCCTTGCCTTCAGAATGGTAAATGTACAATTTTAGATGGTAATCAGAATACTGTGTGGAAAGGTAGTTGTTAATTTTGTTTTAACAAAAGGTGTTTATCTTTACATTGTGTTATGCAAATTTCTAAATGGACTTTTATTAAAATTCTTCCGAATTCCTATATTTTTACTATTTAAACCCAGAAAAATACTTTTCTCATTTTCTATACTAGAACGATACGAGAAAGGGCGATTATAAACAATTGGTTCAAATCTTATTTAAGTGATAGATATTAAAAAGTACTTTGCCTCAACGCCTTTTAACATCTTTTAGTTTATCTATTTATGCAAAGAATATTAATCTTCTCCTTTCCGGTATCAACTTAAATGATGTGGCTGATTTGGCCACTTCAACTTTAGGCTATACACAGGTGGATGTCATTGAACAAATTCATCCTTAACATGAAAAAAAAAACCAAATGTACTGAATATAGACGATATAATATGATTTGGTTCTAAACACCACTTTCGACTAATGTTTCAGGAATCACTTTAAATTTTGACGAAAATATCAGTTAGAATACCCATGTTGATTCTTATTCTAGCATATGTTATGCATTACTTAACTTATGTAGACCTTGCAGTATTCATGTTCTAAAAACCTATTTTTTCCCATTTTTATTCTAGAATAAAATATGGGGTGTTCATATTTGATTGGGGTAATTCTTCCGATGCTCAATACGTGTTTCTTCTTCAGAAGGGGAACAATTAGAGGAGTATATGGATTAGGTTGCCATGAATCTTGTCGCTTGCTACTTAAAAACAATGAACTTTTAACTTTTTATGATTTATATATATTGGAAGTTGCTTTTGTTCATAGAATTTTTGCACATTTTGATGCCAGTGCTAATTATTTGCGTGACACTCAATATCACACGCGTTTGCTACCAATTCAAGTTCCACTTTTTAAAAAATAAAAAATGGTTTTATAGGTTTCCAGCTAGATAATAAATTTCCTTTTCAAATTAAATCTATTTCAAATTACTCTAGTTTTAGATTGCGGATTAAGACTTATTTGCTAAGTCTAAGTTGCTATACATGTGATGAATTTAAATGTCTGAGATGAATAAAGGAGTGAATTTGGAGCAGACTTTTTAATAACATCAAGAACAAATTTAATAACATGTTAATAATTTATTATTTACCATTTGGTGATTATTTCTTCTTCAATAGTTTACGCTACTCCAGTGAAGAATTTGGACGATTTGCGAAATCGGTAATTGTTGAGTGTAACTCAATTAGAAACAACCCTGGTGTGTTTGAAAGAATTCGACAGTCAATGACGAGAAGATTGAATGCTTGTATCCAGGCTGGAGGAAACCATTTCGAACATTTATTGTAGATTGAGCAACTTTACATGTACTTTTTCATAATAAAATGTTGTTACTGTTTGCCCTGTATCTTCGAAACAAAGGGGTTTTCCAAAAATCATCATAGGACGCAATATTCTTAGAATAAGCCAAGGAATAACCCCTTGAATTTTTGCCACATGTTTACCTAACAACCTGTATATGCTCTCTGAGGAAGTTTATACCTGTGCAAACTCATAGAAGCCGAACTGTCTATGACATCTAGGGACTGTAATTTTGATATTCTTTCCGCCACAAGGGGAGACATTAAATAAAACCACCACTGTAGGTACATCTAAAAAATATCAGTAAAAATATAAGAACAACAAATACTCAAACACAAAACTCATTAGAGCAGTCTCAAAATATGTAGCACCACAACCCCAACCTAGGTGCTATAATAACAATTCTCGATAAAATAATCTTTAATGTAAATATATCTTGGACTCTTTTCATATGGCGCATTTTTGCAAACTTATTAGCACATTCCTAAAGGAGTAATGAAGGCATTGACAATCGTCGTTGGTCTTAAATACAAGTAGACAAAAGCTACACTGTTGAAAATATTACGGTGTTGGCGTTAATTTTGCGCTAGTCAAATATTTTAGCGTTAATTTTTCCAAACTTTGCCAGACGAGTTGACTACGCGTATTTAATAGAACAGAAATTACTAGAATTTCATGTGAATTTTTTGTGCAAATATGAGGATTTACTATTTTTCTAGACATTCAGAAGCGTCAACCAATCAGAATTTTTCCCTGGGATAAAAATATAGAAACCCCACCTATTCTAATACAGTATTGCATTATACGCACCACCTGCATTGCACGTGTATCTGTTTTCGTGTTTGATTCTCCGTATTAACGTATCCAAACAAACCACCAAATGTGATTGACTTGCAAAGTGTAACCTCGTGTTATTAAACGTTAATTCCAGTGGGCAGAAAAAATTTCAACATCTTAAAGATGTACTGGGAACATCTGTTTACGCAATCAGTTTAGACTTGAATCAAATAGCATAAACATTCACTTAATTTTATAATGGTTCTCAAAAAATCATTTTAAAATTGGTACGTTTAGTTGAAACCAAAACTTATGAATGAGTGGTTTTGCATATTTATAATTGAGAAAACGTCTTAAAGAGAGAATATTATAGCACTAAGAAATAGGAGTTGCATATTAAAAAGACGTTGTGTTTAGAAAATGGTGTTAAAACACCCAATAGATCGCATTCATTTAGTTAAACAGCTAGTAAATTTGTCTAGTCTAGATCAAATAAAATGTGATTAGAAGTATTTTATAATTCCACGTGTCAGTTGGACAAAATAACCCCTAAGCAATAGACAATACTTGACTATCTTTGCTCGTCAAATTTAAACTTCTATAGTTCTCGACAAAATAACACGAAAAGAGTGTGGACCTCTCCTGACTATTAAATTAGTCAAAAAAGTGTTAAAATTTTCAACAGTGTACTTCTATCTAGATGAAACATACTGCGAACTATACGTTTCTAAACAACGTAAAAAGTGAAATAACTGATCCCAGAACATAATACCATGCCTCAGCCTAGAAGAAATATGCGCACGGCAAAACATTAACAACAAACAACGTTAACGCAACATATAAGCTTCAACGCTTGAGCAAAGCATAGGTATTTCGGTGACCACAACTTTGGAAAAAGAGCCGAAATGTGCTCCTCACGTGATAAACTCAAAAATTTTGTATGTGTCACCACAGGAATCGATTCAACTGATGGTGATCTATCAATCTGGCGCCTATTAATTGTGAGAGGCAGTAAAACAGGTTTAGATTAATAATTAAATAATTAAATTATTTCGATCGCACCACGAAGACATACTATTAGCGTAAGTAAAAGCAGTACAAGACACATCTTTATCACTACGATTGGATATTATAACTATAATACCACAAATTGATATAAGTCCTTTTTTAAAAAGGAATCCTGTAAGTCATTAACGAATAATTGGAATAATAGAGGGCCTAAGGTGGATCTCTGCGGCACACCCTGTAAAATTTTAACAGCAGAGGAGTAAGCGGTTCAGTTACTGCATGTAACTGACACAAACTGGGACCAGCCATTCAAGTACGATGCATTTTCAATAGCGTATTTATGTCTTGCTTTAAATTTTATTTTTACAGAAATGCTTAAAAAATTACTGTCAATTTTACTAAAGAGTGCTTTTGTTTCGTTTTAATGCGAAAACTTCTGTTTTTTTCAAAGAAAAAGAAGTAAAGTACGAAAAGATTTCTTCGGAAGATAAATTATAATCCATTTTAAAGAACCTCGTTAAAAAAAAAAAACAGGCAACCGACGATACACTATCCAGTATCCAGCACTCTTAAAGACACTATAAATCAAAGAAATACCTGCTTTGCTGCTTGATGGGTGTATGCTTCTCAATTACTATTGTACTATTTAAATTACTTTTTACGATGTAATTTTAAAAACTAATTACGACGCATTTGATTAAGTTCTATTTCGCTAACAAGATATTAAACCTACAGCACTGATTCACCTCTTTTAAAAACGATATAATTATGAACATATAACCATATACAACAGCTGCAGTTCATCAATTACTCAAAAACAATCATATCAGTATGCGATCATCATCAAAATAAGTGAGTAGGTACGGACACCAGAAGGCCCGTCCTAGATAAAAGTGAAAGAGTGTTAGGCATCCGTACCGCTCCGGGTAGACGAAGTATGGGCATTATCTCGGACGGGACCGGGCTCCCAGGAGAATATTACTTTAACGTGATGGGATTTATAACGAAATAAGTGCTCCTTATAAACCACCCCAAAACGGGTAATTGTTTAATAAGAGCTCTATTTCTCCACGTCGATGTTGTACGTTTAATGGCAACTCTTCCGAACTTAAATATTCAGGAATTGAAGCGAGCTATAGGTATTAAAGTTTCGCAACGGGCGGCCCTACTTTCGAACAAAGAAGAATGCGAGACGAGAAGTTGACGACAGGAAGTTTAAGGGTGTAATGAATTAGTTGCGTCGTTAATTTTATACGGCTAATTGGAAACTTGTAAACAGTTTGCTGAAGTAGTAGATGAAGATGCCGCGGCAACTTTTAGATCCTGTAATAAATTTTTCGTGTTATTAAGTTTTCATTTATTAATGCGCCACAAGAATACACGATTTTGAACCTCAGTTGTTATACAGGGTGACATAGAAAAGCTACAATGCATAGCAACATGTGATAGAGGACCAAGAAATAACAAAAAAAGTTCGTATACACTAATGTCCGATTGCTTTTTGTTTTCAAGTTACGAACTGTTTTTTTTATATTGTTCTTGTATTTTAGTATTACCTAACCCAATAAAAAATATTTTAAGGTAGGCTGTGATTTCATGAAACAAAACATTTGGTAAATGTCAAACCAATATTAGCATAGTGTCTTGAAAGTTTTATTTCAAATTGGTGCGCTATACTTTCGTAGAATACAGGGACATGATCATGTGTTAAGGCGAAGCTCGTTCAAATTCTTCCGAAGCTCAACAGATTTATCGAGAGAGATGCCCATTAAGGCAAGTTTCGAAACATGTCCTAACACATTAGCCAGTCCAATTTTAACTAAATGTCTAAAAATAATAAAGACACCTGTGAGTGACATGATAGATAGTAGGCTTAATATGTCAAATATTTTTTGAGAACTGTCGTTTTAAAAGTGTTTAATAATAGTTTAATTGAAGTTTGATATCTAATAATTTAGCAACTATCTCATAAATGGGCTCAGACTGGGTCGAATGTATTAATGTCATCTATCAATAATGTCACATATTATAAGATGCACAGTTTCATCATGTCAATGTCACTTACTTTTTTTTTCCTAGGGAGGAAAGTTGTAGTTGTAGAAAGAAAAAGTATAACTTTCCTCTCTCAAATGAGCAAAATGTGCACTTTGCTCCTTGCTGGGAAAAAAAATTATTTTTAGAATTAAAAAATCATTTATCTGCAGTTCTGAAGCTTTGAATGTATGCACTTACTTTTAAGTTATTTGTTTCATTTTATTTTTAATATTAAAAAAAATTATTCCAAAAACATATAGATACTTTAAATTACGCGCATTCGATCATTAGTAATGCGAAAACCTCACTATATGCCGCTAAATTGCTGTATCCTTTAGAAAGCTTTAAATTGTAACTAACAGCTTCTTGCGGGTTTGGCCGTGTGTCAAAACTTTCGCTCGACGTTTCGCTGTTCATACTGACAGCTTCTTCAGAATAACTGAACTATGAACTAACTAACTCAGTTCAGTTATTCTGAAGAAGCTGTCAGTATGAACAGCGAAACGTCGAGCGAAAGTTTTGACACACGGCGAAACCCGCAAGAAGCTGTTAGTTATAGTTACACCGGCCGTGAAAGCCTACGCAGTGTTAAGCTTTAAATTGATTATCTGCAAGAGTGATAAATTAGACATGACAACTGATTATTACGTCAAGAAAATGTAAATAAGAACGGACAGCTAGAAAATGTTAACTGCGCGTAACCATTTGTTTTAGCCACAACCTGCTTGATAACTGACGGTTTGCTTTATATGGCCTGACGTCGCCGCTGGCGGTGAACACGTGCAACTCATGATTCGGCAAAATGTCAATTTGAATTTGAATAAATGTCATATTGACAAGTGATGAAATTAATGTTAGTCAAAAAGTCTAATTAATCTGTTTGTTTCGTCAAAAACCGAAATATTATACTTTTTTTTAAGTTCTATTTAATTTTTATTGGTTATTAATTTAAGTTACATTGTCATTTGGTTATATGGTTTTATACTAGTTAGTTTTTATATAAACAAATGTCATGCAAATGTCGCTGCTGATCAGATATAACCCAATAAGAACATAAACGTTAAGAAAACGTTGTTCTTAACGGTAACCGAACGTTTCGTAACGTTTATAGACAACGTCGAAGCGACATATCTATGTCCCGATAAAATACGTTGACATAAAGTTACTTATTAAGCGTTATTTCACGTCATATGCTAATGTTATTTTAACGTTTAATTTTTAATAGAAAATATCGTTAAATAGAAACGTGATATTATCGTTCAAAACAAACGTTTATTGGTAAGTGGAGTTTAACGTTCATAAAACATCCATGTAAAACGTAAAAAAACGGTTTACAGGTAACATAACCTCACCGTAACCTTCTTTAGTGGGGTGGAGTATGCCATACCCCAGTATGTAGGCAAACATACTGGGGTATGGCATACTCCACCACACTAACGAAGGGTTAATAAAATTTCTATATCAAACCTTTATAACCACGTGGTTATAACGAAAAATTGGTTATAGATTAAAAGTCATAATGTCCAATACTAAATTAAATTTTATTTTAATTAAATCATTCGATGATCACATCATACTTCACACTCAGGATAAGCTCTTCAATGAAACATAATGCTTCTTCAGAAAAACTAAAATGTCATTACCTATAAATATAATACAATGCATAAAAAATAATAATAATAAAAAGATAATAGAATTCTTTACCAAAACTAAGAAAGCAACGACGTCATTTCATTTATAGATATATACATTTTCCCTTTTTCTGCACATCCAGGTCTTCTACCCAAACAGTCCATTGGGGCGTATATTTCAACCAGTCCTTCACTGCACTTTCTGCAGTATGTATGTATTGTTTAATTGTAACTTTAAATGGAAGACTCAAACAATAGGTATCATAAGTAACACCAAGGACTACAGGCTGTAAATTTTAGGGATAAGTTAATGTTTACTTTGATTGGTTTCCTAGATTTTTGTATTACAAACGAATGAAAGTATTTAATACTCACTGTATATTGTTACTATAGCTTCCGTATTATCTCTGGTTCCCGTTTTGTGAAAACTAAGTGTTCCTTCCCTTCCAGTTATGCTTCACTGCAACGACGTCATGTAACAGTAATTATAATAATTTCTTTTACACAAGAATCCAGATTTTAGAACCATCAGCATTCGCTAACCTATATATTTGAAAATAAAGTAAGAAGGTGGTGTACACTAAGAAACCAGGTTCTTCAAGAACAAATTTTAGAATATAGTTAAATTTTCTGACATTAGTGTTCTTATTTTAAGATGGCTACTATGCTGTTTTGCCAATTGTGTATATGCATATACATAATTATACGTGCAATGTGCATCGTATATGTAAATATAACCTGGATAGACTTAATTGATGGGGTAGCTAGGTACTCACCGTTTAGTTAAATACACTGATTGTTGCGTATCACATATTAATATAAAACTTTGTTATAAATATAAGAAAAGTTCTAATACTCGACTAGCGTAGTAAACATGTGACTGCAAGTGCACAGTGCACCGTGCACGTTGTCAGATGCGCAACCGGGGTGGGGTGGAAGAGTTTATTTGAAATGGGGGAGGGGTGATACATTCATCAGTAGTGCAGTTTTAATACAATAATTGTGTTACCTATTGTTAAATACATTTTGCATTCTTTGATGCAAAAGCACATCTTATCTTAAAACAAAAATTTAACACCATTTTATTTTAACTATACTTATACTTATGCGTTGGATTGCAGTTAATAGTTTTTTCATATTTCAACGTTGCTTTTTAACGTAGAGTAGATGGTGAAACTACGTTTTATTTTAGTTGTACTTGAACTATGCGTTACGTTTCAGTTAATAATTTTTCATTTTTCAACGTTGTCTTTCAAACGTCTTTCAACGAGTAAACGGTGAAACTACAACGTCTTATTTTAGTTATATTTAAACTATGCATTACATTTCAGTTAATAATTTCTCATATTGTAACGTTGTTTTATAACCTAAAATAAACGATGCAACTACAACGTGTTATTTTTAGTTAAATTTAAACTATCGTTACATTTCTTAGTTAATGTAACGTTTCTTCAATGTATAGTTAAAAATTGGTTATATGATAAACGTGTTAATTATAACCATTAACGTTGTTTCAACCAATACAACGTTAAATTCACGTAAATGTAACCAACTTGTTCTCACTGGGAACATTCAATTCAACGTAGGTAAACTTGAGTCTTTCGAGAGACCGTATAAAGCAAACTGCCAAAGGCATCAAGCAGGTCGTGGTTTTAACCAATAGCTTTGCCTAGTTCGTTAGATTCTTATCAAAACAGTTTTTGACAGTAATCTAACAGTTTTCGATGCTTCCTATGTATTAGTACAACCAGCAAAAAGATACCACGAGAAGAATCACTTCCAGTCATTTCCCATTTCCAGTGGGTCCACATGTGGCCTACAAGCTTTGACATAACTTTGACATTCTGACAGCACTGTCAATTTACAGAGAAGGCACCACTGCCGTCATTGTTCCAACTGACATTGATTTTGAGGATCACTGACCATAACTGAAAATAATTGAACATGAAGTACTTTCTATTGCCACCTGGCTCGCGGCTTGTCAGTTTTGTGTTAGTCGACAGATTTTACTCGTATCTTAATGCACAAAACTGAAATAAGATTAACCATACGGTAAATAGAAAGCACCAAATTCTAACGTGATTCATATTATTATTTGTTTCGTTTCTTCCAAGCAACAGTAATAACTTCTTTATTACCATTCAAATTCAATGAGTAATTATTCAAATTGTTTAGAAGTAAAGGTGATCACTGATTAATTGAGAATATTCAAGATATAATTAAGCAATCCTTTCCTTTACTAAATTACGATGTACCTATGCCAAGCAAAATTTACTATCACGCTCCAGTTTATGCATATTTATTATTGGTATAGATTTCGATTAGCATCAATTCAAAAAATCCATATGCATGAGCAGTCTAGCCGCTCATTTGTATATCTATGCGAGCTGAAAGGTTTATAGACTCTGTGTTACCTAATGTGAATATTCATGCGAATATCGCAGAATCGATTCGCAAAGTTTCTGAATAGCCCTTTCCTCGCCTGTCAATCAATCGTTAGAAATATAATTCACAATTAATTAGAACTTTATTTATGGAATGTTAAACTATTGAATGTGGCCAATTTGTAATTAATTTAGGTTATACTTTAACTCAAACATTGAAATCACACCAGTTAAAGCGCGATACAACCTTCCGTTTCTTTTTCAAACTCTCCTCATATTAAATAGAACATGTTGCAACGTGGAAAATTTATCCAGTACAAACAAACTGTGACGGTAATATGCGAAGTAATTAGATAAGCAGCTGCTAATTCAATCATCTATGGACAGTGAAGCATTACTTGCGGTGAAACTGTCGGCTCTGGTTCATGTATCATTTTGAAATGTGTCCGGAATTTTCTAACCGGTCATCAAAGAGCGAAACGCGGCAAATCAGGTGGTTGCTATTTATCAATGTCTACAGCGAGTTTTCCTTGTTAGCCAAGTTCCAACTGGAAAGAAGTTTTTTAATCTTGCCTTATTACTTTATTTTCAGCTGGTGTAACGAATGCTGAACGAGTTTGTAAGATAAATAACAGAATAGCGTGCGGGAGAGTTCCCAAAGCACTGTTTAATGAGTAATAACTATAGGGAGTAACGTTTGTAGGTTTTTTTTTAGTAAGTAAGTCCCAGATCCCAGAGATTTAGGCAACACTTTTGTTACCGCAAACATTTCAGTGCTTAAAATTCAAAACCTGCTTTAAAATCATCTTATAAAAAATGCATGAAGTGCTTACATTTCAAATTAACGTTACATTTACCTGATTTTCCATAAATTCCGCCGAGATTTTGGGCTTGCCTCAAAATTTACAAAACCAAAGGGCTAACCTTCAAAAGCACATCGGCTAGATGTCGACATCTCTCAAAATTCACGTATTGTTGCTGAAATCGATAAACAAACCTTCATACTTGTAAAAATCACATTTATTTTTTCTTCCTTATTATCTATCTCTAAGTTAAGCAGGGAAGTGATAAATATAATTATATACTAATTATATACTATATATATATATAACTCTAAGTAACAGGTTAAAAGGTTGTTTTTCATTGGGGACAGATAAAACCTGGTTTTTTAACGAGGTTAATACTCATTCCCCCACTCGTTTCTCAACCCTGTTTGGGAATTTTGGAGATTAAATACTTAATGTAGCTCGTATTAATATAAATGACCAAGAGTCCATGGAGACGATGTTTATTGATTAATAAAGAATTAGCATAAATGTGTTTTTGCTTTTCGTCGTATCATGCCGGTAGAAAACTTAAAAGTATTTTTGTGAGATGGCGATAACGATGAACTATACAATTTGGCCAAATAACGATGCTGAAATCGATTTCATTATTTGTTATATTATGTAGCACGCTTAACAGAGAAAAAAGATTACCAATTACAATTTAGTATAGACGAAATAATGCTTAATTACACCAAAATGTAGTTTATTGAACATTTTCGAATAAGTCTTGATTTATTTAGGTACATACATATGTCAAATATGAAGATGGTGCGGAATAGCTTAATATAAGCGACCACGATCAATTGCACACACCTACTCATCACGTATTGAAAAATTAACAGGTTATAATAACAATAATAATAATAATAATAATTTATTGATGCTTTCCAAAGATTGCACATGTCAAAAAGAAATACATAAAAGCTAAACAAAATCACTTCTACTAAATCGCATAAAAATTGATTGTAATTATAATAGGACTTTTTGGCTAAATAATCCTTAAAACTTATTTTGAATTTCGAAATTTGCAAATTTTTGATGTCAGGTAATTTTTTAAAAAATGTGGGTGCCAAAAAGTTTATGTCTGTCTGGATTCTAGAGAACCTGCCAAATTTTGAGCCCAAATGTTCCTTATTTCTGGTGTCGTAATTGTGAACCTCAAAAGAGGTGGAGTAACGACCTAAATTAAGTTTAACCTCCAAGACATTATAATAAGTATACGATGACGGTAAAGTAAGAATTTTAAGAGATCGGAAAGCCCCTCTGCAGTCTTCCCTATAGCTCAGGCCAGCCAGGAGTGGTACAGCGCGATGCTGCAAGACGAAAACTCTGTCCGCCGCAGCGAAATACGCCCAAACAACAACACCATAACAAACGCGCGACTGTACATAAGCGAAGTAAACCAACATAAGTACGTTCATGGGAACTAAATCTCTTATGTTCCTCAATAAATAAGTCGCCGAGGTAATAGACATGGTGATCTTGTCGACATGCGGTTGCCAAGTTAATATCGAATCAAATGAAATTCCTAGGGAAGCTAACTGTCCGTCATCCACTTCACCAGTGCAACGGAGAGCAAAAGTACATAACGGAGTTTTCTCCGCGTTCAAAGCCAGGCCATTCGCTAAGCACCAGTCACGAACGCATGACTGTGCCTCCTCCATGATATAGCTAAGACTATTAATATTCGTATCACTAGCTAGCAGATTTGTGAGATCAGGAATATATAATATATTTCATATCAGGGGAGCAACTTGAAATATCATTAATATATATTAAAAATAAGATTGGCCCCAAAACTGAGCCTTGCGGCACACCATGGTTACTGTTTATAAAATTTGATGACATGTCATTCACATTTACACATTGCAACCTGTTAGAAAAATAGGAGTTATTTAAATTCACTGCTTTGAGCAAAAATCCATATTAATGTAGTTTATCTAATAACACAGTGAAGGAAACACAGTCAAAGGTCTTCAAAAGGTCGCAAAAAACAGCTTGATCATACTCCCCTTCATCCTCAATGAAGGAGACTAGATCATTTATTGCGTTTATAGTTGATAGAGACTCTGTAAACCCGTACTGTGCCAAGCTTAATATATTATCATTGAGATATTTAATAAACTGTGCTTTAATAACTTTCTCAAAAATGTTGCCAAGTATAGGAATAATTGAAATAGGTCTAAAATTATACAGAATATCATGCGAGCCACACGTGACCTCTTCCATGCATCAGGGTAAGTAGAAGCTTTAATGAGCATGTTAAATAATTTAATTAGAGGAATTACAATAATGTGACAAATGGTTTTGATTAATTTTGAATTACGACCATACACATCTTTAGAATGTGAGTTGTTTAGATTAAAAATAATATCTCTAATTTCATTAAACGTAACATCGCTAAAAACGAAAGGATCGCCGGCAGTATTATGAAACTTCTTTAAATATATCCAACATAAATATCATTTGATCTGCACTAAACCTATTCGTTTGTACGTAAGTTTGTTCTTTGGTCCTACACTTTCTACCCTAGCTTGTAATTAAAATAGGATAGAAGATTCACTCTTTACGTACCTGAGAGAGATAAAATATGCACCAACGAACAAACATTATATTTCAGTTTTTGCGCTGCACCTCAAAACAGCTGATTTACACTAAATAGTGTAGGTTAAACTGCACCAAAAACAAAAGAAAATACCTTATAACTAGCCTGCAAGTTTTAAAATCAGATTTCTTCTAGGAAGATCAAAAACTACATTGACATATCCTGTATGGTTTCCACCCTATACACACACAAAAAATAATTACTCAATTTGAATATAAATGCATCACATTTAATATAACATAACTTCCTATATAAACACGAAGATGATGTATTTATATCGCGAATAAAATTTGTTCAGTTTTCCAAACTTGTGAATTTGTCAGACGAAACAATTTTTTTAGTTCAAATGTAATCAATATACTAAAATCATTATGAACATATAATATTTTCGCCACAAAAATGATTATTTTAGATTAGAGTAAATAGATTTTCTCAACTGGAAACTATCATATTTATACCTTAATAATTTATGTACATTTGATAGAAGTATATAAAAGTATTATTTGAAGTATTGCCATTATTTGCTTCCAAAATATAAGTATATTGAACTGATAATAATAATAATAAATGTTAATCTAAGCATTTCTACTATTCAAGGGTAATAATTACCTATTAATTTTGTGTCTGTAACATCAAAAAACCTCGGTAGGGGAAAATTAATAAATAAAGAAAGATTGTGTAATTAAATAAATTTACTGTCATACTTTATAGTTTTACAATGCTTGGGAGAAGGTAGCGTATCGGGGTACTCCAGAAGTGCGCACGGGATATTGATACGTGGAGATATAGATGTTATGCGTATCCGTCGTTGTGACTGGTGTTCTCGGGTTGCTTCCCACTCAATGTCTGGCCCTGGTATCTAGTCGGCGTTGGTTACTAATATAATTTCAATCAGTATAATAATTTGCTGGTATTACCTACTGAAAACTAATAACTAGTAAATAACCTAAATGTTTGTTAATGTACATACCTACCATGTTCATATATTATCGATACAATTGTGCTGACTCTAAGTATTACTTCAAAGTTTTTTAAACCAGTAATCCTTTAATATTAGATAACACGCACGTACTTACCTTCGAATATTTTAATGGTAGCATCTGTGCATCAGCCCCATTCCACCCCATTCTCTAAGTAGCTGTGAAAGCGCTAGGGTATCCATTTAGATTAACTTACACTCACAACCAACAACACTGTTCGCTGGTCAATGAAAAAGTGACGCCAAGTAAAGCGGATGTATATGCAAAACCCCCTAAACGCCCTTAAAAACGAAAGAACCAATGACAGATAAGTTTTAGTGCAATAAATGGTGGGGTAAAATTCGTTTCAAATGTTTCAATATTATGGTAATTTCAATTTGATATTTCATGTTTTCAGTACAAAACATTTAATAATTTTATATAGTAATTCATTATACCAAACGTATAAGGGATTTTATTTTGAATCTACAGACTTTCTCACTATGATTGCATAGATTTATTCCTTACAACAATAACAATGTTCATTTGAAGGAAGTATACTTCAATGCAAATATTTACACTATTTGTTCTAAGAGTATATTGTGTTTTCAGAGAATTTACTCTTATGTTCTAACCAACAAGATTTAGTTCATTTACATATATATTTAGTTTCGATTTCTGAGTGAATAAAAATATTCGGATTGATAATAGATTTTTTTTGTGTGTAACTAATTCTAAAATTAGTTTAAATATAGGAGATTTCAATTCACCTGTCTAATTATTCACGATATCTCGCTGTTTGTTGCTGATAAGAGCATGCATATCGTATGCATTGTGCACATACGTATATGCAATTATTTGATTAAGACTCCTCACTAATACTGACAATTACGTACCAATCACTAGATCCTCAATATAGGTGATTAAAAGGGCAATAATTACGTTAATGAAAATGCTCTCTCTTAATAAGCAAATTAAGCTGGCGAGTACCATCAAAAATCAAGTTTATTTCCCACCACACGGAAATCAAATTATATAACAGGTAAAAGCCGCAACGGCAGTGACCGCGCCCTCCCGTACGCGTTGTGGTAGATGAAATAAAAAAGAGACTCCAATAATTCGACGTTCTCGTTATTAGAATAGACATCACATGTTAGTTAGTATCTGGGGCCCTTTTATTACGTCTACGTAATTATACATTAGCGTTAATTCGAAACGGCCGGATTTAATTCGAACTTTTACGTGGTTTCCCGTAGTTCTCCCCTCAAATTAAATAATCTGTTTCGATTTCGGGGTTCTCCTTTCCGTTTCTTTCTTCGCCCTCCTCCTCTCCCCCGCTGGGTTCAGAGTTCCAACTTTTAAACCCCTTTTTATTTGATCTTTGGGACGGCTTGGGAATGCCTGACGTTTTTATTTTGTTTTTACGGTTGTAGGATTTCGTTTTTTTCTTCTTCTCTTGCTTCAATAGTCGCCGGCCAAACGGGCGAAACACCCAGGCGATATGATAAGAAAGATAAATATTTTTCCGCTCCGGTTTAATTAATAATTGCCCCGCGGCATCGAATTATTTTCCCCTTCTATATTAGTACCCATTTAATTAAATATTTTCATTAAAAATGGTGGAGGGGAAGTGAGTTGTAATTGGAATCGCGCTGTAATTTGCAGTAGGATAAAATGTACTCGGAATTGGATATAGCTTAAACTTTAATCAACTTCGAAATGAAAGTTTTCGAGTTGGATAAAATGAATGAAAAACGAGGCAAGAAGAAGAAGAAAAAGGGAAGAATGTACAGGTGTTGTTTGGCATTAGAGTTAGCTATATTCTAAATAAAAATATATTATGGTACATACTGCTGTGTACTGATTGAAATTAAAATACAAAATGAATTTTAAAATGTAAAATGAAATTAAAATAGCTAGCTCAACGGATAAAATATAAATTGACAGATGAACAATTAACCTCAGAGTTACCCTCGCGAATTAAAACTTGAATCTAGCCAGGAAAAGTAAATGTGAGTGAAAGAAATCTGACTTTCTTAATTACCCGAAAAAAAATTTAAAGGTTTAATATAAAATAAAAGAACAGAATTTTCAACCCAACGACGTTAATTAACAATCAAATTTTATTTTTTAAAATGGGTTTAATTACAAAGGTGCAGAAAAAAAACTGTGAACTGAAGGTTCTGGCCTAAATTAAAAACAATATATTAACAATTATTACTAAACGAATTCCTTGATGGACTATATAAAATTCCATTTATGCGAAAAATTTAGAATATCAAAATGAATTACAAAATGGCATCAATAATATACAAAAATACGTCTACTCACCTTAACAGTCGAACAAGGAACTGCTAGACAAATCTCTACAACGTAGTTGTAACAATACGAATAACGCAAACGCACAATTCACCGACAAAATCTAATAGAATAAGCATTGAATCGAACTAGCAACCGCTAGACACAAAAATGAAAAGAATTAATTAAAAAAAAAAACTAACACTAAAATTATAAATCATACAATCAACTCTTTAACTAAATTTATACAAAAATAAAATCCAAATTTGTGAAAATTCTCTCGGTAAAATGATAAATGGCTGAACGGAGTAAACAAGACAAAATCTATACAACTTAAAAAACACTCGGCAAAAATGAGTAGCCTAGACTACAGCGATACGTAGGATGACCCATCAACCATAGTAGCTATTATTTTATGTACACACCTGTTTGTAAGTCCAGTGTATACTTGGGTTTAATAGATTCCCATTGTAGCCGTGGTAATTAAATATATAAATTTATCGTCTGGTAACTGTATGATATTCCAGTATCTTAATATCGACTTTACTTCAAAGTGATGAAGACTCAATGTAATTCGTATGAAATAAATGGGTTGAGTCCATGGAGACGGAGGGTTGATTGATAAAAATTTTCTTTGAAAACTGTTTATTTTTCGTGAAGTAAAATGGATTAAATCATATTTTTGTAAGATATCCAACATCGAAGGAGATTTCCTTTGTAAATGGATGTATTTATCATCGGCCTAAAAATATATGAAAGATTTTATAACATTATCACAAGAAATCTGCTGTGTCAACATACTTTTGGTATTTTTCTTTTGTGGAATTATACATATCTCTGCTGTATTGAGTATATTAATACACTTTGGATACCGTGAAGGAGATTTTTCCCTGGATTTTCCTAATGCCGGTGTTGTTCTCCTGATGTGGACATTTTCTGCAACGTCTTTGCTTTGTCACTGCGAGAAAACTCCATTCTGAAGTACTCTAGGGTGTATGCAAGCTGATATTCGAAGTATTTGGTCCAAGTACTGTTTAAATTTGTGTGTAAATAAGTATTTAGCGTTTCGAAACTTTGATGTTACTCTTCATATTTGTAAATGACAGTGGATGTTGAAATTTTAATATGTATAAGTTGGTAGACATGGATGGTGGTTTTTTCTCTTATGATAGCGGGATATTTACAAGTTATTTTGAGAATTTAAGAATCCAAAATATACCAGATAGTAGTTAATATTTCGATTTAAACATTCTAAATAAGTATACTCACCTTGGGTAAGAGTTCTCATACTCTTTTTATGTTTTTGATATGAATTTGTTAATAAATTATGCATGTTTTATTAATAAAAACTCATTTGATACATTGAATGATTAAAAATTAAACTATACATTAAATATTTAACAAAGTAAAAAATCAATAATGTACAAGTTAGTAATTTAAGAGACCTAAAACCCAAGATATCGAAATAATTAGATATTTTTTATTATAATTGCTAAATTTCGATCCAACGACTTTATCCCAGCCGCCGTATCAATGGCAATAAATCAGAAATGCGAACAATACGCTGTAATTCAAACGCGCCCATATATGGACGTGACAATCTAGACTTGTAGACGTCCAGATCCCAACGTGTTCAACATACATATGTAATTTAATAACTTATAGCTATTTCCACAAGTACGGGATCTTATAGGCGGTACAAATTTCTGAACAATAATTTCAGTTTTTGCAGAAGTGGAAAGAGTATTATCAAATATATTTAGCGTAAAAATAAATAAATCTTGTTGTGATAATTATCTTTTAAAAGGATCAAGAAGTAAGTACGTTTCTTCAACTCTCCAATAGATCATTAATTTGAACCCCGAGCATTAACCCGAACAAAACCATATTGTTCACTAGGAAAAACAGAATGTAGCACTTGGTAGCACCCGTTATCCAACGTGCAAAACTTGAAGACTGAATCGTACCAGAATTAAGAAACTATCCTTCAAGATGTAACCATATTTCACAAATGGAAATGCCAACTGCAGATTGTGATACAAGTATGACAATGAACGGTTACCACATCTTGTGTGAATGCTCTGGGCGCAAAAGGACAGGCAGTTTATGGCAAGCTGAAAATTAACAGGAAAACAGATTGGGACAATTACAGAACTAATCTGAGGAGTAATTTATCGGTAATCCTAGCCAGAAGAGCCAGGCATCATCTGGCTTTGGAAAACGGCGATGTAGTTGAAAGAAGGCTCAACTTCACGAGAACATGGTGTGAATATATCAATTAGTAGCATTCACTAAGAAAAAGAAAAGCAATCTTAAAGCCTTACAAATGGATCGGCTTACCCTAGATAATAAATTCCTCCAGAACAAACAGGATCTTGAGGTAACCAACAAGGCCGAAAAAGCCCTGATGGTGTGCAGGAACGTTGCAGGGATAAATTGGAAATGCAACCCAAAAATACTGCTTTAGATGTATACAACGATAGTGAGAGCGATTATGCATTAGTAGCTTGGAGCAGAGAACTAACCTGGCCACTGTCAGAACTAACCTCTCGATGGTGCAAAGATATGCATAACCGGGGCTATGAGAGAACCTGCCCAACAGCAGCTATCGAGGTAATACTGGATCTCACCCCAGATACCAGAACAACATACGTTACTCATTACCAATGGCTGATATTGGTAACATGTAAAAGATACTAATCTCCAGAAATGGCAACCCTGCAATATAAACATTTCCTTTAAATTTATCAAAATTACACTTAATATTCAAAAAAAAAAAAATAATTGTCTATCCCCTTAAGAATATTTGACTTATAATCAGGTGCTGATTTCGGTATAAGTCCCTACACATTTTATCGAAATACCGTTATAACCCCCGTATTATTGTGTTAAATCTATCAATACCGATATACATAAGTCTCTGCTTATAATATTAGAAACAAGGAAGTTGCTAGGCTTTTAATAACACCACCACCAAGAAGATGATTACCAGTTATTGTTTCAAATATTCAAAATTAATTTTAATATCAACACTACCAATCTCATTATGACCGAAATTTCAATAAACACCCAACATAAATGCAATTAAGATATAGATACCTCCATTTCCAATTGGGTGATTATTCAGTAGTATTCATTAGATGCGCTCTCTTTTGATTCGTTCTCAATAGCGTGTCGATAACATTCCGTTTTCGTAATTGCTTTTTTATGTTACCGTACTTTAGGAAGTAGTCATTTAAACGTAATGATATGCTAACGCATAGACATAATCGGCTATTGTACATTGTTTATGGGAAACTTGAGTTTAATGAATGGTAGGTACCTAATTTCATCGTTTGGTCTTTGATTTCGTTGAGCTCATTTCTTTACGCTGTAAATATGTTCAATTTTAAATACCGTTTTTTAGTAGTATTACAGATAATTAGCAACCCTTCTTAGCAAATTGACATTTGCAACTTTTGCCTTAGTTTTCACTTATACAATTGCGGTAGCATTCGCGTTACATAAAATATTCTAAAACTTTAATTCTGAATTTAAATTATGATAACTAACTACATTTATGCACATTCATTTACATTCTTTGTGAACTTTGAACCATTTGTTCTCTGATGTTAACAAACTTGTTCATCAATATTTTCTTCCATTCCAAATAACTCACTTGGCAGTTCATAGGTTAAAAAATAGATTAGAAAAGGAAAAACTCAAACATTATTCCAAGCTACCTAAATATACCTTAATTCAAACTGGATATGATTAAACACGTTCTTAGAAAACATAGGTCTTGCAACCCCATTCTTCTATTATAATTTCACATTATCCAAAATTGCGTAGATATTCCGTCGCAAATATTTGCTATCGTGTTTAACACCTTCTTTTACTTTTAAAAAATTGGCAAACCATTTTTAGCTTCCCTTTTAAGATCTGACATACGTTTTTCTTTAAATATATCATTATAGTAAAACATAGTGCCCGAGCACAAGAGCAAGTATACTTGCTCGCACAGTTCGGGGTATTTTTGGCAATATTAAAAACTGTTATAGAGAAAAGTTTAAATCAAATGTCTTATTCGCAAAACAATTACACCTAGCTACCTTTAAAAATCCGGTTTTGTTATTTGCCTCAATATTTCTTTATTACAGTCGCACTGTAAATGTATTACTAACTTAACATTATAAAGTTGTAAACGTCAAAATACCAGTCTGAAGTGAAATTTATTCAGTACACACCGTAAACAAAAGATTTAATATTGCAGTATAGATGTGTACCTTCGGTAACTTCAAGCAGTAAGAACAAAGTTTCAGACCTTTCAAAAGTGATGGCGCATAGCGGTAGTCAGCAATAAAGTCACTAGATATATAAAGTACCGTAATCTGCCATTTTTGGACAAAACAGACCGCCAAATTTGAAATTTGAAACTTCAAAAAAGTAGGCTGATATAAATCTTGGTTACCCACATAATTTTTTTATTTAGGTTTTTAGTATTAGCGGCAACATAAATTTATGTCATCCTCGGATGTCGGCAGATGACATCAAGAAATGACCGTCGTCAAAAAGAAAAATATTTACTATATAAACAACATATTGTTCTCTTAAACTTTTATGTGTTTAAAATAACTCATATAGCAATTCTACGACTACTTTTTGTATCGTAATAATTTATTGTTCTACATCTATTTTTTAAAACAAAATATAATCGACTTTTTACATACAATTTACTTATTTTATCATTGGAACATTGTTTGGAGGAGATTGTTTTTGTTTTACAAAATTTATAAATGCTTCTAAACTTAAATTATTTAGATATAATTTCATTCTCATATTTGCGAAATAAAATTTCAAATCAGTAGATATATTGAAATACATCTGACGTGGGAAAATGTAAAACATTTTCTTTATATTTTTTAAGGTGTCAAAATTTATTTAACATAGTTATATGAATTAACTTAGTTTTAAAACTTTCATAGCAGGTATTACAAATACAATAGTTACATTTAATCTTATAAATAATACCTCCGATTAAATAATATATACTAGCTTGCATTGTAATATTCAAGGTTGAAAAATTTTTTACCTTAATTCCTTGACAGTATTTATTTTCTTCACGTCCTGCAACTCAACATCCAGTTCTTCATCGACTTGAAAGCTACGCTCATTTGTAATTTCATGATCCCCATTTACTTGCTTAGTAATTACTCTTTTTTGTATTGCAGGGCTTTCTTCTCTCTTTCTTTTGTAATTTTTTAATACTACTAATTATAATAATTACAAAAATAATCAGGATAAGCATTCGGGCTGAGTAATTTTTTGCCGTCCTCTCTGGAGGTCTCAAACTGGTATTCAGTAAAATTTACCTGAACAGATATTTTCATTAAACTTCTAGCATTTACGAAAATTTATAATAAGCATATTACCTCGCATATTTTTAAGTTATGAGATACATCAGGGCGATTGATGTAATCTAACCATAATTGTCTTCTTTGTAAATTTTTCTCACCGCTTGGTAAACAAAATAACCTTATACCTTTCGCGCTAGTGTTTTTACAATTTAAAACACAACAGCCGGGCATTTTTATGTAACAAATTACTATATTACTAGAAGATTACTAAATGAAATAACTAGAAATGCCGCCATTTTCAGGCAAAAATAATGCTTTCTCTCTTCAATACACGAGTCCAATGGATTGCGGTACTTTATATATCTAGTGACTTTAGTCAGCAAGAACTATTTCCAATACATAGATGATTTGATATTATTTGCAATTAAGAAATATATTGTTCCACGGACAGCATGGCACCCGAAATTATCTTCAGTGAAAAGGTGAAAATCTCCATACCGAACAGAGATCACTGCTATCGATACCTGGTTCACAGACGGATCCAAATCCAGCCAGGACACAGGAGCCGGTATTTATTGACCCAGTCCTAATCAAAGGATATCCCTAAGCCTGGGGAAACATACAATGGTCTTCCAGGCAGAGGTATTCGTCCTTGCAGCCTGTGTAGAAATGATTGCAAAAGGGGGCTGCATGAGGAGGAAAATTAACATAATGACTGACAGCCAGGCTGTTATCAAGGCAGTCTCGAACCCCGTAACTAGGTCAAAACTAGATAGAGACTACAAACAATCCTTCAATGCACTGGCACGAGACTACACGGTGTCTCTGATTTGGGTGCCGGGACATGAGGATATAAAGGGCAATGTAATACCCTACGAACTAGCCAAGGAGGACTCTAAAAGACACTTCATGGGTCCAGAGCCCGTATGTAGAATTACTAAGGATTCCACAAGAAGGGAGATCTGGACCTGGTGAGATAAAGAAAGTATAAAGAAATGGAGGTCGACTGAAAGTCAACTCCATACCAAAGCGCTAATAGGGGATGGGGATGCTAGATTATCTGATAACCTACTCAGGCGCAGCAAGAAAGAAGCTAAAACCATTATTGGGCTGCTAACTGGGCACTGTCCTCTCAGAAAGCATCTATACAACACAGGTCGAGTAAGCGAACCGTGGTACAGAAGATGCGAATTGCAAGAGCAAACGAGTTTACATGTAGTCTGCACATGTGAGGAATTGAAGATACTCAGGCAGAAATATTTCGGGAGAGATCTGTTGGAGCCCTCGAAGGTTCTCAAGTTCCCACTGAGCAAGCTTTATAGAGAACATCAAGCTGCTCGAGTGGAAATAAGAGACTTAATAGGGATAGTACAATGAGCACCTAGCTCAAGTGCCCAAACTTTAAGTGCCCACCTTAACTAAATAATAAATGAATATATTGTTCAACAATTGGATAAATTTAAATACATTATAAACAGTATTTAACAAATGACAGATATCATTTAAAACGTATTTAAATGTTTATTATATTATAATAAGAAATGGAATTAAATGAAAATAGAAACAAATAAATCGTTTATTGTGGGCGTATAAATATATACATAATTAGAAATACAATATTTATTAATTCAGAATTCAAACTAATTCGAACGATTACAAAAATCAAAAACTTAAAAATAGGGAATGATCCAAATTTATGACCACAAAACATCGTGCTTTCTCCTGATTGGTCAAAAGATTTATATTAGCGCCAAGCGTAACTCAGCAAGTAATAAACAGCACGCATTAAATGTTCAAAGCTGGTTTTACAATGTCTAAATATCATGAAATTTGCTTAGAGAAGTTATACGCCTTTTTTGCGAATATGAATATACATGCTTCGGAAATACTAACCCTATATGGTTAATATTGAGCCACAAAAGTGAACTGAGAAAAAGATTTCTTCATCGTTAATAAATACGCATTAATCCAAATATATTATTCTTTTAAATAGTAGCAAAGAAATATTTATTAGGTCCTAAGAAAAAAGTATTTGAAATAAATAGTGATTTAGATAGAAAATGTCTGCCATATAGCAAACTTATATCGAATATGGAAAGTTAGTGTAGTGAAATAGGAGAACCGCCATCTTCACGGCAATTTCTGTACTCGTAGAATATGTTTAACGTATTTGCTATTATAGGCCAGAAAATTTTGCTATTATATGTTTAGAACATCATGACGTGATGATTACAATTTTAACGTGAATCTACTATTACTTTACTTGTAATTGTATACCAACTTTGTGTGAAATACATAGTCTGTTTAAAAAAAAAAATCGTACGTGATATTATAGGTATATCCAAAACTAAAAATCTAATTTTGCTGTTAAGTTAATAATTTATTTGAATAAAAGATATTATTTTGAAGAAATAATTTCATCCGTTCAAAGAAAGCATTAACATTAACCTTAATTTGCTACATCTCATTCAAATAAAGTTTCTTTATGTGAAATAATTTTTTTAAGATATGTATTTCTTCGCGGAAAAGAATCTTTTTTCAATGTGGAATTGTTTGCATTATAGAAGACAACTACAAAATGTATTTTTCATTACTTTTTAAACATATTTCTTTATTTCAAATAATGTCATTTACACTAAAGAATTAAATATAATTCAATAAATATTACGTTATTGAAAACAGATATTTCTTTGAACGAAAGGAACCCCACATTCATTACAGTAAAAGTTTATATTTCCCCAGAGAAAGGAGTCCCAAAATCAATAAAAAGTACCAGCAAAATCAAGAGCGGGTTAGGTATATCCTGTATATTGTATATCTTTCTTATATTATTACTCTCTGCGTCATCGGAAACAAACCGACGACAGCAAAGCGAGATGATTTCTCAAAAGATTTTTCCTTTCGAGTCAGCACACCCCGTAGGATAATGTTTAAACAAAATATCTCTCTCTCTCTAGGTTATTTCGTTATTCGCGCCAAATAAATTGGCGGAGATTCCTCGCGAATTCGTGTTTCCGCGACGATAAATCCTCCGCTTCCTAAACAGAGATTAACGAACCGTAATTGCTACAAATCAGCGTCGCTCCTAATAAATAATATCCAGCGCAAATGAAGTTGAGTACATTCATATCTCGTGTTCGGGTGATAAATGAACAGCTTGCGCGCCGCTGCTAAGTTCGCCAACTGATAGTCATTAATTATTCAGAATAATCGCTCAAGAAGTACGGGCTACGGGTCGGAAACCATACGCATGCCGGGAAGATTAAGTGTCGACAGCTAGTTTTTAATTTATGTGAAGTAAACAATAATTTACTAACAATGCTCTAAGTACAATATGTTATTACGTTGAAAAGGAAAATGCAATCTTTCTTGAGATTATTAATGATACGGTCAGAAACTCAGAAATTTCAGAAATCTAACCGCACCTGAAATATTTTAAATATTATGTTTTCGTGAAATAAACTGTCTTCTAATAATTTAATATTATAAGAACAGTTATTTGTAAAGTTTTAAATTTCTTAGTTGATATTGTAAGGTTTTCGGGGTTCAAATAATCTCACGGAAGTAAAAGTACGTTAACTTTACCGAAGCAATTTCTAATTACTAATCAAAATTTTAGAGAAAACCAGCAATTGTTTTATGGAACATTAAAACAGTTAAGAAACAAAAAAGAATATACAATGATGAACGTAAAAGATAAACGGGGAAACATAATAACGAATGAAGACAAAATAATGGAAAGATAGAGAGAATATTTCCAAGAGTTGATCAAAAATGACAGAGACATATCAAATGAAAGCACAAGTATGGAAATGGAACCAGAAATAAGAGAGATATCTGAAAGAGAGGTAACGGAGGCGATAGTTAAAATGAAAATAGGAAAAGATAACATTACGGCGGAGATGATCAAATATTTACACTGAGAAAAAAATTTAATAATCATAAATACAAATACCGTATACAATTATCGTAAGTAAAAAGTTCAACTGGATAGGGGACAAAAGCACAGATTACTTAGCACTAGTAAAAAAGAGACCCTAAACACTGATACTAACAACAAGCAATCTAAGTTACTTACGGTCTGCTTCATACCGGTAACTTAAGGTAACTAAGTTACTTATGATAATTAACTGAAGTAGTTAAGCCAAAGAATGTATGTAGTTGCAGTAAGCAAAGATTTGCCCTTGTCAAGTAGTAGGTGTATTGCTGTGAGTGAACTATTCTATAACAGCTATCACACCTTCATAATTTAATACAAGCTACTTAGATTACTAGTGATAAGGAAAGAGTATCATTAATGCACGTTCACTAAATACCTGATGATAATAGAAGGTAATGGTTTGCTATAAATATACAATATTACACCTTAAATTTGTTGTTTAGCTATAGGTAGTGTAGGAAACGAGGAAGTTTAGTGAATATTTATTAAGTAGCTTACTGTGTACTCTGTGTGAATAACTGATGAAGTACAAAAAAAAGTTCCGCAAATCTTCGATTATTTATGCAACCGCAACTATAAGTACTGCGTACCGAGCAATGCGTGATTCAAATTTTTTGCAAATAATTTTTAGTTACTATTCAGTGTGCTGTAGCTTCGATTGCATTAATAATTGAAGATTAAATTTGCATTATTTTGCTAAAGATGGTACCATAATACTTATTACTTAAGAAAAAAGCAGTATTATTAGTAATAGCTTTATTTGTATAGAACAACACAGTGACTACCTGATATGAATGAAAGATATTGGTTTCACTTTAACAACACTTTTTTTTAAACAATTTACAACGTAATGACTCATAAAATATATTCCTTGATAATGAAAAAATGAACAAAGCAATAATAAAAGATAAGGTAAATGGGGCCCCCTTGAAACGTTATTTAGTTATTGAAATTATTGAAATCTAAACAAAGGACAAAGAGAAATATGGCTTTAAAGTTACAACTAATGACAAACAAAGAAATAATATACCTAGGCGGTAAACTTGCGGTTTCTGTTGGTTCTTTGCACTGGGCGTTGTCTCAGCGAGTTGATTCTCTGTCGGCGTACGTGGCGGTTATGTCCGGTGATCGCCTCGAAAACGGCTACTTCGTCGGGGTATCCCTAACTGCAGATGGCACTTGGACTGTCAGTCAGCTAGCGACGGCATCCACACTTTAACTTCACCAGCGGGCGCAGATATTATCACAATGATGGGAAATTGGAAAATTTCGCTGGGATTGGAACGGTGGGATTATACGGATGGGGCCTTGAATTAACCCACCCGGTATTTTTAATAAATTTGCCTTCCAACTGACCTACAATGGCCGTACTCCTTGGCCACCCTTTTTCGACGACCTTTTCTCACGTCCGTAACTCTTACTTGACGCTAGCCCACGCATGTGCGCGTAGACGTCTCGGGGACTATCATTACTCCGCCGCATTAGCCAATCAGGAATGGCAGCAAAACTCAAATAATCATAGTTGTGACAAGTTGTTACCTATTTAAGAAAATACATGAGTTTAATAACGATCAGCATTGTTGTTACTTCTACTAACCATGTGCTATAATTAGATACAGTACCAGTAATCATAAGTAATACGTTACTTACCACAAATTTGTCAGGTACGCTGCGTAATAGCCGTTAATAAAAGCACTATTTACAGTAACAACTTGCATCCAGGAAACTGGGTTTAATTGCAGGTACTAATTAACGAGAATAGTTCCAAGTAAAACTTTATCTATTGTAAATAATTTTTTTATCAAGTAAACACTTTACTTAGCCCATTTTTCTCAGTGTAGGATACCCAAGGAATCAAAGAAATAATGAATCTCGCAATTAGATCAAAAAGAATGCTAAGGGATTGGAACACGGGAATAATCTTGCCCATTTTTAAGAATGGTGATAAAAGGGAATGCAAAAATTATAGGGGAATAACGCTATCAAGTATACCGGGAAAGATATTAGCAAGAGTAAAGGACAGACGAATTCGAGAAATAGTAGAAGACACGATTGAAGATACACAATATGGCTTTAGAGGTGACAGAAGTAGGCAAGACTTAATCTTTATAGTAAGGCAAGCCAGTGAAAAAGTGATTAAAAAAAATAAGAAATTACATATATGCTACATCGACCTATACAAAGCGTTTGATAGGGTAAGGAAAGATGATATATGGAAGTCACTAAAAAAGAGAAAAATTTACAAAGAAACCGTAGAAGTCTTAAAATCAATGTACAAAGATAACATAAATATAGTAAGAATAAATAATGAAGAGTCGAATGAATTTAAAACGGAAATAGGTGTTAAACAAGGATGTGTTCTAAGCCCCATTTTGTTTTCCTGTGTATTAGATGACGCAATAAAGAAGGCAAAACCAAAAATGAAACAACTAAAATCGGGATATTGGAAAATGAAACCCACTAGTATAGCAGAGTTGATGTATGCCGATGTTATGGTGGTATTGGCAGAGACCGAAGAAAACCTGCAACGTAATATAAACATCTTAAATGAAGAACTGTGGCAAAAGAAAAAAACAGAACATAACATTAAAATAAACGGACAAATAAGTGAACAGATCAACGAATACAAGTACCTCGGGACGATAGTTGCAGCCAGTGGAAAGATAGACAAAGAAATAGATGAAAGGATGAAGAAGGGTGGAAAAATATATAATACGATGAAAAAGACATTCCTAGGAAAAAAAAGAGATGCAAAAGAACGTTAAAGTCGACGTAATAAATAAAATAGTAAGGCCAATACTAATGCACAGCTGCGAATCCTGGACGCTAACCGAAAAACATAAATCCAGAATCAATTCCATGGATATGAGATTCCTAAGAAAAATAGAAAATAAAACGAGAAGAGATAGAATCAGGAATGAGAAAATAAGGGAAGAATTGGGAATGATACCAATACGAATGAAAATAGAAGAAGGACAGCTAAGATGGTATATGGACATATTTGGCGAATGTCAGAAGAAAGAATAACTAAGAAAATTTATGAAACGAAAATATCTGGGAAAAATACAAGAGGAAGACCAAGAAGAACATGGAACGATGAGATAAGGGAAGCACTGACTGAGAGAGAAATGAATTGGCATGAGGCAAGAGAAATGACAAAAGACCGTAAAAAGTGGAGAAAGAAGGGCAAGAAATTAACCTCAACCTCGAATAAAGATTTTTTTAACAAAGTCCTTCGAAATGAATTATAGTTTATTGGTAAAGAAAACAGCATTAATACGAAAAAAGAACTTTTTAGTAAAATTGGCAGTTATTTTTTAAACATTTCTGCAAAATTAAATTTAAAATATGGCATAAATAAACCCATACTATTGAAAATACAAAATAAGAAAAACTTCATGGTGACCACTAACTCTGGTGGTGACACTCGGCGTTATCAAAGAATGCCGTGGGTTAACTCAACTGGTAACGTTATAAAAGCGATTATACATGATGTAGGGTAATGGAGTGCAGAGCAACGTAAACAAAACGTAAACATAACCACCTGGTAGAATTAACCCTACAAGAACAATGTATTTAGTGCAGTATTCGACCGTTTTCACTTGTTCTTAGTGCAATGATATTGGTTTTGTGGTGTTATCTAGCAATCTTGTAATTATAAGTAATGTGATATCGCAAATTTCAAACTCAACCTCTTCCACCTAACGGTGGAAAAGTTTTTAAAAGAATAAAAAAAATTAATTGAAGATCCATAGTCACTAGAATATATAAAAAATGGTTATAAATAATAATGTGTTTCAATGGCACTCTTATTTCTTCTTGTAATACGTCCCCATCTGTCTACAAATATAAAACCGAAATGGCGTTATATTTTATATAAATAGACATAAAGAAGTATAAAACTAAAACAGGCCTATAATTTGTAGAAATAAACCCAAAGGAGGTGTAAGGAATTTCCCATAAAGAAAAAAATCGAAAAAATATATCGTTGTCAATTTATCCTCATCTACAATCGCATTACTTCTTGTATACGTCCCGAGACGAGCAACATATTTCGCAAGATCATAAATTCACGACGTATAATAATTTATCGCCCTCCGGCACCAATAAAATATTTATTCGCTCGAACTATAAGCCCCCGGTGCGATAAGAATATTGAATGACCGCGTGGATAACGGACACCATATATATACCGTATGATAATAGTAGGAAGGGTCCGTCCGCCCAAGTCGGTAACGACCTCCAAGACCTTACGATACCACGCGAAAAAGCTCCCGTCGACGACGTATAGAATGCTTAGCCGAAAGGATTCCGGTTGATAAATTGGCCGATCGGAGTCGTGAATCCGGCGATAGGTTCATCGCGAAATCTCGTCCTTCACGTGAGCGCCGTGGCGTCCGTTTCTACGGTAAAAGAACCCCTATAAGCGGACGACCCTGATATGCCTCGCCGGAGGCTCAGGAATGGAAGTTCGAAGTGAAATTGAAAGTAAATACTCTGTGATGCTAAGGAACGCAAGAAATGTGCGACAGGTAGATATTTCTTTTGACCTTCCTCTACTGGTCATGAACATATTAAGATTCCTGGATATCCAACGTTATGGGTGATTTCAATGAAAAGCACACTTAAAAAAATGTTGGTGGAATTAAATACAGGTATTCCACGTAAATGGTGTATTAAAAGTTTATGATGTTCTACTATTTACTTATGTTTGAGATTTTGGCACCATTATCTGTTCGATTGGAACTATAAATGTGAAATACCTTAACCAAAATATCACTTTCGGTTGACCGGAAATGGACGTCAACTTTGTTATTTTAAATAGAATGATCTAATATTTTATTAATTTTTGGATTATGCGGCCATAAATACGTTAGCCTTTATTAGCTATTCCTATAGCTACATGTTGCCGCTTTTGAGTTATTTAAGCTTTTCTTTTTTTTTAGTAATAATCATTGCCTCATTTTGAAATTAATATCTCGGTTAATACTGCAAGTAGAGACTCCAAAATTGCTATGTTATGAATATAGATATAACTCTAAGAAATGGTACGCACACTTCGCATTCTAATATACAGGGTGTTCAAAATTGAGACATCAAGCGACATATTTTCGAATGCAGAAAACTCAATGTTTTTAAATGGAACACCCTCTATTTTAATTCGAAATTGGGAAGTAAATATCATCCCCTATCATTTTGTATTAGCATTCCCTATACCTATCTTTAATAGATTTTGAGATGTGAAGAACTCTTTGTTGAACAATCTAAGTAGCTCTAGGTTTAAATGTTCGTAGATGGCGCTGAATGGGATTAATGTCAAATTCATTGTCTAACCATAAATGTGTGTTTGTCATCGTAATTACACTTTTGAACATCGCATATGAATAGAGACGACTATTCGAACGACTATTCTATTGAATAAATTCAAAATGTCGCGATTTTGAATTTATTCTACATTCATGGAGAATGTAATAAAGTATTAAATAGAACATGTCGTGTACTTAATGACATATATTTACACCTTCCACCGATTACAAAGAAGAAATTTTGAAATATTGAAAACTTTTTACACTCGGGAACCGTGAAAACAAATAGATAAAATAAAATAAAATTTTGAAAACACACTCCTAGATCTCCATATTTTCTATATGACCTCCATCATTTTCTAAGCATTTTAAAATCCGCGCTTCTACTTCTCCTGTGGCTCTATCAACTTGATTACGCGAAATTCTTCTGATATGTGCCGTAACCCTGTGTAAAAGCTCCTCTCGAGATCGCACAGGTGTGGCACACACCAATGATTTTAAGTAGCCCCAAAAATAAAAATCTAGAGGCGTTAGATCCGGTGAACGATGGGGGCCATTTCCAAGGTCCATTGTTACCTATCCATTGGTTCTCAAACATAGCAGGGATCTAGAAGTGCGTTTTCAAAATTTTAGTTTATTTTATCTTTTTCTTTACGCAGTTCCCGAGTGTGAAAATTGTTTTCAATTTTTCGAAATTTTTCTTTGTAATCGGTAGAAGGTGTGAATATCTGTCATTAAATGTACGACATGTTATATTTAATACTTTGTTACATTCTCCATGAATGTTGAATAAATTCAGAATTTTGTTCTCCCAACAGTCGTTTCTATTCATATTGCGTTGTTCAAAAATGTAATTACGATGGCATACACACACACACACACGCGCGCGCACTTATGGTTAGACAATGAATTTGACGTTAATTCCATTCAGAGCCATCTGCGAACATTTAAGCATAGAGCTACTTAGATTGTTCAACAAAGAGTTGCTCATATCTTAAAATCTAGTAAAGATAGGTAGAGCGAGAGCTGATACAAAATGATAGGGAACGATATTTACTTCCCAATTTCGAATTAAAATACAGGGGGTTCTATTTAAGAAAATTGAGTTTTCTACATTCGAAAATATGTCACTTGATTTCTCAATTTTGAACAGCCTGTATATTAGAATGCGAAGTGTGTGTACTATTTCTTAGAGTTACATCTACATTCATAACATAGCAAATTTGGAGTCTCTGCTTGCAGTATTAACCGAGATATTAATTTCTGAATAAGACAATGATTATTACTAAAAAAAAGAAAATCTTAAATAACTCGAAAACGGCAACATGTAGCTACAGGAATAGCTAATAAAGACTGACGTATTTATGGCCGTAGAATCCAAAAATGTAAAGAAAATCATTCTATTTAAAATAACAAAGTTGACGCCCATTTCCGGTCAACCGGAAGTGATATTTTGGTTAAGGTATTTCACATTTATAGTTCCAATCCAACAGATAATGGTGCCAAAATCTCAAATATAAGTAAACAGTAGAACATCATAAACTTTTAATGAACCACTTACGTGGAATATCTGTATATTGTAGTGGTTGAATAAACTGATTATGAATTAAATGTACCGTAACTAGCTTTACTATTATCTGTTTTAAAATAATAAAAAGGTAAAACAAAAAAAAGGGTAAAATGTTGTAAGCAGTCAGACGATCAAGATGATGTGGAATTTCTCTGCATTTACCAAGTTTCTTCAAGCCATTTTCCTTTAGAATTTTCCCTTCGGGAAGTAAAGATGATCAATAGTGAAATATCTACACATCGAAATCAAATGTTAGAATTTGAATCTTTAATATTTACAACAGATTTTGACAGATCGAAGGTGGAACGAATTCAATTCGAAAGAACATTTTCATTTTTTTTACATTGTATTTATTTTATTTAAATTTAGTTTAATAATAACGCTTTTACATATATTTGCAATCCACGTTCATTGATATATTAACAAAAAGACAGGAAAAATTGTTGGGGATTCGGTTTTGTCAAAAATTGACGTGTATGCGAGGTTGCATACACATTGCGCAGCTAATATTTTAAGATCATTAATTCAGTATAGTAAGTTGATTTGTAAAATTCAAAATGTATTTTTCCCATGATGTACACACACCTAACCTTTATTTTATAATGAATGTAAGGTGATTCCGTAATTTTGCAATAATTATTTTTTTCAATTTATTTTAAACATTTCATAATTCCATTTGATCACATGGACATTCTCATATATTAACGATCCAATATTCCCCTCACATCGGTGAAATTAACGGCCTTTCCTGTGGCAGTTTGCAGCCCTTGCGAAGACAATCGCTATCGATGTCTGTTAGAAAATTTCAATTCGAAAGCATTCACTAGCTAACCTTCGCGAGAGACGGACGTGTCTCGCTTAATTTTTATAAATGTTAACGGGTATATTGATAAAATCCTGTTTATTGCAAAGTCCAACCTAAAAATCATGGTTATTGTAAAACAAATTTAAGTATATGAATTTTACCCACATTCTTACCTACATATTTGTTGAGTAATTTCCTGCAACAATGATATTCCCGAGATATGATTGAGCCATTCTCCGTAATTAGAAGTACGAGGCGCCCCCATTCGATGCTCTGACCAGCTCTGATGTCCGCCAATTTGCCCTTTCCAAACGTATTCTGCACTCATAGCAACCTAAAAATAAACTAATTATTTTAATTTTAATCTAAATTTTGCATTGAAACAAACTTTTTAGATAATTCACATTTTTAAATGTAATTTTCAATTGAAATACAAAATCATTGTAATTAGCGCATTTTTTCATTAAGAAATGCAGCCTTAAAAATGTTAATTTTATTGCTTTGTGATGAGTGATTCCGTTGATGTAAAATATTTTTTGCCTTTAGTATAACATTTCAGTTTTGATTATTTTAGTGCAATGAAGCAAATAAAGCATTAATAATGACAAGCTTTACTTTAGCTGAACATGCTATATACTTCTTTAGCTCTTACGTTCATACTTGTTTGTACTTACACGTACTAAAATTTCACTAATTGTAAGTGGTTCATATTTTGTTAATGGCAAATAAAATATCTATTAGTTTGGTATGAACATTAATGCAGACAGTGTTGGAATAAAGAAAATGCAGATCAAAAAGAAAGGAATAATTAGGTAATGTTATAAGTGTAGTGTTTTATTTTTCTTTCTTTACAAATTCATTTATTAATTCTATTTATTCTACTCCCTCAAACGAATGAAAATCATTGTTCGAATAAATTTGATTACCACATCTTTATGTATATATGCTAAATATTACAAAGAAATACAACTAACACTCAAGAATTTCCACTACAACGTTTATAAAAAGTTTATTCACACAAAACCTAAAACGAACTTATAATACCTAACTATAAAGTCATTATACATGTAAATACAAGCAGAAGCTCACACAAAACGTTAAATAAAAATTAAATAAAGTGTTCTAATCGATTTAAAAATAAACTGAAACTTGTTAAGATAAACTGGGTAATTTGGTAAATACATCAACAACACTGGTGACAGTTTTGTGATGGCGTATCTGAGGGCCATACGCGAAAAAGACGAGTATTGGTTTTCAGATGAGCATAGCTTTTTTTCGTATCATGTTTACATCGATGTTGTCCCATCCCTAATACCACAATATGTTTAGTACAAAATGTTGTTTTACGTACAAAAATATTTTTCTGTGCATCCTTAATTACTCTCTTCAGCAAACTGTTTAAATATTTATGCATTTTACATTTAGACGTTCCAAAAGCACCCGGTCCTCGAAAAAACAAAAAGCGGAAAAAGACCTTCCGATTAGAGGTACAAATAACGTCGCCATTAAGCTAACATCCTCACGAGCACTCCAGACCGAATTAATCTCTAGAAAACTTATTCAAGGTACTTACTGCCTAACACGGTAATTTTCCCATAAAAATCTCTGCATAACTGAACCGCCTGCGAACTTAAAGCGAACATTCTTTCCCAGGCCCGACGAACAGAGGCGCTCTTCTTTTGTCGCGATAAAATTCCCCCCGGGCCTCACCCCCTTAGGCCAACCCCGCGGCAACTACGCGACACGACCGGAGGATTTTCTCACACACATACACCGCACCGGCTCGTCGTAATAATATTCAAACACCGTTTATCTTGTGCTCGGGCGCAATAAAAACTTAAAACCCCGAGATATGGGTGTTGACTTTTAGGCAACGAGGGGGCGAGGTGAGGACTTTTTGGGCGAGTTTCATTTTCGCGAGCCCGCCAAAGGCGCCGCCGCAAATTTTTCCTATATTCTTTCCACCTTTCGTGCGGGGGCGGGTAATGCGAGGAAACGCAGAAGGAAAAAATTCATTATGCGGAAGTTACTTTCCTTTGTGTTCCGTGAAAGTACCGCGCTATTCAAGTGGGAGTCCACTTTCTGGAATGAATTCATTCGTTGCGCTTGTTTAAACGTCACCGACTTTGGTAATTTAAATTATTGACTATCTAATCTTGTAATCAAATGAAAAAGTTTATTAGGGGAGGGGGGAGGGGGAGAGAGGGTGAAGTTTAATATTAATGAAAATGTTTTGAAAGCGAAAATATTACCGAAAAATGTTTTTTTTAGCGGGAATGTTTGTATTACTAGCGCAACCACACATCACATTCACAATTCGAATCATTAACCCTCCTAATTCCATAAATATGATTTAACATTACCGTGACTCGTTATTAACTCTATCCCCTGATATGAGAAATTAACCCTCATTTTCCTAAAACGTGTAACGTTACCGATAAATTTCCTAATCCACCTCCCATTTAAAGTAATAACCCACATACCCTGTAAATTATTATCAAGTTTATTCCTAAACGCTTTTTTAGCTATGTTATCCGAATTTCACTTATACCTAATTATCGCACTACTCCCACTTGACACCGTCTGTTTCGCTATTTAATCTGCCTTCTCATTACCGATTGCACCCACGTAAGCCCTAGCCCAAAAAGGTTTTACGCCTCCCTCAGGTAACATATTTCAAGTATCTAATAACAAATGATCGAATCTTTTCAATCCCCTAAGACCTCTAATACAGATAAATAATAATAAATAATAATAAATGTTTATTGTCATAAATTGCAATCTGCAAACTTTGGCACGTCAGAATACAATATACAGTACATTCAAACAATTAAACAATTATGCAAATATACATATATACCAAAGTAAATTAAAGCATATAATAATAATAATAATAGTAATAATAATAATAATAACAATATCATTTATTGTCTCAGATTCAAAAACCATATCGACATTGTCATGTAAAAATATAAAAAAAGAAAAAATGAAGATATAAGACGAAAGGAAATACGATTTAAGTGCATGATATAAACTTTTAAACTAATTGAAGAAATGTCCATTTCAAATTTAAGTAATTATAATAAAAATATAACTATATCCTAAAACTAATATATGATATATATATATATATATATATATATATATATATAATTGTTATGGAACAGAGTATTTGATATTCTACTATTATTAAAAAGGGAATGTCACTATTTTACTTAAGTATATTTTAAAACTTATTAGATATAATAAAAAAAAGGATATAATATGTAGCAGCAGCAGCTAGACGATGTCCAGGTGATGTAGGTAATCTCTGCATTTGCAAGTCCTTCGAGGCATTTCCCTTTAGAATTTTCCCTTCAGGAAGCGAGATGATCAGCAGTGATACACCCTACACATCGAAAATGAAATTAGAATTTGTATAGTATAAATTTTACATTAGATTTTGACAGATCAAATTTGGATCCACCTTTAATTCGACGTGAACAGTTTTATTTCTTTACAGAGTATTTATTTCTGTAAATTTTTTGTTTAATAATGTTTTTATATGCATTGGCAGTCCAATTGCTTTGATATGTCAACAGACAGACATGGGAATTGCTGGAAATTGGATTCTGTAACAATTCTATGTGTATAAATGGTTGCCTACCTTTTGGGGGCACAGTAATGAATTTTAAGATTGTTGTTTTTTTATAGTAATAAGCGTTTAATAATTAAAAATGTATTATTCTCATAATGCAGAGACTCATACCTTTGTTATATAAAAAGTGTAAGGTGATTCCAGATTTTGTAATTTAATTTATTTTCACATCGTTGAAGATCTGACAATCCTGTCGATCACATGGCCATTCTCATATGTAAAACAATGGAGGGTCCTCATTTCAGTTATAATAACGGAATTTCTCATAAAAGACAGTTGGACTCCTTGCTTGGAGACAATCGCATGAAAGTCAGTTAAAACATTTTCAATTCGAACCATTCACTAATCGAACTCAGTTCGAGGCAGACATATTTCTGTTTGTTCTCTTGAAATTTAACGGTTATTTCGATAAAATCCAATTTTATTCCAAATTACGACCTAAAAATAATTGTTAATTGTTAAACAAAGTTTTTCACATAAATTTTATTCCAAATTACACACGATTTTGGGTAATTTTTCTTCAACGACGACTTTTCCGAGTAATGTTCCTGTCTGAGCGACCCATCCTCTCTGATCTGAAGTACCTATTCTTCGATGTACCCGAACCAGGGCCATATACGACTTGAACAGTCCTGACCACCGATGATCGCAGAATTCGCTCTGTAAAAGGTACTCCTCGTTAAATCTACCTAAAAAATAAAAGTATATTTCAATGCTAATCTAAATTGAATTATACTTATAAGAAATTTATTTAAATCCGTTCTGAAAATTGAGTTAGAAAATCGTTTGTAACATAGCTAAACCGATCTCCAGTCACTATGGGGAATTTGTGTAATTAGGTTTATAAGTATTTGTTATTTTTACGTTACGAACCAAATATCCAGTGATTTACCATCAAGCGGTTGGCTAACTCTGTTCCACACGTTTATTCAAATCTAATATAACCCATTTGAACGGTCAGAAAACGCGGGATTTTTTAAAATTTATTTCAAAACATATTTAAGTAAGAAACTTTGAATTTGAATCGCAAAAGGTGGAATCACTTAATGAAAACTTTAGTGTTATTATTTAAACGAACTCACGACTTACCTGAGATTATTATCCATAGATTTATGTCTGATATTAGAACAAGTCACATTTTGAATTGGATTTAAGTTAATAAAAATCACTTTAATCACTATTGCATGGTTTAATTTTACTTAATGGTTTAAAGCTAATTGAAGGCATAACATTATCATGCCTATGAACAACTTTAAACTGCTCTTAAAACATTGAATTTGAGGGAGAGCACAATGACAACATCATCCCACCACATCTTCTATGCGTACTGAGTTAAATATAAGAGAGTTAACGAGCCATTCAATATTTTTTTATGTCACCGCCCCTCGATCGGAAATTTCATGCCTTGCCATCCAATCTGGCTGGTGAGATAGAACACTTCTAAATCAAAAGTTATAAAAAAAATAGATGACACTGGCATATATAAAATTTTTTTTTTTAATTCAATACAATAATGTATTATCTTTCAATTTATTATTTTATTAAATCCGGGCTGTATGCTACTGTGTAGCGAACAAATAAACTTGGGCAACCCAACGTGTGGGGCGTAACAAAGAATATTGCTACCCAAAGCAAGGGGTTTGTTTGAAAAGAACATATGTCTTATTTATATACAATCGTAAAAGCCAATTTTACGTGGGCACAACCAACTTAACTAATTAGATTCATTTAACAAAAACCTCAATAAAATATAATAACAAACAAAATGGATAAAACATGTAGACAAGGGGACTACTGAGAGCAGAGAGTAACCATAACCAAAAACCGGCGATGACGTTTTGAGACTTATTAGATATTTTTAAAGAGGAGAAAAGGCGAGAAAAGGAAGAAAAGAATAAGAAGGCAGCAGAAGGCCATACAAAGGCAGAAGGAGGAAGAGGAGGTTTTATGAAACTAGAGATGATAATAAGTACACAAAGCAAGAGTAATGACACTAAATTCGAAGAATTGACACGTTAATAAATGAAGTGCAACAACAGTGTAACACCGAGATGCAGGTACAGAAGTGAGAAAAATATGCAAGAACACTGAGAACATTCATAGGTCCCTGGTAAGCAACAACAAATCGATGCGACACCTAGAAAGGATCGACGACAGGGTGTTACAGCAGGCAATAAAAGACAGTTGGCAAAGGCCGCAAGAACAAAAGAACTCAAAAATGTAAATATTGCAAAAGAGGTTTTTAAAACTAAAAGAGTTGGGGGAACACGCAAAAGCACATTATAACAAGAGATAGATCATTAAAGCAAAACATGCATGTAAAATTTTCAAACAGAAAAATCAAAATGTCGCAAATCAAATATTTATCTTTAAAATCACAATTCGCATGTAAGTCACAAAAAAATTAAAAAGCACAAATTTTCACAATCAAGAAAGAAAAAAATACAGAGAACAAAATCTATTTCACAAAACGGAAAAGAAAAATAAACATCGAAAAGGTTCAGAAAAAACACGTTAAGTGTATCACACACAACAATCTCAAAAATGTACCACAGAACTAGATCACAATAAACATACTAAGAACCTAAATTTATTAGACAAGGATGAAAAGATGGCAAAAGTGGTCACAGCATAAGAAAAAGTATTCTAAAAAATTATTTAAATATTTTACAAAAAGTTAAAGTTGATAATTAAAATTAAATTAATTAGTTATAATAAATAAATAAGTAGTGGAAGGATGCCTTGAAACAATAATGAAAACATCTATACAACATTTAGTACGTAACACAAAAAATAATTTAACAACTTGCAAATCGCATGTCAGAATTTAATGTAATATATACTAAAAGGGGGAAAATTACAAAGTTGAAATAATAAGACTTAAACTGTAAACATACAAAATGAATATAGTAACTGTAATTGAAGAATAAGAACATTAAAAAGAATCAAAATTAACATAATCAACAAAGAAAATACATAAGGAAAAGAAGAAATTGAAGATGCATGGAAAATAGGAGGAGGTGATAAGAAAAGAAGGAATAATAAGAAAGAAATGCTAAAGCAAAATGTGAAAATAGCATTATTATAAATGTGCAAAATGCAAGTAATAATAAAAAGGTTAAAAATGAGAAAATCAAAGAAAGAAGATCATATATAGAAATATGCCAAAGAAGCAAAAAAAAAAATACTATGATTATACTAAAGAAAAATTAAATAAATAATAGCACAATAAGATGCAATACATAAATAAAGTATTAGTAAGATTCGAATTTTAAATACAGTCTAATTATATTAAAATGATTTTAAAAATTTCAAAAAGGGGATTAAAAAAACTTGCAAGTTAAAATTAATCAGTATTATTAAAAAGGAAGATTTATTTTGATAAAAAAAGGAAGAACATTTTGAATTAATTGATAAAAAACACCGATCAAAATAAAAGGCAGATTCCACATCACTCAGATATTTCCATAACCACATCTTAAGGTATTTTATTCAAATTAGATTCACAGATAGGTGTTACATACTTGTTGGACAACCAGCTTGGAATATCCCTGCTTGTCTACAAGGACGTAGATTAAGAGCAAGAAAAGGATATTCAGGACGTAGACAGCCTGTATGTAATAGCAATTTAGTTAAACTCTTAATCTGTAATTAGAAGTAGATAGTTATTGCTTAATGAAAGTAATTTTATTTGAGTCATAAAATTGATTTCAACTTAGGGGACATTTGTTATGGACAGAGTATTTGAATATTCTAACTATTAATTTAAAAAGGGAATGCACTATTTAATTAAGTATATTTTAAAACTTATAGATATAAAAAAAAAGGATATAAATATGTAGCAGCAGACAGCTAAGACGATGTCCAGGTGATGTAGGTAATCTCCTGCAATTGGCAAGTCCTTCGAAGCATTTCCCTTTAGAATTTTCCCTTCAGGAAGAGCGAGATGATCAGCAGTGATACACCTACACATCGAAAATGAAATATAGAATTTGTATAGTAACAATTTTACATTAGAATTGCAAGATCAAATTTGGATCCACTTTAATTCGAGTGACAGTTTTATTTCTTTACAGAGTATTATTTCTGTAATTTTTGTTGAATAATGTTTTTTAATATGCATTGGTAGTCCAATGGCTTTGATATGTCAAGCAGACAGACATGGAAGTGCTGGAGAATTGAATCTGTAACAATCACATATGTATAATAATGGTTGCCATAACTTTGGGGGCACAGTAATGAATTTAAGTAGTTGTTTGTTCATAGTATAGAGCGTTTAAATAATTAAAATGCTATTATTCTCATAAGCAGAGACTCATACCTTTGTTATATAGAAAAGTGTAAGGTGATTCCAGATTTGTAAATTTAATTTATTTTCACATCGTTGAAGATCTGACAATCCTGTCGATCACATGGCCAATTCTCAGCATGTAAAACAATGGAGGGTCCTCATTTAAGTTAGTAATAAGGAATTTCTCAAATAAAAAGACAGTTGGACCTCCTTGATCGAGACAATGCGCATGAAAGTCAGTTAAAACATTTTCATTCGAACCATTCACATAACCGAACTCAGTTCGAGGCAGACATATTCTGGTTTGTTCTCTTGAAATTTAACGGTTATTTCGATAAATCCAATTTTATTCCAAATACGACCTAAAAAAATAATTGTTAATTGTTAAACAAAGTTTTTCACATAAATTTTATTACCAAATTACACACGATTTGGGTAATTTTCTTCAACACGAACGAATTTCGAGTAATGTTCCTGTCCTGAGCGACCCATCCTCTCTGATCTGAAGTACCTATCTTCGATGTACCCGAACACGGCCCATTACGACTGCAACAGTCCTGACCACCGATGACGCAAGAATTCGGCTCTGTAAAAAGGTACTCCACGTTAAATCTACCTAAAAAATAAATGTACTATTTCAATGCAACTCTAAATTGAATTATACCTAATAAAAAATTTATTTAATCCGTTCTGAAAATTGAGGTTAAAAATCGTTTGTAACATAGCTAAAACGATCCTCCAGTCACTATGGGGAAATTTGTAATTAGGATTTATAATATTTGTTATGTTTTTACGTTACGAACCAATATCCAGTGATTTACCATCAAGGTTGGCTACTCTGTGCCACACGTTTATCAAATCTAATATAACTCCAATTTGACGGTCAGAAACGCGCGGATTTTAAATTTATTTCAAACATATTTAAGTAAGAAACTTTGAATTTGAATCGCAAAAGGTGGAATCACTTAATGAAACTTTAGTGTTATTATTTAAACGAACTCACGGACTTACCTGAGATTATTATCCATAGATTTATGTCTGATATTAGACAAGTCACATTTTGAATTTGATTTAAGTTAATAAAAATCACTTTTATCCACTATTGCATGTTTTAATTTTACTTAATGGTTTAAAGCTATTGAAGGCATAACATTATCATGCCTATGAGAACACTTAAACTGCTCTTAAACATTGAATTTGAGGGAGAGCACAATTGACAACATCATCCCACCACATCTCTATGCGTACTGAGTTAAATATAAGAGAGTTAACGAGCCATTCAATATTTTTTTTATGTCACCGCCCCTCGATCGGAAATTTCATGCCTTGCATGCCATCTGGCTGGTGAGATAGAACACTTCTAAATCAAAGTTATAAAAAAAATAGATGACACTGGCATATATAAAATTTTTTTTTTTTTTTAATTCAATTAATGTATTTCTTTTAAAATTTATTATTTTTTTATTCCGGGCTGTATGCTACTGTGTAGCGTAACAATATATATACACATATACACACGATGTATACATATGTATATGTATACATCGTCAAACATATATATATATGGACAACTACCGGAACAAATAAATGTAAAGAACACCACTACATAAACACACAAACTAACTACTACATACGTACTCACGCAATGAATAGAAGGCCTTCTCCAACAGAAATTCCTTCAATTTATGTTTGAATTTAATGATGTCCTGAGAAATGGCTTTAAGGTTAGTGGGCAATGCATTAAAGGCTTGTATTGCTCTATATCTGGGACCATTCTCAAAAAATTTAGAAGAGTGCTTAGGAACAGAGTAGTCATTAAAAGATCGAGTCTGCATATTGTTATAAAAGTCCTTGTTACGGATGAATATTTCATCGTTAACTGTCAAAAATATTATTAATTCATATATATAGAGGCTAGGTAAAGTTAAAATATTTAATTCGTGGAATAGACCCCTGCATGGGGTACTGTGTGGAACACCACGCATCATGCGAATTTACACGCTTCTGCAAAATAAACCATCTAACTACACTGTAAACTATCAGTTATAATTCGCATGTCTCGTATAAATTACTACTCGCGCACTATTATAACGTATTGCCTTCATTGCAACTAATTCTGCTTGAAAATTATGATCTCTTAATTATATATAATCACAGTCCTGTGTCGCGCTCACCGTTCGACCCATTCGTAATAATTTCTAAACCCTCGCCAAAAGTTAAAGCTATCGCCAAAGGTGTCCTAATGGAAAGCTTTAACAACGTCATCATTACGCAATATAGATAATTGAAATGTTCGACAGTTTGACACTATTAATGATGCATGATGATCGTTGAAATGAACCAAAATGTTATATCGCTGTGCAATAAAAACAATTACGTAATGCATAATTTGGTTATGAAGCATCCATTAATGGTTAATGGCTTATCTTTCCAATGGAATACTTCTGCTTTTTAACATTTTAAAGCAATATCACATTTCTGACCTTCCTCTACTGGAAGATAAGTTACTTTTTTGACTAGTCGCAGATTTAACTAAAAATAACCACATTATGTACTTACGGCACAGTTCTACTTTTTGCTTAAAAAAAAACCGAAGTATCATTGTCATAGGCCCATTTTCTTTTCGGATTCATAACAAACATAAATTTTAACAACTTTACTATGTTAAACCCGTCTTCTATCTCTAAAATTAAGTGAACTTCCCTAATGAGGGTCGAACATGAATCACTCTATGAATTGAAATGGAAGGCTATTTCTGTGCGCTATGGTTAGATAATTGTAATCAATATATGTACATGTTACTGATTGTTAAGAAACATTCCAACAACTTTTGATAATGTCCCCTAAAATATTTGCACAATATTTGTTGTGTTGATATAAAATTTCATGCTTCACACCATACTGTTATAGCATCACATGCTTAATCATTAAAAAGCTTTTATTTTCTGTAAAAAACACCGATAAATACACGTCACTTAAGTATAGAATGAACGTTGGTATTGTCATGATTCCTGCTTATGATTATGTAATCTTCGTTGAAGGTACTGTTTTGTTTGGCCCACATTGACATAACATATAGATCCAGATAGTAAATTATCCGGATCCAAATAAAAGCACTACCCCAAGTAACTGTGAATACCAATGTTTCTAAAGGAACACTAACTTATATTTTACATACGTTTTTTCTGTAAAATAAATAAAAAAATATTTTGTCTCAATATATTTTTTAACAAAACCAAAAATCCTTGGAAGAACTTAAGCAATACAATTACATACATGTGGGCGAAAATAGGGTTACTTTCTATACAAAGCATTCTTCAAAATCTACGCGTAAAAGATTTCGTACAGACGTTAATTTTATTTTTAAAACCGCTTTCCTCAACAACCTGCGTATAAAAGAGCGACTCTCATATAAACAGTTCATAAAAATTTGAAAAATTCCTCTCTCACCAACGAAACGCATTCAGGAAATAAAGGGACAGTAATTTCTACGATTTCATTGGACGTAATATAATTGGGGATCCGGCAAAATTGTTCGTATAACCTCTGTTTGTACGTGGTCGACCTAGAATCAACAAAAAAAAAATAGCAGACAAATCACATCACATACATGGCAATAAAATTTTGACGGTCCAACTGTTAAATTCACTGTTTATCCCGGGAGCGGACAGAGTTTCTCAGCCTATACAAGGGAGTCGCTTATTTTGCCGTTCGCTTTTGTCAAGAACGATTTACTTCTCGTCGCTAAGATCATCGAAGCGGGATGTGTGGGATCGGAGAAAAGGTTTGTTTGGAATTCGAATTAAGGCGGTCCGAATGCGACGCGGGTAAAAAGCAAAATAAAAAGGGGATCTTCTTTATTTGTGGCGCTATCCAAAGAAACTAATTCGAAATGAATGCATTTTGTGTAGAGTCGATTTGGCTTGAAGATTTATGGCCATTATTACGCCGAGATTTTAGTTTACTTTTATTGAAAAGGACTATAAAACGGAAATTCATGTTGGATGCTTCTGGATAGTAAATCGATCGTGCAAGAGGCTGTAAAAATTCTCCTGTAAAAATGTTTGCGGATAATATGTTACAAAATCGCAAAAGAAGCGTTTAAATTAATTCATTTGAAGATGATGTGAACAATATTTTGGCTTCAAAGTTCAAAATTAAGACAATACATGGGCATCACATATGTATATACTGTATTTCGTATTATGTCAAATTAACTCATGCCCGGTAATATAAACAATAGTTACCCATTTGTCAAAGTTAATCAATGGATAACAGCAAAAATCAGTAACATAAAGGTTTGTTAGGAGATAATCATTTGTTAAATCAGTTGTTAACTTAACCACCGCTATTCCGGTAGTTACACATTTGTTAAGATTTACCAAAGCACGAAATGTGCCGAATGTCCAACGAAAGTTGCCGTGCATGATTTGCATCAATAGATGGCGGAACATGTGAACTTAGACGGAAAATCTATTTGACATTTTGACAGAATTTTTATTTTTGATTCAATTTGATCACTGATCAATTAATTTGGAATAAGATAGCAGCAGTAAGTTTAAAATATATACGTACTAGGTAGGTGTAATTTCAACATTTGATTTCTGACAATATTATCACTAAATTTGACACTATGCATCATAATGAGTAGGGAAATGCAGGATGCCGTGAGAAGAGCCAGAAATTTTACGGTACAAGAGAAACACACATTGTTAGCGATCATTGAAAATTATAAAGGAGTAGTTGAAAATAAAAAAAAAAACGGATGGAGTATCTATTAAACAAAAAAAAAAACGAAGTATGAGCAGAAATTACATCTGAATTTAATTGTCATAGTACTACTGGGTTAAGGATGAAAGAGCAGTTATTTACATTATACAACTTTATGAAAAAGAACAATCAACACGACCAAATCATTATTTTATTTGCCTTTTTTTTCTTATATTTTCATGATTCTTCTCTGAATAGTCGTGGTCTATGACGTCTATCATATATGTTGTCTAGTATATCGAATAGTTCTTCATTGGAGGACGATGATTAATCATTCCATATATCCGTTTTGGTTATAATATTTATAACAAACTTGACATAAGCCAGAAGCAAAACCTCAATTACTGAATTTCTAGGTGAAAACGTCAAAGTTTCAAGTTGGCCCCTCTATCGGAACCAAACTGCACTTCAATTTTAGTAAATTTAGAGTTAACTAGTTTACAACAACCATTAATCAGTTGTTAACTAATTACTCGACATTTAACAAATGGTTAAGTTTATGTTACTCAACTTTTACTTAACAATTTGTTAGTGCTAACAAATGATTAACTAATCATTTGGTTACACACGCTTTATGTTACCGGGCATCAATGAAAGAAAAACAAGAATTCTTCTGAAGTCCTGTCAGGAAGACCGATGATTTGACATAAACTTACAAATCACCTCACACACTGTAACTTTTGTCTTGTAAAAATTTTCAAAAAAAAATACACAACAAAAACACAAAGTAACGTATCCAGACATTCCATCTTTAAGCAAACTGTTGAAGAGCTAATTGCGAGCTTCCAACTCCAATGCATTCAAATTATTTTACACATTCCACGGACCGTTACCAAACATTTACTGGGAGATCGAAAGAGTGAATAGTACTAGGATATCGTGGCTAATTTGCTAGAAAGCTATAAAAATTTAAAATACCGAATGTCACTCAAAGTCCATTTTTTGCGTTGGATTATTTCTTGCTAATTGCTAATTTAGGACAGATGAGTGATGAAACTTCCATAAAGACATTACAGAAATGAAGAAATAATATCTGTGTCATGATGAAAGATTTTTGTGTGGTTTCTGATTAGAGAAGGCAACAGCCAACATCAAAGGAAGAAATAGAGTTGTTGCCTTATGCAAAACTTTGATATATCAGCAATTTTCCTTCTTATACCAGTGAAGTGTTTTTGCATTCTTGATACTAACCAAACATTCTAGTATTTGTTATGTCAGTGTGTGACATTTGTGAATTCTTCTTCGCCGGTATACAAATATAACCATTTATAACCGTGTTTGAGTGAAATAGAAGAAGCGCCATCTTTAAAACAATGGCTGTATCACATATATATACCTATTAAACATAAGTACACTGTAAAAAAAGTTGCAGTAAAATTACATGTAAAATCGTTGGTAACAAAGTTGCCTACAATTTTACAGGGAATTGCTTCATAGGTAAAATGTCTACCATCTAGTAAATTTCACATGCTGATGTGGTTTTTCAAGATTGTACTGTAAAATTCGTATGTAATATTTATATGAATGCTATATTTAACGAACACTGAAGTAATTTCATATGTATTTTATAAAGAGAGCAAGCAACTTACCTAATTCTTTTATAGCACCTAATAGGTCATAATGAATCGCTCAACCAGGGATCAAGAATGAACACGCTTACGCGAAACCTACGATTGTTTGTGACGTACAAGATATCCCTGAGCCAATAATAAGTTCGACAAACGAATAGAATTACCTACGCGCACAGATAAATAATCCAATAACCAATCACATTGCGGAATGTATGAATTTCGTATTTTCCATGATATCTACAGTTTTACCCGAAAATTCAAGTAAAAACAAATAAATATAAACGATCCTCATATTTTTACAGCAAAATTAATAGTTTACTAGTAAAATTACTTTTAAAGTGCACTAAATACCCCAAAAAAAATGTCAATTTTACACTTTTAAGTAAATTTTGAGAGTAAATACAAAATTGTACATGTTTTTTTTTTGAATTTTTGTTACATCTTAACCCTACATGAAAAAGCTATAAATTTTATATATAAATTTCTTTTTCCATGTTAAATATCCTAGAAAAAAAACATGTAAAACAAAATGTACATGATTTATTGTGGTAAATTCACAACGTTATTACATGTAATATTCCTGATTTACCGTGGCAAAATTACCCTAATTTTTTACAGTGTATATGTGTAGAAAACTTCGCCATAATAATAATGCTTAGATCACAGAGCCTTTTACAAAAGTGTGGACTGGGTTTGGAAAAAAAGTAATTTGAACATAATAATTACATTAAATTAACCGCAATTGTGGTTAACGTAATCCTTATTTCTTAATAATATTCACTTTGTTAATTGAAGAGCACGACATGTGTACATCTCGAGGGATGTTGGCAGTTGGTGAATATAATTATTACTGCTATGCCGATGCCCGTCTTAACATTAACTTTTTTGCTTCAGAAACAGCGATTCGAAAATTTGAGGTATGTCCAAGATCTTGGCAGATCGACGTCCTTCTTAACATTAGCGGAACTCAGAATATTGCAATTATAGTAAATTAATTATTAATTCGATCCCTGAACTAGTGTTCGAGTACTATAAAGTTTCGCAGTATAAAAATTCTCGTTTATAACTTTTTCCCACTGCATCATACGCAACCTATTATATTTAGCACTTGTAAAATATTGTAAAACATTTCTCAACGTTATTTTCTGATTGTGTTACAATATTTTCTAACAATTTTATGGCTTTTTTGTAACTGTGGTATACAAACCTGCAGCGACATTGTTTAAAAATGTAGCACAGTACTAAAAATTCTTACTACAATTTTCCTCCAGCAGTGAAGTGTAAATATTATTATGCGGATTTTTCTCTGTGTGGTTATACCACCATCCTCCTTTCACACTGCAGCGTAATAACAGAAGCTAATTTACAGCCTGTGATATTTAAAATATCTAACAGATTCAGAAAAAGACCCAATATGTAGGAATTGGTAAAGGACAGAAAATTACTTGAAAAAATAGTTTAATGTAAACAAATAAATCCGTTTTCAACCATTAGTAAGTCCACCAGGAGGACTGTCCGTTAGCTTTCACTAAGTAGATAAAATTTGTTCTAAAATTATTTAATTCATACAAAATTTTTCTAATGAAATAATAAACACATCAATAAGTTCTATCAACCACTAAAGTTTCTTCAAATACAAATAAGCACGCTAAAATTTTAATAGGTAATTGACTACAATGAAATATTATTTATTCTTCCTTTTATGACAATAAATCCATCATTTAATTTCTCTTCCACGTCTACTTATCATTATTTACTCTCGACAGATTTTCTATGTGAAGAAAAATGATATTGACTAAGCGAATCTTTTAATGGCTTGATAAATACCGACGTATCCTAACAAATAATTTCCAGGAAATCCCAACAATACAATTTCGAACAAAATCCTTGACCTGTAATTCTTAAACTAGCCAAACTTAAACGAGACGACATTCCGTAAAGTTCCATTATTATAAGTTAGACACAGGTAAACCTCTCGACAATCGACGAAACTCACCGAGTTTTTAATCTATTGTTACAGATGAAAGCCCTCCAATTAGAATGGAACTACAACTGGAATTCTTTGAACGAGAGACGATCTATAGTGCCGCTGGAGAATCTGAACGACCACCCGTCCAGGCACCAAAGGATCCTACGCAAGCACATTATGGACTTGGAGAAGTCTTCGAAACACCTGAGGCGCGCTAATGAGGAGCTGCAGACGAAAATTCTGAAACTCGAGGAAGAGATGCGGATACTACAGAACTCGGCGCGAATCGACGGAGATAGGAAAGAATACGATAGAATCAACGGAAACGAAGTGGATCTCTATTTGAAAACGCACAAGTTGAATGAAATCAGCGTTGGGAACTCGAACGACGCTGAAGTGACAAGCAAATTGATAGACTTGGAGGAGCAACAAAGAGTGAATACGGAGAATTTGATGAATATGACTCTACAGTTGACGAACTTTGACAAACTGCACATGTCCATGTTAGAGCTATTAGAAAACGTAGAGGGCTTAGAGAATAAGGTGAACAAAAATTTCCCAGAATTCAGGAAAGAAATATCCAAGTTGGAAGTGCAAATGTCGGAGACAGCGTCCAAAGTTTCTGCTTTGAAAGAAGACCAAAGCAATATTAGAGCGTCAATGAAGGCAATCGGTGTTAGCGTGTCAAATTTGAAAGATAAACGCGATGACGATCGCAAGAAACTGACCTACGTGATTCAAGACGTGGATATTTTGAAGACATCAGATACCCTACAAAACTCCAAACTTCACAACCACATCTTGAAGGTATGTATGCCTTATTTAGTACATATATTCATATATAAACAAAGGGTTATAAGATAGACTACAATTTCGGGATATTTTATTTAAAATTGATACTCACTTCCCATAGAGACTAGAATAACAGCCCTTCGAACACCACTGAAAACACAAAACAAACAAAATCGAACCGCACATAACCGGAAGGACGTAATTCAATTTTCCCTTGTGTTACTCTCCCGTCTGCCTGTTATACAAACGCGCCTACCTGTACATCTCCACCTGTAATATCGAGAGCTGCACATTCTGTGCACATATATGGACCTTCAGTTCAATTAAAAACACAATTAAACTCAATCTGAACGACGGTTTGTCAGGCCCAATTTAATTACAGGGCGCCAACGTACAGCAGGACACAGAGCTAGGAAAGTTATTTTTGTACTACCATTATAGTACTGAAAATATTCAACCATTCATAATAATCAATTGGAAGTTCTAAAATTATTGGAATATTGTATGTAGAATAGAATACAATGTAATTAAGATCAGCTGCCCGCGCTTGATATCAAAAAGATCACTAGATTGATTATCAACTTGTTCGTATTTACTTTGGTGGTTCGTGTTGCTTTCACCTCTGTTTATCGCCTGTATTCCCGCCATTTAATTTTTACATTGTTTTGCTTGGTTGTATTTTGGCTGATTGTATTACATCACAAAAATGTATTTAATTTTAACTATAACAAATTTCGAAAATCATGAAATTCACGCCTAGGATAATTAGCGTGCTAATTAATACAATATTTAGGTTGGCGTTACTGCGTAGCTGGTAAATTACACTCACTCCGAGTTACTCTATGACGTCAATTGGACACATGCGAGAACCTGTGATTGGTAGGTACTATCTACTTACGTCAAATTGGCGTCATAGAGTAACTCGGACTAGATATCTGAACGCACCTCTGCTGTGACTGATAGATTGACTATGTGCAATTATGTATATATCTCATTTTCACAGCGCACCCTTGATAAACATATTCTGAAATACTGAAATGTACAAATAGCATTAGCAAAAGAGTAAAGTTCCCAATGCAAACGTCACAAAAGATAATTCACGGAATGCGACATTTAAAAACTTTAATTTAGAAACATGAAAATCTACTCACTTCCATTGAACTTCATTCAAATTGAAATGGCGTCTGACATAACATATACCTAATAGTACGTTCAGAATAGGTGCAGGCATTGAAGTCAGTCACGACGAACGTGACATAAATCTGTTAAATTTAATTCCAGAAATATGAAGGGAAATAGTCTTCTGTGTGCGTACATAGAAATGGCGATAACTTCCTAAAATGAATATTTAGAAAAAAATCCAAAAACACGTAACATTTACTTTTTCATGTAGTTTAAATACTAAAAAAGGAAAATTGCATTTATAATATACAAGAGCAAGTATGAGGAAAAATGGTATTTTTAACCCCCTAACCACCCCGTAGGTACGCCACTGTTCTTTTTTCAACCTAAAATGTACGACTACTAACAAGGAACGATTTGATCTTTACCCGATCTCGATATCTCTTCTCGTTTCTGAAATATTGCAAAAAATGTGTTTTTGGGAGAAACTTTGAGCCCCCATTACACACCCTAGAACCAAATATGGGACACTAGAAAAAGTACGTGTCAAATACTTTTCGATGTTCCTACCAAATTTTATCAAAATCGGAAAGATCGACTTGGTGTCCTTCCTTGTTAGATGAATTAAATTAATAAAAAAAACTTTGCAAACTAATAAACTGTATTTTCTAACAAATTTGCATCATAATAGTTATTTGTATCACTAGGCCAGAAACTACTATATTGCGAGTATGAGTACGGTTTGTGGCACGAGGCGGTAGCGGAGGCCCACAAGTACGAATACTCGCAAAAGAGTTTCTGGCCGTGTGATACACAATGTTTTTTGGACCGATAAATCTTAATTTTGAATTGAAAATAGAAAAGAAATTTTGACACTAGGGAGTTGACAGTACAAGTTGGCACACATGTTCACATACCTAGTATTTTGACGTTTCCGAGAATAAATCTTTTCTGTAATTTTCCTTCTAGTTTAATATCTATTTATCAATAATAAGTGCAATGAAGACACCAGTTCATCTTAGCATGGTTGAACAGTAGCTTAATGACAATTTATTACACATCTGTCATGTGAATCTAGGGTGGCCAACCTTTAGTGACATTTTTGCCTGCCTGGCCTTTAAGTATTACAAAATGAGTGTTTCTGGACGGAGACGCAAAAAAAAATGTTTCTCCACAATAACTTTTTTCTTAATTATCAATGTGATGATAAATATGTTAGCTTTAATTGTTGTTATTTTACTTTCAGGCTGAATCACAGACAGTAGAATTGAACGCAACCAAATCGACAATTCACCTAGTCCAAGAACTAAAAACCTTCGAAAAGGAATACAAAAATATCATAAACAAGCTACCGTACGATTGTAACTCAGTATCAGGTCCCAGCGGCGTCTATTTGATATCTCCCGGCGAGGGAGAACCCATAATGGCGCATTGTGACGACGGTTGGACGACAATTCAAAAACGAGAAGACGGTTCCATCAACTTCAACAGAAATTGGAACGATTACTCCAACGGCTTTGGATCGGCGACGGGAGAACATTGGTTGGGTAATCGACACCTGCACGCTTTGACGAGGGAGAATTGCACCAAACTTCAAATAAACATGAAAGATATCTTCGGAAAATACTGGCAGGCAAACTACGACGACTTCCGAGTAGCTGACTATACTATGGGTTTCAAACTGGTCGTAGATCGGTATAGCGGTAACGCCAGTGACGCCTTGGACTACCAGAACCGTATGGAATTCTCAACCGTGGATAACGACAGGGACATATCGAACACGCATTGCGCGAGCAATTACGAGGGCGGATGGTGGTTTTCGCACTGTCAACATGCCAACCTAAATGGAAGATACAATCTGGGGCTGACATGGTTCGATAGCACCACAAACGAATGGATAGCGGTCTCGCATAGTGAAATGAAAATAAAACGGAGAACCGTGTGTTAGGATAGGTATCAGTTGAGAACAATTTCCCCCGAGACTTGTTGATTCGTACATACACGTAACTCTTGCCAGTGGAAACCAAAGAATTCTAGTTCATTTCTACGTTAAGTGTATACAATACACGCTTATGTACATAAACGATATTTATTCAGTACGAGCTAAGTTACAATAATATTTTTAAAGCTTCCTGTACAGCGTTGATAACTTCAATTTTCATATTTCTAATATGACAAAAACATTTGAAATAAGCATAAATATATGCTTTATGCTATATAATATACAGAACCTTCATAATAATCACGAAAGCCACGTGACAACAAAAAGTTGCAGTAACCCCATGGCGTTGATTAGCATCTCAATTTATCAAAGTTACTGCCTTGTTATTACTATTCAATTAATATATAAATTAAAAATAAATCTAATAACGCAATTAAGCTAAAACAACTTGCTCAGAAATAAATACAAAATCTGACAACAATTCCGATACGTAATCTTCTGAAACATAACTTTAAACTGAATATATTCTAAATTCATTTCTTTAACTTAATTAAATATGTCGCCAAATACGGACAAATTAACTATAAACAACTATGAAGATGCCAATGATCGACTTTAGTGATAATCATTATCATTAAAATGCGAAATTCCCCAAAAGTATTTAAATCACTGGTCGTAGCTTTCGTGATACAAAGGAGTTTCTGTATATTTTCATAAATTTGACATAAAAGATGGAGAAGTATATAAGCAATTATGAAAACAATTCTTCATAAATATCATTACAGCATACATTTCGATTATCCTCATTTATTACATTTATACAAAATGATCATTTCCCCAGTGTGTAAACGCTTATATGTAAACATATCAAGTGAATATTGTTGTTAAAACATAAGTATTCAAAAGCATTTATAAACACAAAGTAATTAATATTATTTAAATCATTTCATCTACAGTAATTTTCAAAAAGTGCCATATGATAATGAGAACTATGTAAATTACTTTTTTTTGCTGATGCACCACTAATTTCATTTTATCCCCCTGAGCGCACGGCATTTTTAATTTTTTCTTTTTCATTTTTTCATCTCACAGTTACTGTAAATGTAAGAGATGCACAACATCCTTTAATTTAGTTTAAAAAGGTACATTTAACAGTATTTTTGTTGCTGTTTTAATTGTTATTGACAAGAAATCATCATCAAAAAATTCACTTTGACATAAACTTAAGGCTGAGTTGAGTTGTCAAAAAGCAGTGGTACCAATTCACACCTACTGACTGCTACATTGGCATATTTTTTTAATAAGATTTTCTAAATATTTTTCTCGGCCAAAAAATCTAATATAAATGTTGTACGGTTAGGTCATTTACAGTCCTCGAATTCCTGAAACTGAATTCCCGCGCTGAAATGACACCTATCGCACTCTAATGTAAATAACTATCACACAAAACATAAATCAATCAAGGCATGCCATGTTTTTACATATGAGAGTTTATTATCAAAGACATTAGATTTGTTCGTTTTGCCACTAGCGTCACGCAGCGAAACGCAGTTGTAGGCATTTCTGTTCGATTTGATGACAAAACGAACAACAATCAGAAAATCTAAAAGCTGGAGTCAATCCAGCGTTTCGCGGCAACAGCTTGCATTTCAAAACTTTACGTGGCGTCACTCGGCTAGATTTTCGCGTTACGACGCGGACTGCCAAAACGAACAAACCTATTAATTTTAAGGCGGCAAATTAATGCGCTAAAAATGTTTTAAAAATAAGTTTGATGTTGAAGTAGATACATCATTTAATTAATTTTATAAACTTTTTTTATTAAATAAAAACAGTACTAAAATAAATGTAAATAAATACAACAGTTGTAAATGAATGTTTTGAATTTTTAATAAAAACAAAATTACTTGTTAAATTGAAAACATTCCAGGAAATTGATTAACAATCGCATTATTCAACCTGAACTTCAAAGCATAATCCTTTTGACTCTTCTAATGTATATCATAGTTCCCAAGTACACAAAATTCAAATTTGACTTATATTAACTTCAACCTAAATTAATTAAATTTCTAGGAATGTAACACAAAACCATAGATAGTTTCGTGGCTTCAATATTTGACTTACGTGAAATTTGAATTTTGTTTATTGTGGCTATCACGCCACAACATGTGATTAATAGCATATGGAAGTGTACACATTCACCAACATTTTAATGCTGATCGTCAATACACGTGTAAAGACACATACCATACATATTTTTGTGTATTCCCGGAGAAGCATTCCTATTTTTGTAGTGCGTTTATTTATACATATATAGCGCGTCTCGCTGAGCGATGACCATCCCCTTGATAGGGCTATAATTTTTGTATATTAATTAGGGCTTGTACATAGTAGAATATATTATTTATTGTCGTCGTTATAAGGCACTATGATATGTTAGATCAACACACTGTATTTTTAATTAATGTGTAAATATATATGAATGACATTCAAAATAAAACCTTTGTACCAATGAGAAGTCTTTTCTTAATAAAAAGTATTTGTAAAATCTTGTTATTTATTTCCATTTTACCTAATTTACTAGTACTATAGTGAACACTAAACAGATATTGAATTTGTAATTATACTGTAGTGCAATGCAGTAAATTTGTGCTGCTGGTTATTTGATTTGAACAATGGAAGTTACAGTACAAGAAATACAAAAGAGCAAGTATACGAGAATAAAGCACCGAACTACATATTGTCAAGAACTGTTTTGGCAAGAGCCAGGCTTGGCTTCCTATTGTCTAGAACGAAATCCGAAAAGTGATGACCTCGGGCAGTTAACATTTGCTATTATAGCTATCCATTCTTGCTCAGATGATTCTTAGTGGCGGGCATAATCGAATGACAGAAAAGGAATCATTCAACTTTTTACAATCATTCGAGAATTTGGTTATTAAAATTCAGCATTCACATTCAAGATATTGATCAGGTTTCATTCGCCACTATCACACAATTATTGAAATGCTAAAAGATTAATGAATTCCATAAATTAAAAACAATGAATTAGAAAAACAATATATTTTGGAGATATATATACAAGTGCATAAAAAAAGATAATTATACTTTTTCTTTTGATTTCTTTTTCTTCCTCTTAGGTGCCATCTCTTCAGCATTACTTTCTTCAGCAAATTCCGCTGTTTTCTTACCACATTTACTGCTAACTTTTTTCTCAAGAACTTTTTCATTTGCTAGGGGCATCCCATCATACCCTTGCATACATTTCGATTTCTTCTTTCTTTTTTTAGGTGTTTCACTCTCTATAACAACTGTAGGTCCGCCCAAAGTATTTAACAATTTCTCTTTTTTTGGCTTCTCGCTTACATTTTTATTGAGTTCTTTATCTTCCGTTACTACTAATTCATCAGGGCTATCCTCTTCCTTCTCTTCTTTCTTTATCCATGTGAGTAAAACCAAACTCAAGCTAGTATTTCTACAACCTGTATTACAAGTCGCAATTTCTTGTATATTTTTGTTCCACAATTTTACTTCCCCATTACTCGCACATGTTACTAAATAACCTTTACATGTGTCTATATATTTTAAACGCGCACTGTGAGCTTCAATCTCTTTTGTACTTTCATCGCTAAGGTTAATTAAAGCAAGAGTTCCATTTTCAAAGCCAACTACTAATGTGTCATCATCATAAAATAAAGAACAGCTAACTCTATTCTTATGCTCTATAGCTCTTAATATTCCACCAGTCTCTATGCTCCATATATCTGTATGTAAACCACCACATAAAACAAATTTTATACCATCAGGTGCCCATTTTATGTACTGTAAACTTCTAGGATCCTTAGATTTACTATTCAAGTTGATAACATATGCTTGTCGTCCTTTAACTAAGTTCCAAGTTCTTAACGTATTATCAGCACCCAACGTTAATGCCAGTTTATTGCTAGGATGTACAGCTATGTCGATTATGCTAGCGCCTTTATGTGCTTTTTCCCATAACTTTTCCAATTGCCAGTTACCTACCCGTGTAATGGCTAATACACCATCTGAGCCACCACTGATTAAGTGTGTATGACCATCAGTAAATTGTATACAATTAACAGTACCATTGTGATGTGTTAGCATGCAGTGTTCTTTCCTCGATTTCAGGTCGTAAATCACAATACGATCATCTGCTCCTCCTGATGCTAGATAATGTTCACAATGTGCGACACAACGTACACTACCATTATGACTATGGGAAGCAAAAGTTTGTGTTACATCCACCTCAGTTTTGGTCTGTAAGAATATAATATACTATGTAGTAATAAATAAATACGATTAATGTTATAATTACCTTTACAACAACTCTATATCCCAATACAAATTCTTCGTACGTACCCAATATAATTTCAAAATTCTTAGGATATTTCATTTTGTTTGCAAATTATACCCGTAAACCCAAGTGAATTCACACTCTGTATCGTCTTTTTGTTAGGTTACGCGGGTTATGCTTACGCCATCTTACGCTAACATGGAATATGTAATTACTGGGTTTCTTCGATTAGTACAAAGGTTACACCCGTAGAATTACCAAGGAACATGTAACCAAGAAGGGACACTTAGCAAATTTTGTCAGCGTGGAACCACCATCTTTATTGAGTACTTCCTTAATCAATAAGAAGTCAAGCTCTCCCAAGGAACACCAACAAAACGGATAAACAGCGTAGGCACGGGGGCAAAAATTTATGCATTGACTGCTGGGCTAGAACGAACTCAAAAAAGATGGCAATTGTCTGCGCACATTCAAAATTTCCTAGCTTCCAGGTTGAGATATATGTATATGTTCCTTATGTTGTTGTGCCACCACAGCTGTTACTCACTTGAATGTACGTTCAAAGGTTATGAAAACTTCGAAAATAAAATCTGTCAAATGACTGTCAACCAACCTACCTTATCTATGACTGTCAAGAACTTTTTTGGCAAGTCGAGCTTGGTTTCCTATTGACTAGAAGGAAGTGAGGAAAGGTGGCAATTGTAACTAATCATGGCACTTCCCAATTCTACGCAATTGAAATTTGCTTGCTCCGCGTTCTTGTTTACGTATTCTTTAGAATTATAACATCCTGTGGAATTTCTGCTTATAAATATTTTTAAAATTGACAAAAAGAGAAAAAAAAGACATTTACAATCACAGAAAAATTAATGCTTATATGAAATAAAAGTGTTTTCTCGCAGTTAAGATTATCGCTTATTTTAAATGGACATTCAGGTACAGGTTTCATAAACACCAATTATTTTAGTATATATACATTTTTATTTTTCATATTCCTTTCAATTTAAGAAATTCTAAAACGTTAGTAAACAAACTATTATAAAGATGATCAAATTGTTGATCACGTTTTCTATCACATATTTTTTTTATTATATTTCACTTATAAGAGAAGAATCTATTTAACTGTTCTTTAATTAGTGAACACTTATTAATATCTTCACATATACAGCTTAACCAATATAGTAAAACTGGTAAATCTGTTTTTTGGATACTTAAAGACTGTAGGAATTCCAAACTTAAAATTGGTGGCCAAGTCAAGGATAAAACTGTTGATTTCCATTGCATTAATAAACCAGTGATATGTAATTCTAAAACTGTATCTGGTAACCTCTTATCTTTTATTGCTTTAATAATAGAGAGAAGAAGTGAGGGTAATTTGGGAGGTAGGTTTTCATTCCAATTGACCGTCCAAGTATCAGATTTACTTAATATACAATAATTATTAGCACTATTTTTAAAAGATTCAGGTAACAATGATCTTAATGCATTCAAAGTCTGGAAATCTGTAGTCACTATATTTACACCAGTTAAAACACAAATAAATAATTTAACAAAATTTGATTCACCAACATCAAAAAATACTTGTCTTAAATAAGGTGAAGGTTTAATGTCAATCTTCTTTGGAGGAGTTACAGGGTTTTCTTCGGCTAAAGAACAACTTAACATCCAAGAAAACCACAAATGAAGGTGAGCAAAAACTGCTGGTTTGCCTGTTAATTGTGATAAAGATCTACCTGTACTTCTGGTGAACCTTGAGCTTGTCTTACAGCTCTTTGGGAACGATGCTCTTGCTCTGCTTCATTTACCACTGCAGCTGCTTGTTTTAAATGTGTTACTATCTCTTTAATATGTTTCACTAACATAGGCCAAGCATTTAAAAGATGTATTTTATCTCGCATTAACATAAGAATGGTATATTTGCGATAAAAACCTCTAGCTAATGAATCCTGTACCAAAAATGTATGGGCTAAAACATGACCTCGTTCACAATCTCCAAAATACAAAGGTGCACCTTCACCACTAGTTTCCTCTTCACAGCTGAGACTTCGCACTGTTGCTTGTTTTAATAAAAAAGCAAGGTCTTGCTGCAAAGGAGTTCGTGTAGTCACATAACAACTTTTGTCATCCCTGCTGAATAAACCTTGATCTAGATCTATAGACTGACAAGAATCGCACCAAGGCACTGTTAAGGTATGTGGTCCTTGTTGTAGAGGAGGTGTTTCGCATCTTTGGGTGCATAATATAACACAAGGTCCATGGCTTTCACAAAAGTGACCCAGCGCTAGTATACCATCCATTGTTTCTACCAAACTTGAGCAAAGCAATCATAGTAGTCAATTACTTATAATCACTAATTATTTGAAAGTCAACATTCTCACATAAGCAAAGTGAACAAATCAGCACTGATGGCACGTATTCGTATTCATCATCCACAATTGGCGCATTTCATCTGACAGCCATGACTACCAACTACCTTATCTATGTTATCTATGACCATGACGAATGGCACGTAGCCACAGAATATCAAACCAGAATATTAGGTTTGTTCGTTTTGGCCCTAGCGTCGCGCAGCGAAACGCAGCCGTAAGCATTTCTGTATGATTTGATAACAAAACGAACAGCAATCAGAAAATCTAATCTTTTACGGCCACAGCTTGCGTTGAAAAACTTTACGCGGCGTCACGCGGCTAGATTTTCGCATTAGGACGCGGAGTGCCAAAATAAACAAACCTAATATCTCTGTCGGCTCTTTTGATGTCAATGGGCAAAATTTCGTGACCTTGAAGTAACTGTTGGGGCGATATTGCACGCAATACAAAAAATTGCGCGCAATACAAATAGCGCATGTGCATTCAATGGATTTCGATCAGCTGTGTGCAATCTTATTGATGTTGCACGGATTAGAACGTGTTCAGGGGGGGCGCACTAAATACGATTTGTTTATATCAGCGTGACGTCACGATTTGTTGTGGGGTACAATCCACCAGGCGGCGCCGAATGCTGGAATAAATCATGTGTTACCGCCATTGTTGTTTTTATGTCATTTTGGTTCTGATAACGTATTGAGTGTTATCAAATCAAAAATTTTTGCGGCTTGAAAAGCTGTTTTACGAAGCCTTCTTTCTGCACCAAGTAAGTTAAAAAGTGAAAATTGTTGTGATAAAAGTGATTTACTGTACGATTGTTGCTTTAGACATGAGAGGCCGTTCCTGTGGAGTAATGGGTTGCACTAACCGAACATCTTCTAGACATCAGTTTCCTAATCCAGAAAAGGATACGGAACGCTTCAATAAATAGATCGAGCATTCTGGTAATGAGAAATTGCGAAGTGTGGATCTGCACATAATTTATCAAAATTATTGTATCTATCATATTCATTTTGCTCAAGAAGACATATCGTCTTAGATGTTTTTATGGAAAACAGCTATCCATCATTATTCCTACCAAGATTGCCACTGACAACAGGTAATTATTTCTTCTGTTCTGTATGTAGTACGTCGATAAAAGTCAGATATCCGACATGTTGACTTGGATTTTGCTTTTTTCGCGACATCTCAATTTCTGGTACTTATTTTCTAATCATATGTGGTTATGTAAAAGAATATACTTTACTTTATAATTTATACAAATATACATATATAAGTTAAGATACTTTCTGTAAATGTTTCGATGAAAATATATGTGTAATTATAGAATGTGTGGTCGTTTTATTCATATTATAACAATAAAATGTATTAAAGGAAGGCTGTGTTACCACTTTTGCGCAATTTTCAACATATGAATTTCCATATGTGAAAATTGCGCAAAAATGGTAACAACAGTCTTCCTTTAATACTCTGAGGTAAATTTAAATAATTTTCAAGTAACCGCGCTAAATGTCCCTTAAGCGGGGGTACATATCGCTAGATGGCGCGAGTAGCACAGTTACACGAATTTCTTAATAGTGACCCATCTATACCAACTACCTTATCTATGAACGTGTTCTAATATTTCATTGTGCGCAATTCTATTGCACGTAATACGAAAAATTGCGAACTGTAAAGCAGTCTATAAAATGTGTGGGATTTGCGAAGATTAATAATTTTATATAAACGTTGTAATTTTATTCATTTTAATATAATTTCACGCGTTAAATCTATGTTCAATATAATTATAGGAACTTAACCATCACATTAGCTTTGTTTGTTTGTCTGCTTGGAGCAGTATCTACTGACGTCATCAGAGTAACTTGAGAGCGTCTCAGAGTTGGATTTAAAGATGGTATAAACAAACGCGCTCGATTGCAATATAACCTTAATTTTACTATTTACTATTGTCAGATTGTCACAGCTATTATGAATAGGAAAAGTAAAAATAATTTTTCAAATTAATGAATCTAGACTACAATAAAAATGCATCATATACTAGTATTTATGTACCTGCCAATTGGAAGTTTTCAAAATATAATGATCATTCTTTACATCAATCACATTGGTATCATTATATTATCTATTTCGAGTTATAAATCGGATTACATTTACAAACGACAGTTTACAACACGGTGTTACTGCGATTAGGTTATGTTGCACAAATTGCTCGGACGTCGGACCGCGAGCAGGAAGAGCAACCTCTTGGTGATCTGGATTTGCTTGCTCTAAACAAACAAACACGCAGAAATCATGCTCTAAAATACAAACAAGCGTGTAAAATTCCTCGGATCTGCTTAGATCAGACAAACAAACAAACCTATTTATTGTTATAAATATGGAGGTTAGAGGTTAGGAATCTTTCAAAACAGTGTTGACCTGGTATAGTTAATAGAAATTCCCTTAATTCGTGAAAACCTACTAAATTACTGCTTTGTAATTATGATTTAATATCTAAGAAATAATACAGGTCATGTCTTCTTTAGAAATAGAGAAAACTGTTGAAGCTATTAGTTTAGATGATTCTAGCGAAGAAGGTAATTATACTAACTACATAACACTGAAAATTCGTTATTTTGATTTCATACGTCTAGAGGATGTCACACCTACATTCCCTGTTGCGATGTGGGATTTCAACCAATGTGATCCAAAGAAATGCTCTGGCAGAAAATTAGCTCGCTTAGGATTAGTAAAATGTCTTAAAATTAAACAGCGATTCCCAGGACTAGTGTTAACTCCAACTGGAGAAAAATGTGTAAGCCCTGCAGACAAAGAAATAGTAGATAAAAAGGGTATCGCAGTAGTGGACTGTTCATGGGCCAAAATTGATGAAACCCCAATTGCCACTCTTAAACCATCCCATGGCAGATTATTGCCATTTCTAGTAGCAGCCAACCCTATAAACTATGGAAGACCATGTCAATTGAGTTGTGTCGAAGCAATTGCAGCAACAATGTACATAGTCGGCTATAAAGAAATGGCAGGACATTATTTGAATAAGTTTGGTTGGGGACATTCCTTCATTGAGTTAAATCAGGAATTATTGGATAGTTATGCAAGTTGTGATGACAGCAAATCAGTTATAATGGCACAAAATGTATATTTAGAAAAGGAACAACGACTTCAAAGTGAAAAACACAGTAAGTAAATTTAAAAAAATGCACTATATCAAAATATATCATTCACTTTTTCATTACAAATTTAAGATCAGCCAGATTTTCCACCATCTGAATCATCATCGGAGGAGGATGAAAATAATGAGAAATAAATGTTATAATTATTTATAACAAGTGGATTTACAGAAATCGGACCATTTAAAGTTGTCTGTGAATTATTATAAAAGAGAAACAAATAAATTTAAATGCTTTCTCAATTGACTGCAGATTACAGGTTTGTTCGTTGGTGCTACACCAATTATATTGGTGCATATTTTATCTTTCTAAAGTACGTAAACTGCGAATCTTCTATCCTATTTTAATCATAAGCTAGTGTAGAAAGTGTGCCACCAACGAACAAACCTTACATGATCTTAAACAATCGAAAGATGTGGGATTATATAAATACACAAAAATCAATATTTTTTTTATTATTAAAGTCTATGAATTTATGCCATAAAATTTATATTTTTTACGATTAAAAATACTGTAGGTATTTTTTTATTATCTAACCATTGTCCTTATATATTATACAAAAAGAGATAAATAAATTATTTCTTAGTCTGTACAATTTAAGTCGTCTAAAACAAAATTTCCAATGTAGTAATTTCAGTCTATCTGTTCATGTTATAAAAGTAATAACAATTGTTCACGTAATATAAATACAGTGGCTATTTGCATTAAAATTGAAGATTTTGAAAACCGCAAATCTTTAGGATGTCACACTTTGTGGTGTTTCTTCAGGAGACCTGTGAATAATAAATTTCAAGCGCATTTGAAGTTCTGGTCTCAATCTCTTCACAACAGTCTCAATTTCATTCTTCAAACTATATCCAACGAACATATATTTGATATGGTACAGCAAATCGCATATTTGATCCATATACAATAGTTGAGGCTCCAACTGATCGACCTGCGCCAACAGCTCATACAGTGCCGTCGTTAAATCGACAACAGCCATATTAAATCTCGGCAGAAACGGACCAACTAAATGGCAAACGAATAAAAACTGCGCTTCAGATCTAACAACGGTCTGTAATTTTTCTCGTACCCACGTGGGAATCGTCGCTATCTGACCTGGTCCGGCATGATGCCAAACGGAATGAGCTAAAGCCAACATATAACTATACTTATTCTGTAACAATTGATAATGCGTCGCCTTGAAGTTAAATAAATGAAAGGGTGTCGTATTCCATTTCCACGTTTTTAATTCCTCGAGTGTTAGTAGCAATCGATCCAATAAAACGGACCAATAGCTCGACGGAAGGGCCGCTAATATTAGGCCGATAGCGTTTATCCATTCGTGTATTCTATCTGACGGAATTGCCGGAAAGCCTTTTACTATGACGTCCATGACGCCGTTAGCAACATAAGTTGGTTCAACAGATAATGCCATCAATTCAACGCAGGTAGTGTAGAGGATGTGGGCTCCAGCATTAGGGAATTCGTTAAATCGCCAGTCAATTAATGCGGCTACTCCAGTTACGTTACCAGCTAAAGTCTCCACTACTCTCCAAACCATGTGGATGTAGTAGTCTAGCGATGGGGTCCAAGGCTCAACTTCTCCTGGATTAAGATAGTTTTTATATTGGGTTGATAAAATATCCTTCAGTGAACCTATAATATGAAATAAATACGCAATTATACAAATTGTGAGGCAACTGTGTGAAATTGATACTAATACAATGGATTTGTTTTAAATCGATGCAACCTGTTTTTGCAACACACGAATTATGAAAATTACAATCTCTTAGAGTTCACAAAAAATATTGGTTTTGGTTTTAAATTTTTTATGTGAATTTTCATAAAAACTATTTTACCCTAATAGACAAATATCCCACTATTATTTTAACTAATTTCAAATAATACATAATAATAATAATACAAAATCGTAGGTAGAAAGCGTTTGCTTTAACGTTGCCATTACTAAAAGTAGTTATATAAGAGATGCATGTATATAGGGTGTGGCATTTATCTGTAGACGGTCTATTATGGCTAACTTATCCACTTAACTGAAATATGTTTTAAATAAAAGTGTTTCAGGATCACATACTCTATACCCCAAAATTATTTTTATGTATACAGGGTGTTCAGTTTAGCCTACGAGAATACCCTATATATTATTGCATTTTTTAATTCCTAAATGCAAAATTAAGCAGATTTAATTTACATGCCCTACACCAAAACCGAACGTTTGGGAGATATTCGACTTTCTAGAAAAAAACAAAAAAGTACATTTACATTTAAAAATTCAATACCGCCTTTACTTATAATAATTTTGTAGAATAGTTGTGAAAATGTGTGATAGTTTGTAACCAACAAATAATTTCTTTGTAGAAATACCCTGTACAGTTTTATGTCACAAGATACAGAATTAAATTCTCTTTTGATCACATATAACATTTCCTACAGCTAAAGTTAATACTTTTTGAGTAATTTTGAATAAACAATATTTTTTCAAATCAATACGATATTTTTGGTAGGTACAGGTGAACCTCAACTTACGAACATAATATGTTCTATAAAAATGGTTCGTAAGTTAAAATGTTCGTAACTTGAAATGGTAATGCCCCTTGTAAGTTAGCATTATTATTGCGCGCATATAAGATTATGAGAGTTCGTAAATTTTGTGAAATAATAAAAAGCAAATTACATATACACAAAGAATTTATATAATAGTACTTTAGTACACTTGAAGAAAAAACTATCCAAACGATGCGAGCGGCAGCGAGTGAGACAGAAGATATCGGGTCCTTCTATTACAAGGAGCCGGTATTTTCCCTCTTGCTTGCTCAGGCTTGAATCGTTCGGTTATTATTTTCTTCAAGTCTACATACATAAAAGCAGAATTTTAAATAAATATATCTTATTACATACGTTATAACAAAAGTTAATTGTCGGCACATTCCTTATTGCAAGACAAAAATAATTGTGTACATCTGTCTGAGCTTTCTTACATATGTATGTAGTGAAGTTTGATGTTTTAAAATAAGTACATACTTCCTAATTAGTTCGAAATTGTGATTTATTTACTATATTTTAAATTATCTATCCCACTACCGGTTTCGGCATAAAATACGCCTTCTTCAGGTGCATAAATAGAAATAATTAACTGAAATAGTCAATTAAAAACTATATTGAAAGATCGAATCCAGACATAAGTTAAACAATTTTCTTTTTCACATCTTCTGGTACCCTAGGTCCTTTATTATATCTTTATATAAAAGCCTTTTGTTGAATCATTTGAGTATTTAAACAATGATTTTTTCTATTTAAATTCTAAATCCATGTTATCAGACATTGTTCCATTTTTTCAAAAGTTGTTTTGTCGAAATAATTACAGATTTAACAGAACCTGCATTTTATACATAACAGGATATTTTTTGTTTTTCCTTAAATTTATTGCTATTGTGGGACGATTCATATTGAAATAACGCCAAATGAAGCAAAAGATTCTTCATTTTCACATCGTCTGTTAAAGTGCATTTTTGTTTCAATATCAATTTTTCGGCGTTTTATAACGCGTGTCTTACTAACTCCATGTTTACATTTCCCCATTTTTTTTAATTGATAAAAGGCTTTGAATCATTAATAGACTTTCTTACCGTTTACCGCACGTAGAGAAACTAATGAAGGGATTCTATGCATATCTGTAGCGTCTGTAAAATTACGGACTTACAAATAACCTTGCAGACGCTATAGATATGCACAGAATCTCACGGCAACAGTTAACACATTGGGTACACTTGAAGAAAAAAGTATCCGAACGATGCAAGCGGAAGCGAGTGAGACAGAAGATATCGGGTTCCTTCTATTACAATGAGCCGATATTTTCTCTCTTGCTTGCTCAGGCTTGAATCGTTCGGTTATTATTTTCTTCAAATCTACCTATATGCGCACGGACGTATGTATGTGCATGTTTCAGTTAAAACAGGGAACTACGAAATACATGTTCGTAAGAGCAACAGAATATGTCCATTAATCAAATAAGCGGTATCAATTTTGGCTGTTCGTTACTTCGAATGTTCGTTAGTTACGACGTTCGCAAGTTGAGGTTCGCCTGTACTGTCTTTTTTTAATCTAAAATTGACATTTTGTAATGCAAATTTGACAGGTTATTTTATTCATTCACCTTTAAATTATTCTATTGTAATTTTATAGCTCGATAAAGACTATTAACGAAACGTCGCTGATAAAAAATTAAGTTCTTACAAAAATAAATACATATTAGCTCATTCATCGCTAATTTTCTTTTGAATTGTTACAATACGAGCGAAGATTTCAAGAAAAAAAAAATCTGTATTTTGTAACATGATCGGTGATTCTGAATAGCAAACGTTATAGTACGATTTAAAATAAATTACTTACCTAATACTGCAGCAACTAATTTTCGCTTCAAAGGTGGCCGATCATATAACTTCCTCTCGTAGTAATGCAACGTGTTATACAGATAAGTTACAGGACGATCGTGAAATTTATATAAGCATCCTAGGTGTTCCAGTAAAATCTCCAGACTTTTAGTGACCTGTGGTATCTCGAGAAAACGATGGACTACTATGTCGAAGACTGGCAAAAACCTCAAACAGACATTTCCAAAATAGGGATGATATCCGCCACTAGTTTCCTCGGGTGCGAATTTTTCGGGATATTTCCTATGAAAGTCCAAATGTTTCTCATGCCAATTCGTTTGGTTCCAATGATCGGGAGAGTTGTCTTTGACGAAATCTTGCACCCTATTCCTAAATTCCGACGCTTTCAACAGGACAAGCTGTATCAAGAACGAACATACTTGCGCCTCACTTCCTTCTTGCGTACGCAATGCTAAACATAACACCAAGCGGTCGATGGTTACTATGTTGTATTTCCAAATCATATCGTTGATAGTGTCGACACACTTGTTAACATGCTGACCGCCGGGAGAGTTGCTAAATTCAAACACTAAACAGTCGCAGAATTTCCTAAGGTGCGCCGATAAAGCCCGAGCGCCTATCCTTTCGAGTATCTTGTAAGCAATTGGGCTGATGTGATCAGTCTCCAATAGCATCTTCCAAAGCAAGCATAGGAACAATGGTGGGGCGCCAGTGACTCCAAAATGAGCTAAGATATCGTTCTCGTTATTCATTGACGCCCACTTCCGGTATTCCTCCTCAACGGCTTTTTTCAATTGCTGCTTGTTTTCCTTAGGTACCGCGTGCTGAGTAAAGAATTTGGCAAGTGCCTCGGGGAAGCAATCCAAAGTGTGGGGTGCCCATGCGTGTGGCGTGCTTTGAACCACCGTTGCTAACAACTCCGTACACCACGAACCATCAGCTCCCGTTACGTGCGTCGCTCTTGCTAAGGTCAGTACCAAAACCCGATTTAATTCTTCCGATTCTGCTGATACTAGTGTTTTCGGATCTGAGAGGAACCTAGATAATTCAGGCTGTACTTCCCCGGATCCCAAACCGGTAATTAATCTCAATGCAGTTGATTCTACGCATAAATGTAATTGAGTTTGATTCGCTTGAGGCACCCCAGCTAAGGAATGTAAGTGACTTAGTAATTGCACGCGATAATGGGAATGTATATGATGCATTCTATAACTAAACATCTCCAATAAAGTATAAAGTGTAGCCCAAGCATGTGACTTATATACAGTTGGAAGCAATTGGCTTATGAAACCCTTAATTCCCAATGATTCAATTTCTGTATAAACTAGCAATCTGCTATACGTCTCAACCAATGCAGGGCCAGGTGATATCCCCGTTTTAGTCTGGGCTAATTTGATTACGTGTGTTACAATACTGTGTATTAAACTCATTTTAGAATGAACTGTCAGTGAGTCGAGAACAGCCATAGATAATGGTGTTGTGGGTAAAGTTGCTGCTTTAGCACTTCCTTGCACCGTTTCCACAAGGGCGGCCATTGGTTTGCTAAAGTAATCTTGATTGGTGGAATAGGCGTTGCACAATAACGCTATTCTGTAATCTTGTCCCATAGCTAAAGCGGCGTTCCCAGGGGGAACCAGGTGCTGCAGAAACTCATGGTGGGCTCGTAATTTGGTTGGTACAGACCAAGCCGGGAGGTTGGCTTGTTCTAGTTGAGCTTTTTTCGTTAAGTGTATCCAAATACATGTCATGGCCATCTGTCTGGTACATTGAGGTTGAGAAACATCTGGCACTGGTAAAGGAGGTTCATCTTCGGGAAAAAGTAATTCATATAACTTCAGTACTGGTAAGAAATTAGACAAAGGATTCCTTTGTATTGATCCAGAAATAAATTGTAGCAACACCCACATTAGTTGATCCCTACCTCTACGTAAATTTCTACCTAAAATAAATTCCATCGTAAAAATGAAAAAATAAATAATGATTCAGATAATTGATATCCAAGGAAAAGGGAAGCTATAATACAAAGAAAATCAGGCGCACATGATTGTGTCACAATTTAGTTATATATAAGTTAAGAATTTGGGAAATAAAAGGATAAGAGATAATTCCATTTTTATTTAATATGAATATTAAAAACATGGAATAACTGAAAAATATGTGTGAGTTCAATGAAAAAAAAAATAGTTTCTCACGTTTCATAGCATTGTTTTCCTTTTTGGAGCAATAAAAAAGCGAATCCGTGAATGAAATATGACTTTCATAAAATCGGCTCCCGTGAAAAATGTTTTATTATTTTTAAAAATATTTTTAAAAATTATTGGTAATATCAAGACCAAGACTATAAGTGTCCATATTGTATAGCAATAACAGAAAATGATTAGGAGTGGTTTTTAAAAATATCTACCAGATTTAGAGAAAGACGAAAAAGAAGTTAATAAAAGAGTGAGAAATCTGAACTTCTAACTTTGGAGATTGATAAAAAATTAACGACTAAATATTACAGTTAATACATAATTTATAATACAATATTCATACCAAACTACAGAAGCGAAAGTTGAATATTAACAAGTAGGCTACTGGCTGTAGCTAGAAATGAAATATTTTCTAGGAGTTAAGTCTCACAGTAAAAAGTAAGCAACTAATCAAAGATGTGCAAATAGAAGCACAACAAAACATAATTGAGAAGAATCAAAACTGAAGTGGTTCAGACGCATTAACCAAATGCCACAACAAAGAGATGGGAAGCAAAAATACAGCAGGAAAGGGACAACCACAGAAAATTTAGAATGATGTGATCTATATTAAAGAAATAAATCAAGAATTGGACAGAAGCAACAAGATTGACAAAGAAGAAAATGGAATGGATAAAATTCATACAATTGAATTAATAATATGAAATGTACTTGGCATACGACAGAGGTAATATATTACATATATAAAATAACTCACCCTGAAGCCTTTCTACAAAAGCCAAAACTATATTTGGGAAGCTTGAGAATTGAAACAACACAAAGTATATCAATTGTGATGAAAGATGGAGCCAAAGCCCTTGTGTGGTATTCTCATCAGTTTCTAATTCACTTCTTTCCATCGCATAAACTACTAATTCTACTAATTGTTCTTCCAAAGCCGCACAATGCTGTTTATGTTGCTTTTGTAAACCTAGCATTCCACAAACCATATCTCTGGAGTAAGGTTGCTTCAAAACATATCGTAAAAGTCCTGTTTGTTTCTCTAGTAACTCAGGTTCATACGGTAATGTTCCTTTTAAAGAAAATCTAAGTGTTACTGGATCTAATTTCCACGGATTCACCAAATGTTCAGGGCAGCCGCTGTGCTCAACAACTGGCCGCATTTGTGAATGCCCTATTATCGACACCATTTGGGCACAATCTCTGAAACTCCCAATATAGTCTGAAAATAACCCAGATAATCTCCAATGTGGTGATTCTGAATATTGTTTTTGTAGTTCATTAACTAATAAATATCCAGGTGAGAGACAGGCATCTCTATTTGTAATTAGCTGTGTCATATCTATTAATTCCTTTATAAGAGGTTGCAAACCTGCATTTAAAGTGCGGGGGAATGTTTTAGCTTTTTCGCAGCAGCCTTTCAAAATTTCTCGCACTCCTTTGTATTCTACTAATTCTACATTTCTTCTTAATAAACCAAAACATTCTAACCAGAAATCACTATTGTTATAATGGAGCTTATCGGAAGTTATCACTGATTCACACACCAATCGAGGCAATAATACACCATTTCGCATTAATTTCTCTAGCAATTCCAACAGTAACTGAAGGCGACTAGTTGATGCTGTCGAAGCTACCGTTAAATAGTGGCGCAGTGCTGCCTCTGTTTGCTCTTGGTTGAGAGTTTTGAAAGTGTTAGTAAGGTCCTTCAGCCAATGTTCTTTTTTAGCATTCTCTACCTCAGGGTTGCCTACTAAAAAACAACTGAAAGCTTCTTCAATATGATCCACACGAAGGATATCGTTTAAAATTGGATTGATAGCATCTGACATGTTGATTTCATTAATTCTTAAACTTTTATTTAAACTTTGAAGCACCACAAAACCCAATACAAACAATAAATAAGGTTATGTCAAGCATAATCGAGCATAATGAAGTTGTTTACGATCTTTATGACTAATTTCATTGTATTATTTATTGTTGAGGTTATTCTTATAACCTCAAAATATTAAACCAACTTATACGAAGCGTGGTTTATATAAATATAAATTAAAAAGAAAATGTCAAATAAAAATAAAACAGAAGAAGCTGAAGAGTCGAACGAAGCAATAGAAAATGCGTGGGAAATGAAAATACCGAGCTTTAAACCTGAACATAATCCACATGGACTATTAGAAGAGAGTTCATTTGCTACTCTATTTCCACAATATCGAGAACAATACTTAAAGCAGGTATGGCCCTTAGTTCAGAAAGCTTTGAGTGAACATCACATTAAAGCCGAATTGGATCTTATAGAAGGTAGCATGACTGTTCGTACAACTAGAAAAACATGGGATCCATACATAATAGTGAAGGCTAGAGATATGATTAAGTTACTCTCTAGAAGTGTACCATATGAACAAGCTAAGCGAGTTTTAGAAGATGAAGTTGGTTGTGATATAATAAAAATTGGAAAAATTACAAGAAATCGAGAAAAATTTGTGAAAAGGCGGCAGAGATTAATAGGACCCAATGGTTGCACATTAAAATCCATAGAGCTTCTAACAAATTGTTATGTATTAGTGCAGGGACAAACAGTATCGGCTTTGGGTCCATATAAAGGTCTCCAACAAGTAAGAAAAATTGTAGAAGATACAATGAAAAATATTCATCCAATTTATAACATCAAAGCACTGATGATAAAGCGTGAATTATTGAAAGATCCAAAATTAAGAAATGAAAACTGGGAGAGGTTTTTACCTAAGTTTGTTAATCAAAATATTAGTAAAAGGAAACAGCCTAAGAAGAAGAAGGAGAAGAAAGAATATACGCCATTCCCTCCAGCACAAACTGAAAGTAAAGTGGATAAGTTGTTAGCTTCGGGAGAATATTTCTTGAATAAGGAGCAAAGAAAAACTAACTCTCAAAAGAAGAAAGAGGAAAAGCAAAGTGAAGCCGCAAAAAAACGGGAAGAGAGGCGGCAGCAGCCATTTATACCACCTGAAGAAGTTACAGCAGCGAAACAACCTGAGAAGAAACAAAGTATTGTTGATATACAGAAGTTGAAAGAAAAAATAGCAAAGGCGCAAAAGAAACAGTCAAAAAGTGTTAAGAAACAAAAATTGTAAATTAATATTTATGCAATAAATTTGATTAAAAATGATTTTTTTGAAATGCTTCTTTCTTCCTTAAAACCTTTTTTATTTTAGGAAGAAACGGTTTTTTATCTTTTTTTTCATATTATACAAGTAAATTCATTAAGTAACAAAGTATACCGCTAATGTAGGTATTTAACATCAAACATTGAGGCTTTAAGATTATCTGTACTTTAAATATAACTGTTACGTATTACTCTTGTATGTTTGGTCTTTTTTGTATACAATTGAACATCCTTAGGAACGAAAAGACTAAAAAATTGTGAAAATTTGAGAATATTAAAAATTTATCTGAAGCTTGTATTACAGTAAAATCTGTCAACAACGTACAATCCTGGGCTCTATGGATTTGTCCGTTTTTATAAGTATATCTTCAAGATAATAATAAGACAGTGTATCGCATTTGACATCAAACATTTAGATCTAACAGACATAATTACCGCATATTTGTATAATTTTACCCTCTTTCAGGACTGACAGCCTTGTAAGAAACTGAAAATATTGCCATTCATGTCGAATTTATAATACAGTAAAACCTCTCTACAACGGACAGTCACGTACTCAACAGGTTTGTCCGATCGAGATGGGTGTACAAAGATGTTTGTTAAAAGTTCCTACTTAAGACGCTTAAAAAACAGGAAATAAAATACTTACACAAAAAGATGAACTATAAAACAGCAAAATATAGAAGAAATCGAAAATAAGTTAGCTTGTATATGTATTTCAGCTGTAAACAAAGATGGTATTAATGGTAAGAATGGTACATATCTTCTGAGCCAACAAACAGGAAATACGCAAAATGTATAAAAATATTTTAAATAATGTTTTGAGATCAAGCTGGACGTGATTAACATTTTTATTAACTTCTATAATTTGTTATAATTTCTATTAATAAATGGTTTCTAATCTATGCATTTTTTTAAGATTTCTTTTATAATAACTTTTCCAGATACGCAGTCAAAACGCAAGAAAATGTATCACAATACAATAAACATAGATAAAAAAACTTTCTAAAGAAAATGTATTGCGCGTTAGCTCAATAGTGATGTTAATCTTTGGTATTGATTACACATGATAGATAGGTAAAGTGATTAAAGATAATTGTCTTGCATACACCGAGTTGTAATTTTGTTTGTTTAAATTTGAACGCAATGTTAATATTGCCCCTTTTATGGAACGACTGCATGTATTGCAGTGGAGGGCGGGGCTTATTCGTAACTATGGCTAGTTTTTATACATTCGGTTACGTCGCTGTTTAAAGGAGCTCGCGTTCCGATCCAGTATGTGCACTGATTTCCTACACTTTCGCACTGATATATATTTTAAAACTGTCCGTTAGAAAAGGTTTCACTGTAGTAGTTCCTACTCTATTATAAAAGATGTGAAAAAAAAATACAATTACACATAGCTAGAAAAATGTGTGGTAGATTGCGGATTAGAATGGAAGATTTTAGGGCTAGATGTAATACTAAAGGAAGATATTTATATAAAAGGTGGCCCACTTCTATAAAATCAAATCTGTGATATTTACTATAAGAGCTTCATTGCAAAACTCAATTAAAACAAAATTCGTAAAGATACAGGCTCATTTTTTTAATTGGAACAGTTTTGTATTTAAAAATCCATCCATTAGTGGAGCTTTACTATATTTAATTTAATCAAGTAAATGTTCCACACGTATCAAAATAATTTTTTCATGATAAATATATATTTGCTACCTATTTACAATTAACAACTAAATATGATAATACAATCTCTAAAAAAAAAGTAAATTTTAAAATTGAAGTGGTACAAACACATTTTTTTCAGTTCAAACTAAATCCCAATGCGTTGCTTTTGGTGTTTCTTAATTGATAATTTCTTAACACACATAGATCTCTGGCAGCTAATGAACGTCCTTGAGTGGTATGCAGATCGTGTAGATGCAACAAAATCCCGGGTGTAAATAATTCCGGTAATGTCTTCAATAATTGAGATCCCAAAGTCGGAGGAATTGCAGTAAGGACAGCCTCAGATCGCGACGATCTAACTTCCACTATGCTCTTGATTAATTCGAATGTGAAATAAGTCTGTTGACTGATTTGACCGTCCTGCATGCCTGTTTCTAAAGTATTCAACAGCTGTCTTAACGCATCCAAGACATTATCTTCACTATCGGTCTTGAGCCTTTTGGCGGGTATTTCTTCCATGCCATCGTCAGTCGTGGAACAACACGCTGCATATATTGAATGGCTAGTTAAACGGGCTAATGTTGATAACTGTGGTTCAACTAAGGAATCTGCTTGTAATGTATTAAGCAGTATTTGGGGAAGACAACTAGACAATAGTTGATAAGCACATGATTTTATTTCTACATGAAATATTGCTAATGCTATGTCGGCACCTCTCTCTAACTGGTCCCTGTATCTCAGTTTAAGTAGTTCTTGAAGTACAGACGATACAAACCATCTCGCTCCAGCAGTATCCAAAAGGCAATGCAACGTCCTTGCAGCGGTATGATCCACCCATCCCCTATTTACCGAAGCTTTCCACGCTGTATTTAATTGTTCAGAAGCTGGCTGTCTCGACACTAGATGACCTCCGCTTTTCGGTTTTAAAGACAGTTGCACGTCTCTTTGCATTTTTTGAATGATCTCGCAAGTAAGTTGCCAACGTTCTCTCAAGCTAACATCATCCGCATTGGGTGCCGATAGTAGTAATTCATGTACCATATTAACCGGTTTTAAAAGGGTATCATGAGGGGCTGTTCGCATATAAGCGCAAAGCCAAGCCGCCGCCGCTAATGGAAGGCAACACATTCGCCCTCTTATAGCGTCTAGTATTCGTTTTACGTCGGAAGGAGCTAAAGCACCTTGCTCCCATGCTATAAGCACCTCCTTCATTACACCGGCCATATTAAACCAAATATCTTGCCATTTTATATTAACGGAAGAGAAATCCGCTTCACCCGCGTTGAATTGCCTAAGTAACGCATTTACCGTGGCGGGATCACAAAGTTTCAAAGTTGCTCAGGAGCTTTTGGTCGATTCGGTTCCACCATACAATTAGTCACCCATCTCTCTAATAAGGACTCCCCTCCGTCTAATACTGCAGATGCGCCATGTCTTTGGACGATCGCTACGAGCATCAAGAACGATATATCGAACAATTGCGATCGAGCTCTGTCTCCGCCAACTTTAGATACTTCGTTAAATCGTACTAATCTTTGCACTAAAGTTCGTAGTTGACCTTGAACCGTTGCAACTGCTAGTACGAGCTCAAAACTGTTACCCGTTAATACTTGATGCAACATGCCTGCAAAAGAAAGTTATAACACATCAGTTCAAATACAAAATACGTGAGTTCAAAAGTCAATTACGTCAAATAATTTGCTAAACTCTCTTACTACATTTTGAGAGCTTTCGAAAAATTTGGGATCGTGCTAATGGTGTTCATCTATTATTAAAATCTGCTTCAATGACGAATTTTCTTACCAGTAGTCTACTACTTTTTTAAAAAATAAAAATATAAAGTAGGAGAGGACTTAGTCTAAAGAAGAAGGAATGTAAATATCTGCGAAACAAAAAGTTAGTTGTTTTTTCCTACACTAATCAACATAAAATGTGCTCCTAATTTCCCAATTTAACCGACTACTTTAGGCTTTAAATGTATATTAGAAATACTGCATTTTAACAAATATAAGCTTTAAGTATCTAGAATGTTATTGTTACGGGCGCTTATTTGAATTAAATGTCTAAGTGCGCAGAAGATGGCGCCACCTGTATAGAATTGAGATTTTGGCGGAGAGCATCTCAGATAGTAAAACCATATATAGAGAGCAGTGTAGTATGCTTCATCGATACGTAATCGAAATTTCTATTGCGAAGAATATTCGGAAAAGATATCGACTGGGGTCCGAAATTTACAACCGCATTGTATATGCCGGAATTCATTTTTATTTGTTTAAGGAGATAATCAACAAGTATGTTGTCTGTTGTTCAATATAAGGTAGTTTCACGACTTTACTAAGGAGGATAGTCACGATATCCTTATAGGAAAAAATCCTGTACATTTGTTCCTTCCTTCAAAATCTACTGCTCCGGTTATTGAAATTTTCACTCACTTAGAGTTGACATTTAAAGTAAAAGGAATTATTCGAAATTTAATATTTTTTTACCCGGTAGAAACTTAAAGAATGAGAATAAAAAGTAGCGCATTTTTTTAATTTCGCGGATTTTTTTCTCGGTAGGTTATGTAATTTATTCAAGAATAGCCTGTAATATATCTATCCAATAGCAGTAGATTGTGTCGATTATTATTCCATTACGAACAAAGGAAAAATTGGCGGGAAAAAAGTGATTTTTTTTTTTCTTTTCACCCAAATCGATGAATTAACTATTTGCTGATGTTTAATATTGCCAGACTCCGATTCTTTAGGGCAAAAGAACGACCACATCATGAAAATAGTGGACGTTTTGGTTTTTATAACATGAGGATTTAATAAATAATTTATAAAATATTTTTTGGGGAAAATATACATAACACCTTCATCCACTCATACCTCTAATTATAAGGTAATTTATAATAATTATATTATTTTTATTATTAATAGATACTATCTATTTTTTTTTTATTACGCCCGAGTTCATCTAATATAAAAAAAATGAGAAATATTTCAAAGAAATTGTTGAAAATGTATAACATTTTGACGAATTTCACAATTCGCAAGCAAATGAGTCATGAAAGTTTTTTTTTTATTAATGCAAAACTCAGATCGAGACACTGATGTAGCACAATCTGGACCATTTTTATCAATAGATTTTTTTTATTTATATTATTTATGCACCAATAATGAATTAATGCTATAATGATTTTTTAAGAAATTTAGCAAATTCTTTTTGGAAGATTTGAATATCTTTGAAACTTTTAACTCTTATTGTAAGGTATCTTATGCTCTGTATTAAATTAATAAATCTAAAAATTCAATACAGTAAGTACATTCAATCTAAAAGTTAAGATGCTATTATTACCAGTAATGAATCATGGTGGCATAAATTAAAAGGATATGTAACCTTCTTTAGTTTACAGGTCTGTCTTTTTTAATAGTGGCAATTCTGGTTTAGTTTAAAATTTCATATTTTAGTATTTTCAGCTTTATAACTTACTTAATAAAGCATCCTGGATATTTTGATAATCAGTCGATAATGTTTTTAGTATACTAGCAACAGTTGGTTCAGCACAAATAATCACTTTTGGAATGGGTGAAGTAGAAGATTCAACATCAAGTTTCAATTCTGCACCAGATTCCTGCCTGGCAGCAAGCTGTTGTTTATTGGCTTCCGACAACAATCGTAACTTTACTAATTCTCCCAACAAGGTATCTAAATATGAACATGAATGCTGTGCATCCATTGCATCTAACAATGGTGAGTGTTCCAATAGCAATTCCACAGCATTGAATATTGCTGTACCATCACTTTTATCAGCAAGAGATGCTAGAAGATGTGGTACCTTCAAAAATGCGAAAGCACCCCATTGACTATCGTATGGAGTTCGACAAACATCGTGTAGAGACATTAAACTCCCCCTCATTATTTCAGAATACAATCTTGCATCTGTATACCCTTTTAGTCTTTGTATCAGCTTCAATCGTTGCACCAAATTTTGTGTTGAGGTTCCAGGTGTGCTAATCATTTGTATGCTAAACCAAGCTTGTATCAAACATCCTGGACCTGGATCTTTAGTTTGTGCTGGATTTAAGATTTCTAGATCCATTTTCAAGAGAATTCGTATTGAGTCTAGCAATTCTTCTCGTCCACACTCTAATTCCCGACATTTTTTACTAATCTCATTGTAATTATCTGGGTCCACATACTTTGCCAAACACATCATCGCCAAATAGAAAGGGCATGCTAAAAATGCTCTTAAAACAGACAGTGCCTTCTTATATAGCTGTTGTTGATTATAACATGATTGCAGTACTTGCAATAACCAGGAAGTCATGGCCTGCAATGCTGCTGCTAGTTTAGTTCCTTCTGATTTACCACAACACGTTATACCAGGTAAAATCCCTTCTAGGAAATCTAACAAGCTTGCCACACAGTGAGTTTTATGTAACTGCTGAAACTTTGCTAAGCGTTGCAAAACTGCCGCATGTGAGACCAATTGTGAACTAAGGGAATGTTTTAAGTAACTCAATACGAGCTGATTAGCGCCAGAACCAACTACAGCTTGTTGCAAGATGCAGTCAGCTAAATCGTAAACATCTCCACTCACTCCTCTTGGTAATACTGTTTTAATATTGATGCCCCATTGTAGATCAGACCATCTTTCACGCCAAGCTCTTAAAAGGAGAGCTTTTAAACAGGATGTTTTACTTGTGGTTTTTGATTCCATCATTTGGTATGTTTTATACAATTTTTTCTTACACATACTCTGCAGGATCTGTTTGTGATAGCACTTTTAGGGGTGCAATGGATTTCTACAGTTTCGTGTACATAATAAATATTTGATTTTATAGTAAATACACATAACCACTATCATAACCACAATAACAACATTCAACCACTTATATTGATAATTTTGACAATTGACAACTGACAACTAAAGAAATCATAGTTCAATGTGCTGCCACTGTGTGGCGTACGTCTAATGCATAGGTGTAAAGACGTTTTTTTTTTTTTAAATTTTACGTGTATAACACGTATTTAATCCGTGTTATACACCTAAAATTTTAAATTGCACAATAAATAGCTAGGTGGGAAAACGGCCTTAATGCAGGTCTGTGGTGTAATGTAATAAAAAACGACCTCTAAATCTTTCATTCAAATTAATGTTTTTTTTGACATCAATAATAATTTAATGAAAAAAAAACCTATAATTATTCGTAATTAAGTAACGATGTATACTTTAAAACAAAAAATGAATTCTAACCACTCAATTATACAATTATAATTTATAAGATAAACAATGCCATACCTAATATTTTAAAAATGTGCTTACTTCTTTTTCGAATTGTAAAAATGTATATATATTGAAAAAAAGCTAATTCCCGCAAAGTAAAATAATTTCATTTATACTCGAACAACTTGAGTATATTTGGTATCAAATTAAGCGATTTGAATTACCGAGTATTAAAACACCTGTTATAGAAGCTCCATAAAATAATACTGGATATCAAAACAGTTTCTACTGCTTCTGAGAAGTAATTTTCCATAGTGTAGGTCATATTTCCTTTTATCTATAGAATAGGTACTTATTCGCCCCGCCAATAAAGAAAATTTTATTCAACGCAGATACGAGTTCTATTCGTTCACAGAAAACCACGACCGCTCAGTTCGGTTTAGTTTATCGTGTCGTGTTGTTGTGTTGAACGCAAGCGCATAAATCCAACAATTCGTAATCGGCCGGCTTCTCTGTTTCGAATAGTCGATAATTTCATGGCCGCTGTATAACAACGTTTAGCCTACAGATAATCCCGAGAGAACATGACATAAAAAGCTCCATACACAGAATATTTTTAAAGGAACCAAAGGGAGGAGCCGTTGTAAAGATGCGACCGACAGACTCATGATCATTTGATTAACCGGCAGGTGCTTGAACGCATTGTCCATCGAGAAGAAGAGTATGCAAAAAGATGGATTCGGGCCTGGGAAGTGACGAAGAACGTCGCGGTCGTACCAAAGAGCAGAAACAGCGTCACAATCAACAACTCTTAAGTGCTTGTTTTCTGGATACGGGCGGTAATAATAACGCTACGAGTTTGGACAACGGGGATGTCGAGAGAAGAAGTCAAGAACGACGCCAGGGCGCTCTCCTCTTTCAAACATCAATACCACAATACTCCACCGTGCATATGCCGGAGTGTAGTCCACCTGACACACCCTATAATTCCATCGTGCACGTCGAAAGCGAGGAGCAATCTTTGGAGCCAGTGGATGTATTACATAAAGCACCATTGGGATTCTACGTGGACTTGAACGATATCCAAGATGCGGAACCACCTGCCCCACAAAGTGCGTCTGCTAAGAAGAACATCTTCTCCATGGTTATTGATTTTCAAGCCCCAAAAAAGGACATGCCACACAGATTGAGGAGAAGCAGAATTGGCTCTAGTACTAGCAGCAATAACAGTGATATGAAAGATAGTAGCAGCAGTGGAACTAGAGAGAATGGCTCTGATTCGAATGGACACAATGCTAACGGAGACGTTTCAGACAATAACGCAGATAGTGCATGTGGAATAGCCACAGAAGAATTTGTAGATGCGGATAAACCAAAGACAGAGATTACTGGCGCAAATGCAATTACTAACCCAGAAGACCAACATCCAGCTGCTACAAGTGAAACTGAAAGTAAACAGGTGCGTAATATTATTTTCTTATTTATCAAATCTATTTTTAATCACAGAAATGTATTTTATTTAAACTAAGCACCTTCTCAACAATGAGAACGAATTATATTGAGTAATAAGAATAAAGATAATTAAAGTTTCACACCATTATTGATTTTTTTTTTAATATTAAAATAAACGTAATTTAATTTTTAAATTGATCTTAATAAATAAAAAAACTACGTTTGCTTACAATTGAAAACAGATGCTAAAACAAGTATATAAATACATAAAAAGCAAATCGGATAACGTGGAAAATCAATACGGACAGAGGAGATCGTTATGATGCACTTAATGCTGTTGATATCCTCCTTCAATGAGTCACTTATTTAGTACCGCCATTCTTATTTATTATCCTTATCAATAGCTACTGTTGATGTAACCAAATCAGTAAGTTTCTTGTGTAGATCTTCCAAATATTTATTCCGTCAAATAAATCTCTCTAAATGAAGCAAATGACGTGCAACCTAGTATTTTTCGGCATTCCAATCTTGACCATTCCCTTAAAAATATTTACACAGCTTCAGTTGAAAACAGATTTATCTACATAAAGAACTCTGGTCATTGTCCTCATGAAATTATTACTAATACGCTATTTAGACACGCTAATATATGTCCAGTGAGCTATAATCTACTTAAAATCAAATTGCATAACGGCATAAATGTGATTACTGCTGTATTGTATCCATATTTTAATAATCAGTGTTAAAATGTAAGTTGACGTTCATAAATGTGGATAATATACAAATAAAACTTTTATTATGTATCACAATTTAAAGTTTCATTTGTATCTTAGTCATCGTATTAATAAAACAGGAGAAAGAAAAAAAGTTGTAAGATTTTTTGGGTATGTATCATGCTTATATATACATTACATCTACATATCTATTCAATTAAGTTTCAATAACGCCTAAAATTTATGTCTAGTGTCGTATAATGAGTGGACTTCTGTTGCAAACACTTCTTATTTACAACTAAAGTAGATTATCAAGTATTTTTATTTGTTTATTTTTTCTGGGAAATTGCTTAATGACCTTGAAACATATCATTGATTAACAAATTTACAGAAAATATAAACCTCTAAATGTTGTACTGCTCAATGTATAGAGAATGCGATCGTCGCCATTATTGTAAGACCATATTAACACAGCACGATACACTAATATGGATTCACACACTATGTCTATACTATAAAAAAAATTATGCTATTACATCGCTTTTAAACTGAATGCTTCTTATTTTTCAATGTAAATTGTCTGATTATCGGGGAAGCTATTTAATATTTGAAATATCCGTACTTTATCGCTACTTAAAGCAACAATAAAGGAAACATTGCAGTATTGCAATTACCGACAAAGATGAAAACCAAAAAAATTAAGTTTTAATCAGGCTTTTTTTTCTGGTGTATAGCTGTTATTTTATAAATACTATAATATTGGATAATCTTCAATTACGAATCGAGAAAATCTTCTTGGAAGTGTTATATAAATTTAAGAAACAATAGATTGTATTTAATTATACCTAGTAGATGTAGGTATGAGAGAAGGTTAACGTTTCCGGAGAAATATACCTGGCTATTTTTGTGGTATTAATTACGTATTACATGAGTCGAAATACTCACGCCTGTGAAGGTAATTTCTAGGTATACAGTAACAGGCACTATCCACTTGATAACCTAAATTCTAAAAGATAATTCTAACAAATAATAGTGTAAAAATATACTAAATCAAAATAAATTACATTTTAAACTCGGAAACTATACATAAACCAAAACAATGATTCAAGTATTAACTATTCTGCATGAAGCTGCATATTCTGATATTTGTACGGGTGTTTTTAGCAAAAAAAACTTCCCGATTTTTTACAGCTTGGAAAAGACTGATGTTTCTTCTCTTGTTTGGCATCCTTTAACTATTTTTCTACTGGGACTTTTAAAATCGGATTCATCTGATAATCTACTATAGAATGCCTGGTGCCAAATTTCCGAAAAATCATGAAATTTTTGGTCTGACAATGAGTATAGTACTCGATACTTGAAACTTTGTTTATATTTTGCTATATTTTCCAAATTTAAAGTATGTACCATTTGTTTCGTTTTAGTGTAATTTATGTATTTATTGAATTTTTTTAATTTAACTTGTATTTTTAATTTCGATTTTAGAGTAGGACACTAAAAAAGAAAGTAACGAGTTTTTTTTTTTTTTTTTTTTGACCACTGAGCTCTCTTAATCCAGGTGCATGTTTATGCAGTAGATTTAAAATTGAAAAGGATTTGAATATATAAATTGGCAGGTATAGCCACCCAGTGAACCAAATTCAAATTTCCCGCAATTATTTTTAGTAACTTCAACATTAAAGCATGAAATTACCTACGATTTTGTATTAGATTAATAGTTATTTGAATACCCTTAAGTTGAAGTTACTAAATATAATTGCGGGAAATTTGAATTTGGTTTACTGGGCATAAAGTTTTACTTTAAAATTTCCATAGATAATTTTAATGGGCTTTCTCAAAATTTTAACTATAATGGACTCTTAATTTTATGAAAGGAATAGGTTACAGTAAATGTCTTATGCGTATTTTGATAGTATAAAATACTAATAGGGATACACTTACATTATCGTCGATTTTGCTTATACACAGATAACTAATCTGTAACGAATTGAATATTAGCTTCTGATTGCGATAATTTTTGTTACTTACTTGTAAATAAGCACCTATATCATTCAGGTTATTATAAAATTCGGGTCAAACTTATATTTTGAGTTTGGTTTGAAAGAGTTACAGTTTAACGGTGTTTTAACTGTAACTTCTAGTCTTATCAATTATCTGTGTATAAAATTGCTATAAGCGGTTGATAGTTTTTATGAGCTAACTGTAAATAGAAATGATTTGATAAATTTTGTACTAATAAAAACAAATTAGAAGGGGTTATTTCGAATAACGGAACTATGTCAAGGCTTCAAAGGTTTCAGATACCTATATTTTTTAGAAATAAGAAGTTTCAATGTGTTAAATGCCATATTGAGCATTGAATTGTGTAACCACGGCCTATTTATTGTCTTATATTTTTGGTAAAATACTTACAAATCATATACTATGATATATCATCGGAGCCCTGCTAAGTAAATAACTAACTGTCACGTATTCTTCCAAGGTTTTGTCTTTAAATATATTTTTATATCTTAAATCGAGAATTTCCTTTATGTAATCTTTTTTTATATATTTGTGTAATTATCTCAAATTTGTCTTAAATGTTAGGTAGTGATTTTTTCAGGAAACGACGATATTCAATAAAACTACGCTTATTTTTAATAATTGATAATTTTTTACAACTTTCGATTTTATCGGTAATGGTATTAAATCTGAAATTGTGTTTTTTTTTGTATGTTTGAATTCAACATGATTTTTGGAATACAAAAACATGGCTTTTGAGTTTTTATTTTTCACTTCAGTGCAACGAATACGCGAATAGTTTAGAAGATTATAGACAGTGGCGGCTCGTGGTCGGCAACATAGGGTGTTCACAAAATCAAAAACATGCAATTTTTTAACTAAAATCCAATCATTTTTTTCGTACATGTCCTTCTTAAATTTTATTGTAAAGTCTCTAAATTTGCCCTTTGTAGATTGCGTCAAATTAAGTTCTGGTTTTGGTCTGCCCATACTTTTAACTTGAATTTTTTATTCATAACTAAACGAATTAAAATTGTCGTTCAAATATTGCACAGTAAAACTGTTCGCATCCATAGTTCTTATTTATATATTGTTTAGTGTTTACTTAGAATACTACTTTGTTCGTTTTGTGTGCATTTCATTATCTTTTTTTGCGTACTGTATATTTCATTTCATTACTTTTTTTACGTATTATATTGTAACGAGCGCCAACTTTTCAACTGGCGGTTCCGATAGCGTCCCTAGATGGCGTAGCATAGCGGAAGAAGAACTACCTACGACGAATAACAGAGGCAGCACCGGTCGAAGATTCCGAGAATATTCTCCAGAATCTTCGAGGACATTCTAGAAGGCCCCCGAACAATCTGGAAGTTTCGCGTCAGCTATAAAATAACGCGTCGGGTGGCCAGGAGGCAGTCAATCGATACGAGTTCGATAGTGCGGTCGCTTTGAATTAATACATGTAATATAAATATCGTTTACATAATAAAGACATTAGTGGTTAAGTGATATAGTTAATAAGCATTTTTAATAGATTTTAATTACCGTAATAGTGTTAATAGAATAAGTGAATTTAAATATATCGCCTGTGTGTTTTTCTAAAACCCCGACAACGTTTTAAAACGAAAAACGTTACAATTGTGTCAGGTGTGGGGTATTTGGCGATATATTTAGTGGACTAATAGTGCGTAATTAGAAACAATGGCAGCGAAATACTGTAAATTAGTGGACTTGAAAGTGGTAGATCTCAAACGGGAATTAGAAGAAAGGGATGAAGATACGAGTGAGGAAGGCCGAGCTTCAGTCGAGATTACGAAGAGCAATAGAAGCAGCTGGTGAAGATCCTGAACATATTTGTTTGAAGTGTCTGGTGGTAATGGCGAACTTCTAAAAGACTTACAGAAATTCTAGAAGATTAGAAGAGAAAGTTCTAGAAAATTCTCACAACATAGAAGAGAAAGTTATGGAAAATTCTCGCATTTAGAAGAGGAAAGTTCTAGAAAATTCTCAGAAAAATATGGAAAATTCTAGAAAACTGAAGAAAAGATTGAAAACATGGACGAGAAGAATATAGAAATTCTAGAAAACTAGAAGAGAAAGTTCTAGAAAAAATTGAAACATGGACGAGAAGAATATAGAAAATTCTAGAAAACTAGAAGAGAAAGTGACAGAAAATTCTAGAAATTGGAAGAAAAAAATTATAGAAAATTCTCTTAATGTGAAAACACGAATTAATGAACAGAATCGACGAAAAATCTAGAATGATTGAAGAATTGGAGCGATCGCATGAAGTGCTAGAAGAACAAATTCATTCTGAACCATACGAAACACGGAAGAAACTGGAAATTCTACCAATACGGGAAGCGCTCAGATGGAACCAAGAAATCAGTGCCCATCTGTACGGTTCAAAATAAATGTGACCTGCCTACATTCGACGGGAAGACTCCCTTGGAAGACTATTTGACGCTGCTGGATACCACAGCTACGGTATATGGCTGGACGGAAGCTACCAAAGCAGCCATGTTATCAGTAGCTCTGCGCGGCGATGCTTTGAAGGTACTCCAGGTTATTCCTTCGACGGAGCGACAAATTACCAAACGCTACTTAATCAATTGGAGATGCGTTTCGGTAACAAACATCTGCAGCAAGTATATCGCTCGCAGTTGAAAAATCGCTGTCAGAGGTCGAACGAGACTCTACAGGAGTATGAAGCTGACGTCGTTCGTCTAATAAGAGTGCGTACCCAACGGTACCGGAAGATGTGTGCGAGAGTCTCGCTGTGGAAAAATTCCTGGATGGCCTGCTCGATAAGGATACTCAACAGGCAGTAAAGCTCGCTCGGCCGCAAACGTTGAACCAGGCTTTAGCTCAAGCACTAGATTTTGAAGCCGTGAAGCAATCGGTCAAAGACCTGCTCGCGTCCGTGTTCTAGGGAGTCACGAGGAAGAAGAGCCATTAGAAGGAATTATGACGAAATTAAACGAAATGATGACGAAAAATATGACGGAATTGATGACGAAAAATATGACGGAATTGATGACGAAAATGGAATCCGTGCAAACTAGGCAACCAGGAAGACGATGCTGGAATTGTGGAAGGATGGGGCAACGTACGTAGTCGGTGTCCCGATCCACGAAAACCAAAGCCGACGGAAACTAAAATGGGCCGACGAGAAGGGCGATCGTCGACCTATGTAGCTGATGCCAGTAACACCAGTGATTGTTGCTTCAGTGGGATGTAACCTAGCAGCCTCGTCGTGTAGGGGCATGTAAATGGGAAACGAGAGATTTACTGCTAGATACTGGTGCAACAATGACAATTCTTCGGCCGGAAGCAGTGGGAAAGAAGAACCGGATACATCCAACCAGATGGACGCTACGTACGGCAACTGGGCAATCAGTCAACGTGTTGGGGGAGACGATGGCCCACTTCCGTATTGGTGATACTGCATGCCAGTATCGTGTAGTAGTTGCAGATATAGAACAAGACGTAATCCTCGGAATGGACATAATGACAGAATTTGGGTTCAAACTGGACTTGCAAGCAGGAGTGTTGAAGGTTGGCAAAGAAGAAGTTATTCTCAACCATAGCAAGAATATGTCGGCCTGCGTAGTGTTGGCAGAAGAAGTAACTGTGGCGAGCCGCAGTGAAACCATTGTGGAAGCGAGCGTGAGTGGAGACATTCCCAAAGGGCAAGTTTTAATGCTGGAACCGGGAGCGATTAGCGGTCAAGGTCGTGGAATACTGGTCGCTAAGGCAGTGATACAAGCTGGAGAAAAACTGCCCGTCCGACTTATGAACGTCAATAGTTATCCAGTAAAGCTGAAGAAGGCGTACCTTTGGGAAGTTGTGCTAGTGTGTCGTCGATTGTCAACAAAGAGGATGGCGTAACAACAACTCCAGATCCGCTTCCTGGATGGTTGAATAACTTCATTGACTTGTCTTGCAAGGATTTGACAACACAACAACGCCATACCGTGAAACAGCTGCTTGGACGCTACCAAGATCTTTCCAAGCAGAAAACCGGAACACGAGGGCAGGACTAATGTTGTACGACATCGAATAGACACTGGAGATGCCCAGCCGATCCGCCAAGCCCCCAGAAGATTGCCATTGGCGAAACGAGCCGAAGCAGAACAAATTATACAGGATATGGAGCAGGATGGCGTAATTGAACCATCGAACAGTCCATGGGCTTCTCCAGTGGTACTGGTGAAGAAGAAGGATGGTTCAACTAGGTTCTGCGTGGATTATCGACAAACTAAATAATGTAACCAAGAAGGACAGTTATCCTTTGCCCAGAATCGATGACACTTTAGATACCCTAGGTGGGTGTAAGGTATTTTCGACCCTCGACCTGAAGAGTGGTTATTGGCAAGTCGAAGTAGAGGCAAAGGATAAGGAGAAGACGGCGTTTACGATCGGGACAGGATTGTGGCAATTTAACGTCATGCCATTTGGGTTATGTAATGCTCCCGCGACGTTTGAAAGATTGATGGACAACGTACTGAGAGGACTATCCTGGGAAACTTGCTTGGTATACCTCGACGATATAATTGTCTTAGGAAAATCTTTTGAGACCATTTGAAGAACTTGGAGCAAGTATTTCAGCGATTGAAAGGAGCGAATTTGAAGCTTAACCCCAAAAAGTGCAACCTGTTCGGAAGCAAGTGCACTACCTCGGCCACGTAGTATCAGAGGATGGAGTGTCGGTTGACCCAGGGAAGACAGAAGCGGTCAAGTCTTGGCCGGTTCCGAAGGACAAGCATGAAATAAGAAGTTTCCTTGGGCTATGCACTTATTACCGACGATTCGTTCCTGGATTTGCTAACATCGCCAAGCCTATCACGAGACTAACTGAAGAGGGCAGAGACTACGTCTGGGAGAAGAGCTGCCAGGATGCCTTTGAAGAATTGAAACAGAAGCTGACCACTGCGCCCATCTTGTGCTATCCACAGGCTGAAGGAAAATTCATTTTGGATACTGATGCCAGCAACGTGGGCATCGGAGGCGTGTTGTCCCAAGTTCAAGATGGCCACGAAAAAGTTGCTCGGTTACTTCAGCAAAGTGCTGTCGAAACCGGAACGCAACTATGTGTGACAGGAGAGAGCTGTTGGCCGTAGTTAAGTCTATAGAGCACTTCCATAAAATCTCTATGGCAGAAGTTCTTGTTAAGAACCGACCATGCGGCATTGATGTGGCTGCTACCTTCAAGAATCCGGAAGGGCAGGTTTGCAGATGGATAGAGCGTCTGCAAGAGTATGACTTTGATTCGGAACATCGGCCTGGAACCAGTCATCGAAACGCTGACGCACTATCGAGGAGACCCTGTTCCAAGGATTGCACGCACTGCTGTCGTGCCGAAGAGAAAAATGAAGCAACCTGCTTGAGGACTACTGTCATAGATGATAGATGGACTGAAGACCAAATCCGAGCTGGACCAGGAGTCTGACGAAGTTTTGAAGCGTGTGATGGAGTGGAAGATGCAAGAAGCGCGGCCTAACTGGGAAACGGTAGCACGAATATTCGCAAGAGCTAAAATCGTATTGGGCTCAGTGGGCTCTTTGGTAATGGAAAATGGTCTTCTCAGACGAGTGTTAGAAGGCGAAGCTGGGACCAATAGCAGACTTCCAGATTGTGGTTCCGAAAGCAAGAATTCCCGAAGTTTTAAAACTTCTTCATGATGAAACATCGGAGGGCATCTTGAGTCCGGAAGACTATAGAGAAGGTCAGAGAGCGATTCTATTGGGTTAATTGCAAGAATGACGTGAAAGACTGGTGCCGGAGATGTACAACTTGCGCCGCTGCCAATGGACCTTCCAAAGGAAGAGGGCCCCTATGAGGCAATACAACGTTGGCAGTCCTTTGAAAGGATTGCGATTGATGTTGCCGGACCATTTCCACGACGGAATTGGGAAACAAATACATCTTGTTGCAGTAGACTACTTCAGCAAATGGGTGGAAGCTTACGCATTACCAAATCAGGAAGCTGTTACAGTGGCTGAGACTTTAGTTAAAGAACTTTTCAGTCGGTTTGGTGTGCCGCTTGAACTTCACTCCGACCAGGGACGGAATTTGAATCAGCAGTGTTTCAAGAGATGTGCAAAATATGGGTATTCGCAAGACCCGAACAACTGCCTTGCACCCGCAATCAGATGGCATGGTGGAGCGCATGAACAGGACAGTTATCAAGTATCTATCAAAAGTTGTCGCAGACCACCAGCGAGATTGGGACCAGCAGCTACATCTATTCTTGCTGGCGTATAGAGCATCGGTCCACGAAACCACTGGCCAAAGTCCATCTAGTGTGCTTTTGGACGAGAACTGCGCTACCATGCGATCTTAAGTTCGGCTTTAAACCAAATGAAGAAGTAGTTGGAGATGACTATGTTTCGAACTTGCGGAGGCGAATGGATGATGATTCACGGATGGGTGAGGGCGAATATCCATGAAGCAAGTGACCGCATGTAAAGAACACTACGACATCAGAGCGAATGAGGCGGATATCAGCCTGGAGACCTGGTCTGGCTGTTCAATCCTCAGCGACGTCGAGGCCTTCTCACCTAAGCTGCAACGATCGTGGGACGGGCCTTACGAAGTGATAAAGCGAATTAATGACGTCATCTATCGCATCAGAAAGAAACCCAATGGTAAAGCAAGAGTGGTGCATTTTAATCGCCTAGCTCCTTATCTTGGGGACAATCAAGAGGACGAGCAGATGGTCCGAGTTTGTAGACTCCCGAAGAAGAACTCAAGCTATGAGGAGTTCATGGACAAGTATGGGAATGGCCGCAAAGTGCGTCATGGTGTAACAACGGAGATTCAGGGAGGATTTGTTTTTGGCTCCTGAAGGGTGCGCGTTAGCACACTGTGTTGCCCAAGATTTAAGAATGGGCAAGGGGATAGCTACCGTCTTCAAGAGAAAATTTGGTGGCGTCCAAGATCGTCGAAGCCAGAACCTGAGGTGGCAAGGCTCTGCACTTGCCAGGAAAGAAACGGCCTTTATTCTACTTGGTGACCAAAGAAGCCTCAGTTGGCAAGCCAACCTACCGGACGATGTGGGATAGCCTGATAAGTTTAAGAGCAGCTGTTGGAGCTGGAGATCAATAAGATCAGGGTGCCAAAAATAGGCTGTGGATGGAGGGCTTGGACTGGAGGGTCGTAAGGAACATGCTACGAAGAAATTGTCCGATATACTGGAATAGAGTTCCTAGTATGCAGCTACAACCCGCGGTCAGCAGAAGGGAGGCGACGGACGGTAGCGTGCTATTTCTTCCGGACCTCGTCGTGGTAGAAATGGAGAGAACTGTTCGTATCTTCATGGAGGTGATAGTTCCTGTTCCGGGACGGAAACAGATCTAAGAGAGGAGCAGTGTAACGAGCCGCCAACTTTTCAACTGGCGGTTCCGATAGGCGTCCCTAGATGGCGCTAGCATAGCGGAAGAAGAAACTACCTACGACGAATAACAGAGGGCAGCACCGGGTCGAAGATTCGAGAATATTCTCCAGAATCTTCGAGGACATTCTAGAAGGCCCCCGAACAATCTGGAAGTTCGCGTCAGCTATAAATAACGCGTCGGGTTGGCCAGGAGGCAGTCAATCGATACGAGTTCGATAGTGCGTCGCGTTTGAATAATACATGTAATATAAATATCGTTTACAATAAATAAAGACATTAGTGGTTAAGTGATATAGTTAATAAGCATTTTTAATAGATTTTAATTACCGTAATAGTGTAATGAGAATAAGTGAATTTAAATATATCGCCTGTGTGTTTTTCTAAAACCCCGACAACGTTTTTAAGAACCGAAAACGTTACATATATATATTCTTTTTTGTTTGTCGCTGCACAAAGCGCATAGTGGCCCGCTTCGCTTGGTCGGCTTTTTTGCAGAGGATTTAACAATGCGGCGTAGTTTTTAACGCGCTGCGCTTTGCCAAATTTTTTGTTTTTCTAGAAAAATCAATTATTATTTGATCTTTGGGAAATGTACGTTTTTGGGAACAGTTAAAGATTTACAATTATGTTTTGATTTTGTGCGCGGGTTTAATAAACGTAACTTGACTGTAAATGAAGTACCTCAAACGAAAATTTAAATCAGGTTTTAAACAAAAAGATAGTTTTTTTTAACAATAAGTATATTGTATAATTTCTTTTTTTACCAAAGTTAAATTTAGATATTTATAAATTAACACAAGTATTTAAATTGTTTACACCAGATATTAGGTGTTAATTATATCAACTTTTATCATCTACAATTCTTTGAAAATCTTCTTATATCTAAGACTAAAATATAAAATTAAATTTAATACACACCTGTATTAATTACTCATCTAAATTGCACGAGTGTGATTAAAGATTGAGCACTGGCTTAATATCAGCAACAAATTAATAGATTAATATATTAAAATTTTTAAATTTCAAGCAAAAGAAAACATATGTGAGCCACCCCGATATCTATATCACACTGGCTCTCTCGCTCGCACGTAGGAAGCAGAGAGCCAGAAAACAAACAAAAAACCTGGAAGCAAATCTGTCCAATACGAAAAAATATAGCAATAGTCAAATAAATAATATAATGTTATATATAGTCACGAAAATTCTGTTAAAACTTAAAGTATAAAGAAATACACCGTTATCCTAAACTATCAAAACAACTTTCAAATGATAATAACATTAAATCAAGAGATTTATTCAGATAATTGTTTTTTTTTAATAAAAAACTACAACAGTATGTTATTTAATAAATGAAAATAATTACGCACCCTTAGTTTCATTATAAAACTGTCACCAATAAACAGTATAAGTTCTTATAGTAGTTACGACCTGTGAACGGTGAGTCATTCATAAAAAACATATATAATATAGTTTAGCCGTAAAAACACGATATCTAACGTTGATGTCGATCGATTTGTTAAACGTGACCCGAGAACGCAACGAAAGCGAGCACAGGGAGCAACACTCAATTTGTGCACCGTTCATATGGAAGCTGCGTATCCCTCCCCACCAGTCCGCACGTCTTTAGCGGCTAGCATTGAATAAATAACGTACTCCGGCTCTACTTACATTAATACATTAAGATCGAGTAATAGATTTTATTAGTTTGTAAACGACGATTTGGTTAGGGGGTTCACGTGCTCATGTGCTCCTATACAGACAACCGCCACTGATTATAGATATATTATAAGATTCAGATAAGTATGAGAAGCAAATAGTGGCGTAGGCAAATAGAAGCTTGTATCAAATGTAGCAAAAACGTGAATTGCAAAGATAATCGTTCTTGTTGCATCCTAGTAGCCGTATAGAAAACAAAAGCGTGTAATATTTTTTATTTCTCGGTATAATATTGACAGTTGCCAAACTTTTACGTGTATTTTTATTTTTCGTAACCAAGGAAACAAAAACTAGGAAGTCATATGTTTTTGGAATCAGAAAAAAAAAGTATGTCTATATGCGAATATGCCAAAATATAGTTATATAAACAAAATGGGGATTAAATAATTTCAAGTGAATAGTAAATACTACATTCCGATTTTGATTAAAGGGTATTCATGAAATAAAACAAAAATATGAGTCTAAACTTATAAATTAAAATACAAAAACCAACAAAAAAAATTGACAAAGGGGACACATACATAACATTCATCTATCTAGAACTTATATTTTCGTTTATAAATTCAAATAGCGTTTCGATAGTAACAAGAAATTGTTGTCAGGTGTTACTTTTAAACAGTGTTTTCACTTTTAGCAACATTGAAGAAAAAAAACCTCCGGCAAACTGTTATATTTGCATTGACATTAGTAGTTTTCTAAAAGGAGTTTACAGACACTTATTTGCGCAATTCATTAGTAAGTAATTAAATTAGAAATATACCATAGTTAATTTACACTTTTACACGCATCCTATGTTTTTGAAAATCATCAATCAAAGAAACTATAATAATTGCCTTTATGCTATTTATATAAAGATTCTTGTATTGTGTCTTTTAAATAATTAATATCGTTTTGTGTCAAACGTCGTACAGCGTGATTTATGATGAACGCCTATATATGTAAACATATAAATTAATTAAATATTTAATTAGTACATTGCTTGGTACGTCCTAGCGTTAATTACACTCGCTCTAAGTATATTCAATTAAATCCAATTTACGTGCATAACTGGAGCTGGGATGATTAAATTAGTACCGTTTCTTTCCAATTAATAATATGACACATGTAGTGATAGCGTTAGAAACGACATTTATTTGCTGTAGCACATCAATTTACGGAATTACTAGATGATGGAGATGATGAACCCCGAAGCACTCCATCGTAGATCAGCTTTTTTATGTATGTGCACGGATGACCCTGTTCTATTTTTATTAATCTTATATAGCCTTAGGGGCTAACACAAGTTGACTGCCCCATAATACAATGTCAATGACATCGTTAACATTAACAAAGTCAGACTATATGATGTGATATATAACAGAGGGCGTATTACAGATCAGGAATGTTGATAAACATTATGTAAAGATACTTACGTTCATGAATTATTAAATTTATTCTGCCAGGAAAGTGTACGGCACGACATTGAAGGATGTAAAGGATTTAATGCAAGTATAAATGATAATGAAAAGAACGCAAGGATTTCGCTGTTTTAGGAATTGTATTTTTCCGTAATTAATGGTATTCGTCTGTGAGTCACCTCTTTTACGAATTTTGAATCAATTCTACGGTGCTAGACGAAGGTTACGTGTCCGAATAACGTGGGCGGCTGATGGTAGACAGGTTTCTGAGTACTATTTTGCAAATTTGTCATTTTGATTTTATGTTTATTCAAGGTTCACGGAACTAGCTAGTTTTATGACTTAACGGAACCTATCCAGCAGTAGGTTTAAGTTCTTTTTTTTCTAGGCTCTAACTAGCCACTTCCGTAGTAAACCCTGTATACAAGCTGTTCAGTATCGTTATATTCAAATTTTGGGAGTGTAAAATAAACTTCATTTCAAGTAGAAAAACAACATAAAACTTGTATATCCATTTTTATTTGTTTCAAAGTTACAGGCCTATGAACGTTAATGTCGGATAATAAAATTAATCCTAAAGTAAATAAACACTAATCTTTTTAATAATTTTGTGGAGATTTACAAACAAAAAACGAGAAATTGATTTATGATAAATAAGATTATTAATTATTTGGTAAGTGCTAAACCATTAATATCCTACAGTAAACAAATGTTCAGATTACTTTTAACGTTGCATTTTTGAATTAAGAATTATGTATTGATACATGTGGGCATAGGTATTGATAAATTGATGAACCATTCAAGGGTATTATATTTTGCACCAATTTTGAACTCCTATAACGCACTACACACACTCTGTATAAGATCCAGAAAGACTACCACAGTACTTAACTCAAATAAGAGTTATTTTTTATGTAGTCTGTTCGCTAATTTTTATTCATTAATATCACTTCTTTGCACACATGCTGATCATCTGCAAAACCTTTCGTTAGAAAATAACTAAGATCCCCATCCAAATATCTATATAATGAAAAAAGAAACTCGCTCAGTATATATAAAATTTGTTCTTCCAGAAACTCCCTAAAATGTCGGGGGAATTTTCTACACGTTACGACAACGCGATCCTAAAGTTATACTTTCCACTTTAAGAAAAAAGGTTTCAGTTGTAATTTCTGCGATTTGATTACTAAAATTATTTATCTTGCACAGACATATAAACATTTATATTTAACAAGTAGAACAGTATTATTTCATATTTCATACATGTTATTGTAACGTTTTTCGATTCTTAAAACGTTGTCGGGGTTTTAGAAAAACACACAGGCGATATATTTAAATTCACTTATTCTATTAACACTATTACGGTAATTACAACTATTAAAAATACTTATTAACCTATATCTCTTAACCACTAATGTCTTTATTTATGTAAACGATATTTATATTACATGTACTAATCAAACGCGACCGCACTATCGAACTCGTATCGATTGACTGCCTCCTGGCCAACCCGACGCGTTATTTATAGCTGGCGCAAACTTCAGATTGTTCGGGGCCTTCTAGAACGTCCTCGAAGATTCTGGAGAATATTCTCGAATCTTCGACCCGGTGCTGCCCTCTGTTATTCGTCGTAGGTAGTTCTTCTTCCGCTATGCTAGCGCCATCTAGGGACGCCTATCGGAACCGCCAGTTGAAAAGTTGGCGCTCGTTACATTATAATGTATGCAGATGCATGTCGAGGTAGATAAAACATGTTTGAAAGAGTATGTTACCGGCAAGTTTTTTTGAGTGCGTATTTCTGAAAAACAAAAAATACTGCATTTGTCCGACATGTTTTTAACTATGTACTGTATGTATATGTAGAAACGACAATGACTACACGCTAAATGCTCTGGAACAAAAGTGCAGCGGAAAGTTTGTGCCATTATTACCTATTCGCTGGCGTTATGTGTAAAACATTCAGACGATAAAAGAGATCTGAATGTGGAAAATGTTTTGTCAAAGTGATCGGTTAGAATTTGTAAATATGTATACAATAGCTATTAGGTTCATGAACTTTACATATGACTTCATAAACTGCATAAAACTGACACTACAAACGCGAAAAAAAACAAGTAGGTACATGTAAATTCAATATTCATAGAATTTAAATCTATGCTGCGTACTTTATTTATAAAATATTCATCCCAAATCCCGTGTTCCACCTAAAGGCACTACACGAGGCTACCTATTCTAAATAGGGGAAGGTGGGGCAAGATGGGAACATTAAGCTTTAGAACACTGCATCAGGATTGCAAATTGATATACAAGGTTCTAAGAATTTTCATTAAATTTGCTTTTTTAGTGAAGCGGTTGATCATCCAATATTTTATGTTCTTACTACTTGTCATGAAGGATCTAGAGTTATTCACAGTCTAGCTAATAAAAAATCTACTAGTCTTGATGAGGTACCTATAACTTTACTTAAAGAATGTAGTAATGAACTATCTGAATTTTTTGCGTGCGCTAATATCAACGAATCTGTGATGCAAGGTAAATTTCCAACTGCTCTCAAATCAGCGGCGGTCACTCTGTTACATAAAGGTGATCCCACAAATAGTGAAAATTATCGCCCAATTGCACTTCTAAGTGTATTTTCTAAAATTTTTGAAAAAATAGTCTCTAATAGAATTTATTCTTATCTTGACAAATATCATTTAATTTCTGATAGTCAGTATGATTATAGGCCTGGACACTCTACAGAGACTGCTATGACAGATTGCATTCAACATGTTTAGGACCAATTGGATGTTGGTAGATTTGTAGTTTGTATTTTATTTGATCTAACAAGAGCTTTTAACACAGTTAGATGCTCATTTGTGTGCTGAAAAGTTGGGACAAATTAGGTATTCGTGTTATTCTAAATCAATGGATTGTCCCTTTTTTGAGTGATAGAAACATAATTGTAAAACATAATAATGTGAGCTCTGAACCATATACTGTCAATGTAGGTACACCACAAGGTAGCGTAATGGCACCTTTGATTTTTTTGTTATTGATTATTATATCGCTGAAGGAATTTTTTTTTGTATGCCGACGATACTCGCATTGTCCTAAGTAGTGACAGCAAGTCTGACATTTTGAAAAAACTTGATCTGCTGATAAACTAATGATGAATCATGGAAAAACGGTCTTTGTTGATTTTTTTAATAAATATAGATGCACACAAAAAAATAATCAATTTGAATATAAATGCATCACATTGAATATAACATAACTTCCTATATAAGCAAGATGATGTATTTATATTGAGAATAAAATTTGTTCAGTTTTCCAAACCCGTGAATTTGTTAGACGAAACAATTTTTTACTTCAAATCTAATCAATATACTAAAATCAATATAAACATATAATATTTTCACCACAAAAATAATTATTTTAGATTTGAGTAAATAGATTTTCTCAACTGGAAATACTCATATTTATGCCTTAATAATTTATGTACATTTGACAGAAGTATACAAAAGTATTATTTGAAGTATTGCCATTATTTGCTTCCAAAATATAAGTATATTGAACTGATAATACTTACCTGCTTAATCTAATTATTATTACCTTTGAATAGTAGAAATCTATTCAAGGGTAATAATTACCTAGTAATTTTGTGTGTGTAACACCAAAAAACCTCGGTAGGGGAAAATTAATAAATAAAGAAATATTATGTAATTAAATAAATTTACTGCCATACTTTATAATTTTACAATGTTTGGGAGAATGGTAGCGATCGGGTACTCCAGGGTATGCCGCACGGAATATTGATGCGTATAGATATGGGTATAGATGTTATGCGTATCCGTCGTTGCGACCGGTGTTCTCGGGATACTTCCCACTCAATGCCTAGGCCTGGTATCTAGTCGGCGCTGGCTACTCCCCTAAAAAAGAGGGAACCTATGACAGATAAGTTTTAGTGCAATAAATGGTGGGGTAAAATTCGTTTCAAATGTTTCAATATTATGGTAATTTCAATTTGATATTTCATGTTTTCAGTACAAAACATCTAATAATTTTATATAGTAATTCATTATACCAAACGTATAAGGGATTTTAGAGAATTTACTCTTATGGTCTAACCCTAACCAACAAGATTTAGTTCATTTAAATATATATTAAGTTTCGTTTTTTGAATAAATAAAAATATTCAGATTGATAATAGATTTTTGTGTGTGTGTTCCTCAAAACTCAATTTTTCATTTAATGGCGAAAAATTGGTAGCCTTGTTAACGTGTAATTTTTTTGGTTATTATCTTGGATCGTAATTTAGCGTGGGATGATCAAATAGAGAGCATATGTGTTAAGCCTATTATGTCATTAGTTCATTGAAATCTGTCTTGAACATTAGGTCATTAGTTGATATTTATTACGCATTTGTGTATTCTGCGTCGACTTATGGAATTTGTGTTTGGGGCTAGGCGGGTGCAATAAGTCGTCGTAATCTTATGACTGTTGTTTGATTTACCTTTTAATAGTTCTTGCAGAACAACTTTTAGAAAACACGGCATTTTGACCGTAACTTCTATCTATATCTATAAACTTTTAATTTACTTATATGACAATATTGGAAAGTTATGAACTTTTGCTAGTATTCATAGGTACTGCACCCGACACATGAATAATATTGTTTTAAACAGATATTGCCACTCTTTTTATAGAAAATCGCCAATGTTTGCAGGTTTATATCTCTACAAGTTAAAACCTGATATCAAGAACTTGACGTTGAATGAATTTGAATAACATCTAGATGCGCTTTTCTTGTGCCTTTTGCCATTTTATATTCATATTGTTTGTTAAATTTATTATGGTGTGTATTGTTTTTTATCATTATGTGTACTTATATTTTATTATTATTACTATACAGGGTGATTCTCAGTATATGCGACAAACTTTAAGCGATGGTTCCTGGCGTTATTTTGATCATAAAAGTTCATAAGAACATATGTCCAAAATCGCTTAGTTCTAAAGTTGTACAATATTTAATAGTAAGTTAACATAATTAATGTTTTTATTATAAATTAACAAAATAATTAGTAAAACAATTAATTAACTTATACTAACTGTTGAAAATAACCGCCCCTAACTGCAATACAAGCTTCTATCCTCCGTCGTATTGACTTGCAAGTCCGTTTTAAAATACCAGGGGTATTTCGAATTGTTTAAAAAGCTGCGATAATACGATTTCTCAGTTCATCAGCATTTTCAATGGGAATCGTATAAACTATAGATTTAAGGTGACCCCAGAGAAAAAAGTCCAAAGAATTTAAGTCTGGAGACCGAGGAGGCCACGGTTGTGGACCTCCCCGTCCTATCCACCGATCTGGATACGTATTGTCCAAAAACTCGCGAGCAACTAAACTAAAATGCGCTGGAGCACCGTCAGCCATAAAATACATTTGTAATCTAATTGCAACGGAACTTCTTCAACAGTAGTGGTAGCTCCTCTTCAAGAAAATTGCGGTATACCTCGCCATTTAAGCGCATCGGTAAAAAATGTGGACTTATCAAGTGATCTCCAACAATTCTTCGGCCCATATGTGATTATTACGAAAATTAATAATCGCGTTTCTAGAGAAAGTAGCCTCGTCGGTGAAGAATAATTGAATTAAATAGTCAGGATTTTGTGCGATTTTTTGTTGCATCCATTGACAAAAAGCCACTCTTTGCGGAAAATCTGCCGGCAAAAGTGCCTGCACCCGTTGAATGTGATATTTATACATACAACAGTTGATCTTTCAATATTCTCCAAGCTGTGGCCTGACTAGTGTTTAAAGCAAACGCAATTTTTCTGGTGCTTGTAGTAGGATGTTCCTCAATTTCATTTAGTACCATTTCTTCAACTTGTGGAGTTCTCACTGTAGATGGGTGCCCGTTATTAGTCGCCCGTTTTTTTTTTTAAATTTCCCGTTTCACTAAGACGTTGGTGAAGACGGGCAAATATTGAATGATGCGGGATGATACGGTTCGGGTATCGTTCTTCATATAGACGTCTAGCAGCACGCGAATTTTTTTTGGCAAGGCTGTAAACGAAATGCGTATCACACATCTCAGCATTGGCGTAATTCATTTTAGAAAACAGGAACTGGCAATAAACTGAATGAATACTCTGACAACTGTTGACAAATATTGAAATGACAAATAAACAATTCTCTCTCAGCACAATAGTTTTTGAAGAACCAACTGTGATATTATATCGTGTTAGTCATAGTTCATAATTTATTATTAAACATTCAATAACTGTAAAACCAAAGCGTTTTGGACATAGACTCATATGAACTCTAATGTTCAAAATAACCTCAGGAATCAGCTCTTAAAGTTTGTCGCATATATTGAGAATCATCCTGTATATTAAATATTAATGACAACGTCTATGTCACATGCTTGTGATTATATTTGACGAATAAAGTGTCTACCTAATTTATGTTTCAAATGTATTTTAACAATAAGTTCCTTCCAATTGTAATAAAACTTTAAAGTGTCGATACTGGAGGACCTTCCCCTATACGTGCTGTAACCTCATCTGCAAAAATTTAACTCGTCGGAAAGTGTCTAACGCAATCGTGGCGTTTCAGCGTTATAACGAAAGTATATAAAAAACTAGTGTTAGAATGACGTCTGTTAGGCCTCTTTCACACGATACGACTTTTATCCGATCCGATTTTATTGCTTTTTCCGTGTAGTCTGGTGAAACATTATTTTAAATGCATAATTACACATAATACGACACGATAAATTTCGTTTTCGGAAGTTTATCGTGTCGTATTGTGTGTAATTACGCATTTAAAATAATGTTTCACCAGACTACACGGAAAAACTTTTCGTTATCAATTAACGTTCGCAAAATTCGACGTTTCTTATCTACTAATTGTAAGACGATCTTTTAAATCTTTTGCCATTCCTAAGACCGGAGGTAGATCTTTCGCTGGATATTGGAGATCGTAAGCGGACAAACTCGATAAACGACGCGTCGACGACCTTCCCTAGCAGCGCTTGCTTATTCTTTTGTTTGTAAACAGAGAACGTGATCGCTATCGCAGTCGCGTAGTAAGCGTTTGGGAAAAATGGGAACGGAGAAACCGCGTGGAAAAATGCTGGCGGCTCAGTATTCATCTACGATGAAAAAAAGACAAATAAATGGATACAAGAAAGCTTCAACCGTATAAAAAATCATATTGATATTTAATTAACATGAGGAATAAATCTTGTGTCGGCTGTTTGGAGCGTATTAGTTTTTTTAGACTGTGTATATCTACTTCAAACGCAGCCGACGACGTACAAAAATCAATAATCGGTAGCCAGATACATACGTAAAAATGCCGTTAAATAAGCACAGATGTAATGATTTCACATATCTTTACAAGTAGGTGATATATTTGTCGAACTTCCTTCAAAGGGTAGCTATCACATGGAAGCTATTATCTGCAGTAAAAACATGTACAGCCGATAAACACACGTTTGCATCTTTATCGTAATATTTATAAATAAAAATGACCAAATGTTAAGGTCGTCAAGAACAATTTTAAACAATGCAAACTATTTATTTGTTTATAACTACGTTTCAGTAAGTTATGCAATGGTAAAGAATGCAACAATATTTTCATTTTTACAACAGCAACAGTTTATTGCTTTTCCTTTATTAATTTATGCAGTCAGGTGTTTCTGTTATCAGCCTCGGCATGTATTTGTAGCACTTTCTTGTTTGTTTTGCGATAATCGAAAAGTGAATTGTTTGTGTAAATATCTGTACGTTTGCCCAGTTTATTCTGTCACAGGAAGAATATTTTAGATGAGTTAATAATAATGGTGATAATATATGAATTTAGCTTTTCTTGAATTAAAAAATGAAACTTAAAACTTACAAAGAAAAGACATGTATGTAAGGATATGGATGTAAATTTTCCAAAATGTTTTCGTAATAAGGTTTTATGTATCTGCATGAATTAACGGTCAAGGTAAGCAGGTAATCGGCAAGCAGCATTCGGATTTCTTAGTTTCATGCACATCATGTTTTCTAACAAGTAATATCTATCAATTAATGTTGAAACAGTCAATAGCACTGTTAAAAAGCGATATCAAACATAAATAGAAAATTATAGGCCCGCAGAACTTTCACGCAAGTTCCCAAAAATACTAGAAAGCGCAAATAACATATTCGAAAATAACCACGTTCGTGGATTATTTAAATCAATAAAATTTATTTTTTAACCATATTTCTTTGTTTCAAAGCAGTATTTATATTTAATAAATATACAAATTTCTAAATAAAGAATATTTTTTACTTGTTTGCAAAATGCATTTCACACAATTCACACAATTATATTTAACTAAATCGTAATTGTACGGAACTGTTTATATCAGTATAGTATATTTTGAAACACATTTTTAATTACTTTAACACAGCTCGTGTTATTAACGTAATTATACTCTTTCCGTAATGTTTTATTAAATTAAACGTAAAATTCTCCGTTAAAATAACGCCTAAATAAATAAGTAATCAATACACTGAGGGAGTGACAGGTTCAATTAACAAAACCGGTTTTGTTAACTAAATATTGTTGAGCTAATCTAACAAAAGAAAAACGTATAGCGAAGCTAAATTAATACAACATATTGTTTTATTAATTTAGCAAACAATGGGATCATGTGAACAACAACTATCCTCTATATAGTAGAAAATACGTTAAATATATGCATCAGAAATTGTCGTGAAGATGGCGCTTCTTCTACTTCACACTAGTAATGATGCATATTGGTCATAAAAAGCATAGCAGACAGGATTATAAAATATCAAACTAGTGCACAGTCTACACTCAAACGACGTACTCGTTTTACCATATGTTAGGTACCGCTTTTTTACCTAACGAAAATATAGTATGAAGCTATGCTTTTTTTGCACAATTGTAGAGGCGCTGTAAAGAGTTTTTTATTGTTGTGGGAGTCGTCTGGCATGGAGTCTCCGCTAAATACTACAGCCTCGTAGCTTTCTATATGTAGTCCCCATTTTTTTTACCCATTAAATTATACCAACCATTCCAGGATCCTAGTACCCTGCACTAAACTGTACAGGTGCCTGGCTAGTTGATCGAAGTAATCCTCTGAGTTTATTTTTGGCTTGCCAAAAATTTGCATGTCTTCTAGCGTTCTTACAGAATGCGGTGTTCTTGTTCTCAGATCATACCTATTATTTATACCTGTTACTGGCCTTCGAGTCTTGATATGGGTATTTAAAATTAATGTGATATGTCTTAATACGCACCTAGAGTGCGCATCTACCTAAATCAGTATCAATATCTTTACATAGGTATTTGTTACCAGACAATTGCCAAACAATTAACGTAGTATTTTACTGGTAAAATATCAGTATGCGTACGCGTATTCATACTCTTTTTACAAAAACGTTTTGTTGCTGGGCATTAGAACGGTAGAAGTATGAAATAGCAGGTATATATTAAATCGTGTACCTGTTCTAAGTTGTTATATATTCATACCTGTTACCTAATAACTGTTATAAGTATTTTATACCATCTCTACTCTGCAATTGGTATCTCCAGTGTTGTCTGGGTGTCGTCTGTGATCTATTGTATTTACCAGTTAAACATTCAATAGGAACTGTAAACATTAAAACAGCGACTGGTGGTGGCATGCAAAGTAGTGAGTTAATAAAACTGCTATTTTTAGGGTATGTAAATATCCAGTCTGAGAGATACTTTACACTTTACATTTATTTATGATACGTATAAGGTGATAACTATAGAATGTCATACCCCTTACACCACGAATTGAAAAATACTCCCTATACCTTACAAAATAATATTATTCACTGAAAAACAAATGTCTTTGGCTCTAATTAGTTTTCTCTTGAAATGCTCAAGGCAAGATGCCATAAGAATAGTCCGCTGCTACTGTATTGTACGCTTTAATATGTTGGATAAGATTTCCTGTACATATATTGAGGTGTAAGATAAAAGTGCAAAGTTAAAAGAATTACCTGTTGTCTGAATTTTTTCCTGTTCTAACAAACGGAAATCAGCTGTGATTCTTTCACTGTTTACCTATTGCAAGTTCCTCTGCGTTCACTTGGTACACTAAGAAAAGAGATTGCATTAAATGAAAAGTTTTATAACTTTTGATTTTTATCATGTTCAACGAAAAGAATACCTTTTCTCAGAAAAGTGTTTATTTTAATTGAAAGTCGCGTGCTGTTTTGCCGGAAGATTATCTTCTTCTTAAGCACATGTTTTTCGACGAAAAGTAACCGTAATTAAATGGAGTGCACCTTAGTTTTGATTAATATTTTATAATGTCGTTATAACTTTTGTTTAAGTAAGACAATACACATTACATATTATATTGTTATTATTATGTAGATATTTAACAACATATTTTAGTTTCTTTCAAGTATTATTGAATTATAAACAGTATTTTAAATAAAAAAAGCCGGACGTTTTGATTTATTTGCGTGGACACGCATGTATACATTGATTTAAAACTTTTGCCTTTTAACGGAAAATGCAAGCACCTGTACTCAAGCTAAGTGCTTTTTCGCGCGGAAGTATTTTAGTTTTATTCATGTTTCACGTACGTAAGTCTCAGATACACAATTAATAATGAACAAAAGTAAATGTTTTTCGCCTGAAGTTAAAGAAATTCAGAGATAATTGGAATCTTTTCAGTTAATGCTGATTTACTTGTAAGCCAAGGAACTTTACAGCAGTACATATATAGTGTTTATAGGTTTTAAAATTGTTATACTGGGGAAAAACGATCTTGTTGTTTTCAACCATTTTTCATGCATTTGGTTACAGTTAGTAAATTATTACTTGATTTAGGAATATTAAAAATATTCCTGTATTCAATCAAATAATTTGGAAGTAGATTTATTTGAAACTAGCGCAGTATTTATTAATTTAACTAAATATTTACTTGAAAGTAAAAATAAATATCGCATTTTATTTTCGTATAGCAGTTTTCTCCCCATATAGTACGGCAGATGAGCGGATATACTTATGTGTAGTAGAGAAATTGTCGCATAGATGGCGCATCTCCTATTTCATTCCAGTAGCAGATAATATTTCGCACAAAATAGGCTGGAAACTATGATCGTAACATACTAATCTGGTATATTTACCAGATCAACATCTGATAGGAGTCATCGTCATTGAGGGGACGATTTCTTTAACGGCACACAAGCTGCTAGGGATGGGTTACTTGCTGCAACTAACTTATGAATTCTACTAAAGTTTACAACGTTCTCACGGCAAATCCCTCCTTAGTGCGTGCATGGGCTTTTGAGGATAATTCATTTTCATTTCGATTAAAAATGATCACGGCATTTTGTTGTGTTTACGGTTAAGTTTAAAATGAATAAATGTTATAAGAAAAGGGAAAAAACTGTTGAATCAAAATGCTTAAGGTTTTCTGCCAATCTGCATAATTTTCAAGATCAAAGATCAAAGTAAAAAGGACTTGAATCAACTACTTATCAATATCTTTCACTTAAAAGAATAAACTGTTTCAACGAAAAATATATTATTATTATTATTTCCGAAGAAATACGCGAATTTAAAATTAAATTCCTTTTCAAGGAAACACTAAATCATGTTGCCCATATAGAAAACGCAAAAACTTTTGGTTTAATGCAATTCCTTCTAAATGAAAAGGATATTTCTCTCAGTGTATTATTAGTTCTGGAATAGTGTCCTTCATTATTCCAATTTTGATAAAAATTAAGCTTAGGCGTTTCATCCACGAACCCATTTATTATAAACTGGATTTGGATATTAGCATAGTTAGCAGTTTTGGAACTTATTCCTCCCGTCTTTAGAGCAACTTATAATAAATTCAATCCATTTAAAAATTTCGTGTGTTTAAATATACATAATTCTATTACCTATTTTGCATTATGTTAATTCAAGGAACAGATAATCCATTCATTCAATCGATCGGATATTTATGCGTTTATTAGAGGAAATAATTTGCTTTTATAATTAACTCTCTTGCATACTGCATACTATGTGTAACCTACCTACTATTAATCTTAGAATTCTGATATTTTATCGAAGCTATTTTTAAAATTTATAGGTCCACATGTAGTTTTATTGTTTGCTAGGTAAACGGTAGTCGTAAATTGGAACGATCTCTGCTTTATTTCTTGTAGCTTTGTATTATATTGCATTTTACGTGCAAAATAATAGTGTTCTAGGAATATGATAAGGTGTAACGAGATATTGCAATAAATATTTATGTTTATATGTTGACGAGTCATAAATACACGTCTGACCACTCTAGTCATAAAGTACGACAGTATTGTAAACTTTCTGCTTCAATTCAATAATATATAAAGATTGCTTACAAAGTAGGATATGTATAAACCTATTTAAACGGAGCATTTGTTTATTGTGATAAAATTAATATCCAGATGTATGTATACTCAAATACAAAATTCATGTCTCCCTAAGATTTCTTTGTGAGCGAATAATACATCTAATTTAAATGTAAACATATCTGAGGCAACACTCTACGAAAGCTTGAACACTTAATGACACAATGGCCACTTTTTAAGCAAACATAGAGGCTCATTATATTATAAAAAAAATATAAAGAAATAATACCAAATAGGAAGACATGAGTTTTGAATTTAACTATACGTCCCTCCAGTTTAGGCGTATGCGGTACCTATAGCTTGTTATTTCTTGTTTTGATTTATGGCTAATCTTAGTTTTTCGGTGAAATAATGTTTTTTATATGCTGAATTATGTAGTATATCTTGTCACATTTTATAATTTTAAGTGCAAATAAAACTTACGATTTGTGAATATACGCTTATTATTTCAATTCTTATTTATAAAGCTTAATCTATTCTTCAACGATTGGCTTTCATTTCGGCAATGTACTACAAACGCGCTTGACACGGTCACACGAACAATTTAACACAACTAAATGAAGACTCGGCGCAAATCAAAACAGTAAATACAGGGAATGCTTAGACGGCACAATAGGTAATTATAAAGTACAAATTTATTCACGAAACAAATATAATAATAATAATACAGTTTTATTTCATAGCTATAACAGCTAACAGATGAAGTAAGGCAACACAGTAGAGGTAAAGAAACAAGAGAAATAAAGTAATACAGACATAAAAAAATGTAATGGCGCAGCGAAAATTTCTTTTCGCAAATAAAAATTTTGGAAAAAATGCACCAGAAAGTCAGAAAAAAACTCGAAATAGGCAGAAAAGAATGATAGGCATGCACATTAAGAAATCGTCTGTACAGATTTTTAAATATATTTTTCGTGACTTTAAACATAATCGTATCAAGGGCTAAATGAAAACCTCGTTAGTCAAAATATCCTGAACTTACAAGAGAAAGGAAAAACTAAACAAAAACATTTCTTTTTTCCCCAAATAGGTTTCTAATTTTTTCTTAGCAAAATTTAATACCAGCTATTATTCAAGGTGGAAAGCTTGCATTTGCAGATAATGTCAAATATGATAAGACACTATCCTGGAATCCGCATTTGGAAAAGATCACTCACAAAGCGAGACTATCCTTGTGGACATGCCGAAGAATATGTGGGATATCTTTGGGCTATCTCCAAAGCTAGTCCATCGGGTCTATGTGATGGTAATACTTCCAACCATAACCTATGGAGAAATAGCTTAGTGGCAAAAGGCGCAACAAGCCAGAGCCACAGCAAAAGTTACATCCATGCAAAGGATCGCAAGTGTGGCGATGACGGGTGGAATGTCTTCTTCCCCATCATTGGCACTAGAAGCTCTGCTGGGCCTACCATCCTTACACATTGTTGTGGAAACGGAGACCAGTTTAACTGCATTTCGCCTATGACAAATAACGAATCAATACTGGAATCGGTTACTTCCGATGGCATGCTGAGAATGCCCTCGGACATGATGTGTAGTCGACCAATAATCAAAGCCTACTTCACTATCTCCTTTCCAAACAGAGAGGAATGGAGGTACGGCGAAAAAACATTGACGCAGGCAGATACCTGCTGGTTTACGGACGGTTAAAAACCGAGTAAGAAGTGGGCGACAATTTTGTCGCAGTTCAAGACTCAGAAGATATCACAACTTTGAACAACACACAACGATCTTTCAGGCTGAAATCTCATGCCATTGAGATGTGTTCGTGAGAGATTTTGGATAAAAGTTACACGCACAAATCAATAAAAACGTTCAGACCGACAATCAGGCGGTAACTTGAAGTTGATCTGGAACTGTAAACACACACCGTAAACACATTGGGGATGGCTAATAATCTATCCCTAATCTGGATACCTGGGCACTCACTCGTTCTTGGAAATGAGGAAGCAGGCATCCTTACCAAAAAGGGTGTTGCGGAATAATTTCAGGGACAGTAACCGGCCATTGGCATAGCACATACGATAGCTAAACGGCAATTTTGGCCTAATCAGAAAGTCCACGAGTATTGGAACAAGTGTCCTGGTTTGGTGCATGCGAAGGAGTGTATTACACCTGGTCATGCTAGAACTTCACCGTAAAAGTGTCAAAGTGATTTTTCACCTTTGGAAAAACTAATGCTTCCCTAGAAGACCTGAAAACAATGTCATTCTGCAAGATACTGAGCTACCTTAAGGGCCTGAACTTGTTGGATGAACTCTAAGACATAGAGAAGTTAGTATAGAGCAGAATCTTATGTATATAGAACATAGAAATCTTATGTATATAGTTCACGTGCATTCACGCTATCTAATGAGCTTTGCAGGTACTATTCACAAAAGCGGTAATATTTAAATGGGTTTTATTTTATATATCAAGAAAACTAAGGTATATGCATACAACTTACGTAATAATATTCACTTAGATACATAATGTTCTATAAGATTATAGCTTTATCTAAATTATTTCCATGTGAATATTATTACTTAAGTTGTATGATTCTATATATATATTTGTGTATTTTATTTACTTTGTTGCTAATGACCTGTGTAATAACCCACAAATGTATTATATTGTGCCCGTGTTGATTTGATCAGTGAGAATAAGTAAATATTAAATAAACGTGCAAAAAATAAAACTTCCATTAAGTTTCTGTTAATACCTACATATATTTAAAAGTTGCTGTGATGAGAAGTATGTTGACATATGTTTCATGTAATAAGAATAAGAAAACAAACACTGCAGGTAAAAGTAAATAAAGAAATAACAGTAAAACACTCAAAACTTAACACTATTACTAATAAACGAATGTAAAATAAAGTAATAACAGAAATAATAACTACGGAAATCTGGAACGCACGTCTAAAACAAAATAGATTAAAAACAACTGGCCATCAACTGATGAACCACACGAACCACGGCGCACAGCCGCTATAGCCACGGACGAACTATCCAACTATCCCCTTCAGTAATAAGGTATGCCAACCACAACATAATACCAATACACATACAATTATTACACAAATATTACTAAACATATAGTGTTTGGCTTCCATCTATTGAGGTTTGCGGGGACTATCATTTGCTTTCCTTGTCTGACACCGCTGGACTTTTGACCAGATTTAAGTTACTAGCCCATGCTCTAAGATGACATCTGTTCTACAATAGATCCTAGTAATGGGCGGGACGATTGATAGGACCATGCGAATGCTCCTTCTTACTAAACTAATTAACTAACTAGCAAAATTTAAATATAAATTAGGAGTGGTTTAATAGAGTAATAATAGATTTTACCTAATCTACAAACCAATGGTGTAATGAACACAGTTTTAAAAAATTTTGACTAACGAGGTTTCACACTTTAGCCATCGATATTTTCTATAAATCCAATCTTTCGTTATTGAGACAAATTTTTCAATTACTAAGTTGTAATAACTTTTGCTATAAATAGTTTTTATTTCTTCTCCGTGAAAATTTACGACTATAGTAGAGTATGAGTTCCTGTATAATTGTATCTATTTATACTTTTCTGTCATTATACACTGTTCTTGTACGTTTTATAATTCGAAAAGCTTTGAAATGTTATTGGATCTTCGCCAGAATATTCGGCCATTCCAAACAAAAATATCGTTACCTTCACGAGTTATTGCGACAGAAACAAGAAACCATTAACTTCGTTAAGGTTTTTGTAGTAAATAAAAACATTGAAATTGAATACATGTATGCTAACATATCTTATCTATACACATGTATACATCAGTCCATTACCAAAATCGTTATATACATACGAACATCTGTTCTGGATCACGTTTAATGAGAACAGTCAGTCAGTCACGTTATTACTTTGCTCCAAATTATACTAGAACACATTCCAATTTTGGCCGAGACCTTGACACTACGCGTTCTACTTATTCCAACCCAAACATTGTATATATAGGCTTCTAATTATTCTGTTAATATATCAAGAATACTGTTACTTTTCATTTCCTTTTTCACTTATGTCTACGATACTTTGTAATCCCTTATGTTGTATGTGCAACATACATAGTCCATACCTACAAACATCAATTATTTATAATCGTTGCTCCTACAGATGCCGGATGTGATATTGGTAGCGGTTACGTGTCACGATAACGTTTTTGGAGGAAACGTTCGGCTAGGGCCGGTTTAAACAACCCTTCCCCAACTCGATGAATGGGGCTGAAGTTACTTCAACTTACGTACAGAATACCTATTAATAGACTGGGAACGAAAACAGATCATAAATCAATAGATGTAACAAACGTTGAGAGCGCTTACAATCAGATAGATGAAGGGTTGCATTATTTTGTTTTTATTTAAATCAGTTCATTGCGTTGGCTTCTTAATTAACTTAATAAGAATTTTATGAAAAAAAATCGCCCGTTTTCTTATATGCTCTTCACCGTAAATTAAGTGCGACCGATTTCGTGCATCAAGCGAACATTCTCAGGTCACCTAAAAAGCAAACAATAAAATACAGATCGAGAAACCAGTCAAAACAAAGCTAAACAGTTATCTAATTAAAGGAAATTTAAATAAAAGCTTTACATTCACAAATTTCCAAGCTATACAGGGTGATTCTCAATATATGCGACAAACTTTAAGCGCTGATTCCTGGGGTTATTTTGATCATAAAAGTTCATAAGAACATATGTCCAAAATCGCTTAGTTCTAAAGTTGTACAATGTTTAATAGTAAGTTAACATAATTAATGTTTTTATTATAAATTAACAAAATTAACTGGTACTAACTGTTGAAAATGACCGCCCCCAACTGCAATACAAGCTTCTATCCTCCGTCATATTGACTGGGGAGTTCGTTCTAAAGTACCAGGGGTATTTCGAATTGTTTGAAAAGCTGCAATAATACGATTTCTCAGTTCATCGACATTTTCAATGGGAGTCGTATAAACTAATGATTTAAGGTGACCCCAGAGAAAAAAGTCCAAAGAATTTAAGTCTGGAGACCGAGGAGGCTACGGTTATGGACCTCCCTGTCCTATCCACCGATCTGGATAACGTATTTGTCCAAAAACTCGCGAGCAACTAAACTAAAATGCGCTGGAGCACCGTCATGCATAAAATACATTTGTAATCTTAATTGCAACGGAACTTCTTCCAGCAGTAATGGTACCTCCTCTTCAAGAAAATTGCAGCATACCTCGCCATTTAACCGCATCGGTAAAAAATGTGGACTTATCAATTGATCTCCAACAATTCTGGCCCACACATTGACAGAGAATTGATGTTGATGACGGGCATTCAGTAGTTCGTGCGGATTTTCTTCGGCCCATATGTGATTATTACGAAAATTAATAATCGCGTTTCTAGAGAAAGTAGCCTCGCCGGTAAAGAATATTTGAGCTAAATAGTCAGGATTTTGTGCGATTTTGTGTTGCATCCATTGACAAAAAGCCACTCTTTGCGGAAAATCTGTCGGCAAAAGTGCCTGCACTCGTTGAATGTGATATGGATACAACAGTTGATCTTTCAATATTCTCCAAACTGTGGCCTGACTAATGTTTAACGCAAACGCAATTTTTCTGGTGGTTGTAATTGAGGAACATCCTACTTCCTCAATTTCATTTAGTACCATTTCTTCAACTTGTGGAGTACTCACTGTAGATGGGTGCTCGTTATCAGTCGTCCGTTTTTTTAAAATTTTCCGTTTCACTAAGACGCTGGTGAAGACGGGTAAATATTGAATGATGCGGAATGATACGGTTCAGGTATCGTTCTTCATAAATACGTCTAGCAGCACGCGAATTTCTATTGGCAAGACCGTAAACGAAATGCATATCACACATCTCAGCATTCGTGTAATTCATTTTAGAAAACAGAAACTGACAATAACCTGAATCAATACTCTGACAACTATTGACAAATATTGAAATGACAAATAAACAATTCCCTCTCAACACAATAGTTTTTGAAGAATCAACTGTGATATTATATCGTGTTAGTCATAGTTCATAATTTATTATTAAATATTCAATAACTTTAAAGCCAAACCGTTTTGGACATATACTCATATGAACTTTTATGATCAAAATAACCTCAGGAATCAGCTCTTAAAGTTTGTCGCATATATTGAGAATCACCCTGTATTAGACGATCGGTTTAGTAGATTAGTTTAAATTTAAGGCTATAGTGGAATGAAACTAGATTCGTTAAAATTTAACTTGGTCAATGTGACTACATCTAAATGTAAAAAGATTAAAATAAAATATTGAGAAAAACCATGTGAGTAAAAAATAATACAAATACATATTTGCTATGAATAAATTTTAAACAGCTTGTGAAGGTATGAGAGCCATCTATATGTTAAAGTACGTACTTACGTATTAAAATTGGAAACTGTTATAAATGAACGTAATCTACAAGTAACCAATTAACATATGAGATTATTAATTATTATATTTATTATTAAAGTAAAACCAGTTATTAAGACTAGAGGAATTTTTGAGGTAGGACATGACAGACATGTCCAAAAATTAAAGTAGATACGAAAATAAAGGATTGGATTCCAAGGTAATTCGGGAATTGATTAATTTTGTTGTTACAAAAATATATGAGAGATATTTGTAACGACGAATCTGTAAGTAACTCCTTTTTATACTTTCACATTTTTACACTACACATTTTATTTTTACATTGTATAACTACACCTTATACTTGAATACTTGAATACTTTTCATCCATCTTACATAATTATAGAATTATTTTTTGATCCTTTTATCATAACCTTTTACTTTAAATTTGTTCAAAATCATAATGTGCATTTCATTCTTTTTAGTTCATGCTTCTGAAAATGGCACCAGGCCGAAACATGTTAAGATGATCCTTTAAATAAACCCCAGATTGGAAAAGGACTTTTTCTTTCTTCGTTTTATGCGTTTTATCCAATCTAATGGAGACCACTTATATAATTTTAACTAGATTTTTTGTTTTTTGAAACAAAATTTAAACATTCTTGGCGGGTCCTCTATGAACTCTGAACCGAAATTGTGTATGGAAACCGTGGAGTTTTATTATTACTTTTTTTTACACTAAAATATGTTTAATAAATCTGTTCAAGTGATTAAAATAATTCAGGAAAAATAGTATTTTACTAAAATCTTTGATATTCTATTAATTATTGTTGTATTAAATAATGGTTATTAAATTTTTTAATCTTTGTTGCACTGCCTCTCAGCGGAATAAATACTGAAATCACTATTTTTTTAATTAATACATGTAGGCACTTAACCACCTTAGATAAATTTTGCTATCAATTACATAATTGTTTATCGCGAAAAAAAAAAAAAAAACGCCTGTAGCGTCTACTGTGTATTTTTATAATATAATTTCATCAATATTAATCTGACATCAAGATTGTACGGGATTGCATCGATTATCTGAAGATATATGAAAGACAAAATGGGATAATAACTGTAACTAATGCGCTGAAAAATGATAGGTATAGAAAAAAAGATAACTTTAAAAGTTAGGAAATATATTTTATTCAAATCAAACGTGAATACATTTTGATCTCTAATGTTTTATTCCAAACCATACATTTTCGGTTTTAAATAACTGATGGTATATATTCTTAACCTGTAACATTTCTCTATACACAGCCGCTGCAAATCCACAATGCGAGGATGCAAAATAAAACACTCCTATTTATCATTTAACTTGGAGAGAGTGTATTTATATAAGGCGAATTTCCGCGACATAATCTAAATTTATGTTAGATTATGATCCCCACCTTCAAAACTGTGACTAGACGACTACTTCTTCTTCTTGATATAATCCAACATACACTCCTTGAGACAGTTTATGGTAGAGTATGCTTGAGAGATGACGTCATATGTATTCCCCTCACGAGGCATCGTTCGCGAAAATGCTAGGTTTACACGTAATCCAACATAATTTTCAGTTAGATTATGTCGCGAAAAATCGCTTTTAGTGTATCAGTTCTAAAACAACGGCCACTGAGAACACAATCAATGGCAAGTAATAAAGGCATCATACGAACGATCTGTTTTCCCTAAAATAAGCTGCTGTAATAAGTATATTTATACAATTTGTAAACTTACTGTAATAACTTATTACACTAAGTTTACAAATTCATGGATAAGTACTGAAATTTTCATCAAATAGGTTAAAAATTCATCTTTTTCTCAATACTTTATTTTTTAATTTGTTTTAGAAATAATTTTGGCTCCTGCTTTTTCCGGCCTTTTTGGAATCCGTTTCTCTTATAGGAAACCAATATATTAACTTCCCCTAGTCTCTAGTCCTAAAATCCCTGTAGCGTCACTCAATAATCTTCATTTCTTGATTGAACCTTTCAGCACGCTCGTCATTTACGTCACCGAGATTCTCCGAGGAAAATATTTAATGAATCTTCAGTGAAAAATTTACACCGATTAAGAAAATAAGAAGAAGGAATGACATATTACAGTAAATGAAATAGAATTAAACGAAATTTCGGTATATATATGTTGCTACCAGCGAATTCTCAGGGCGTATTAAATAGTAGCAATTTCCCAGAGCATGAGACTAGATTGAATAATAATAAAAAAGTAAATATTGTTTATAAAAGATTATTGATATAAAATAAAATAAATGATTGCAAAGTACCAAAGGATGGGAAAGAAGGATAAATAAAACAACGTTTATAATTTATTTCCCACGCTGCGACTATCGGAGTCGTTTCGGCCAGGGAGGCGCCGGAGAGATGTCGGATTGAGCGCCACTGGGTTGAGTCAGCTGTTGCCTTCGCTGGCCCGACGCTGTCGCCCGGTAATTTAACCACAGCCCAGAATGACTATTTACCAGTCGGGGAAACAAGGATTGGTACTTGCAGAATTTTGATTTTTGTTAAATAATTAGATTAAATGAAAAGGTTATTTAAATGACAAGAAAAAAAAAAAACTAGTGCGCCAAGGTCGATTAAATTAAATTAAATAAAACTCAAAGAGACTATATAAACAGTTATATTGACACGTGAGTCGGTGAAGCCAAGTATTACATAATTACAACGTATAAATATATGACATGAACTGGGGGCGTGCCGGTTATTATTAAAAATTTGTATTATTATAAAGAAACAAGAAAATAAAATCTACTTACTCGATCGAGCATGCAAATGACTACGACCTACCATTGTTTTAAGGTAAAAAGATAGAGGAAGCAACAATTAAAATGCTTTCACAAGTTACGTTAAATTTGGACAATGACAGCAAAGACTAGAATATTAAAAAAAAAAGAATTACCTTAAATTGGATTATGACAGCAAAGACCGAGATATAAACAAAAAAAAAATTACGTTAAATTATGATTACGCCAATGGTAGTTCGTTACTACAAATACAAAAGCAAATAACTCTTAAAATTAACTTACATGTAACAAAAACAAACAAACGTTGATTGTCACCACACCAGGGGAGGTGAGGAAGAGAAGTAGAAGAGAGCCGGAGGATGAAGAAGAAAGCCCGGGTCCAGGGACGACTTAGGGCGGCGGGCTCGCAAAATCCGCGTGAGCGGGGCTCCAAAAGAAGTCTTCGTAGTCAAAACACAGGGACTCAAACGGCTTCCGTGAGTGGTTTCCTTACGACAAGAGATCCCCCACAGGGGTTACCGAACGGGTAAATTTGGTCGAAAAGGGTTGCAGCAGGGCGTCGCCTCTTAGACTCGTAGGTCTGCACACTTAGCGGGCTGGAGTGTAAGTGAAAATCGGAAGGGGAGAGGAATCTAGTTCCCGCGCTATGCCATTAAGTAGCCAATAGGATCCGAGTATTAAGGATTTGCACGCGGTCTTGTTTGTGCGAAATTCTAACGTTTCAAGTACAGCGCGCACAAAAAAAGGTGCAACAATTAACAAAAATGAATAAATTCGGAGCTAATTATGAACGGAGTTTAATGGCATTTACGATATCAATGCATCTAAATATATGCTAAAAATTTGACAATTTAAGAATTTAGAAAAAGGTCACAAATAAAGCGGTACATTACAAGAAAAACAATTTCAAGGTTAAACGTGACGTTATATGAAATAAGTAAATAGCGAAATTCTCGGTAACTAGAAAAGGTCAATGAACTTAGATGATTTCAGAAAAGATAGTGTACAGTTGGAGAAATAAGAAAAGGTGTTTTCAACACGTAACAATGTGTATGTACAAAACGAACGCTATCCGCGCGAAAAGATCTAACCTAAGGACCTGAACAGGAACATTATTGATAACCAGAGATAGACGTTTAACAATTATTTGTCACCTATGATAGTGGCGTGATAGTGGTAATGGAACCCGTAAATTATAATAGAAACATGCACTTGCAAATAATGACAATAATGAAAGCGGCTTTTAAATTGTTGGTGTGTTAATTGTGGAACCACAACTTTCATATAATTTTGTAGCCGAGTTATCAGTATAACGCATGATGAATTTAATAATAAGAAATTTTCCCATTCCTCCTCACTACTCGAATCATCGGTTATTAACTCGGTTAATTGGCTTGAAAAAACTATTAATGCTTTTGCCATTTTAGTACCACCTTAACCACCTCTAACCTAACAAGTGCAAAAGAAACAAGTGCTAATAGCGCTTTTGAGCGTAAGTGCAAAAAGCGCATAGGCGATAATACATGAGAAAGATGACGCTTAATTACCTATACACCAAAAGTAATTACAGAAAAATAGAATATTGAGAAAAAGACGTATTTCGGTACTTTCACCCGTTTGTTCAACCTTTTACATAAAAATGAACAAACTGGGCTTATTTCTACAAGTTTTTAGTGATAGGTTGCTACGAAGCACACTGCTATTTTGTAGCAGCTATTCAATATCAAAAGAAGCTGCTACTTTTTGTAGCAGTTTCTTGATATAGTAGACAAGTGCGAATGTTGTGAAACATACATGTATATTCATAGCATTGAAGCAGTGTATAAAATGTTTCTAAATGTGTTGTATGTAAAGCGTGAAAATTTTGGCGTGTATATTAAGAGTATTTTGATCGTCTTGATCACTTTTGGGAACCGCGTGGCACAGCATGGATTAGATATTTTTTCAATGATTAAATTAATTATTTTTTTAACAACACATGTGAGAAATGGAGGTAACAATAATTTAAATGAAACAATTTATCTATTTAACGTATACGTATTTAAGGAAAACTTCTACAAAAAGTAGCAGCTTTTTTAAACTGCTAACCAAAAGTAGCATAAGCAGATAGCAGCTGCTAACGTAATGAAGCAGTTTTTGCATGACTACGAATTTATTTACTCTACACGATAAGGCGAATTTTAAATTTTGATCAAAAAAACAATCTTTTTTTTTCAAAGTGTAGTTGCTAAAATGAAACTACTGCGGCGATGGGAAAATAAGGCTAATAGTTGTTGATCATTTGTTTGTAATTTGATATCTGTTACGATCAGGTCTAACTCAAGATGTGGTCGAAGCAATAAAACTCTCTTCGAAAAGGCAAAAAAAAAAATTAAAAAATCCGTATCGCGAAAACGTTTTTGCGATTACTTGGTGTTGTTCTTTAAAATATATTGAAAAAAATGCTATATAATGAATTGCTTCGTTTTTGTAAAATAGTATAAGTATGCGTGAATATATGCTATTCATACAAAATAATGTTTGGGCACTTGTCTGTTTTTAATAATATCATCCAATGTTTTACTATGGCAGTTAATAACAAACTAGATAGTTTATAATCCTATGCCAATAAAAAAACCTGGAGGTTTACTGAGAATACTGCGACACTCTGCTGCATATTCAGATTTTTCTGTGTCAATAATAATTAATAATAGACAGCGCTTGGGAACAATTAACACCTTTTGTGGTGCCAAAACAAATATTTTTCGATCATTTCGTTATTTTTTTGGTACAATATTTACACATCCATCATTCTTTGGTATAAAGTGACCTTAACCCAAAATATATAATGAGCAATACACATCTATTAATCCGTGGTGTATTAACTACGCTGAGATTATTTGTTTAAAAAAAGAGCAAGAATGTTTGAAAGAAAAATTAAATCAAGCAATAAACTTGCACTAAAATAAAAATCAATTCTGAACAGTCTTAAAAAGATAAACATGTCACACCATAATTTATATGCCAAAGCTAAAGATCTATAATCTAAGATATTAATTTTTTTATTAATCTTCTACGGGATTAAATTTAATCGCTGACTCACAAGTACACGGAATAATAAATATTTTGAATTACATATTACCTTGCAGATAATTGCAACAAGTAACACGCATACGTACACCTTTGTATTTATCAAAAACGTGATCGAATAGATGAGTCAGTCTCAATAAACTCGTGTTTATTGCAAATTACTTTCCTAGCAGCTCTTTTACTTTAGTTACATTGACTGTAATGATGCGTTTAGCATACCTAAAAAGTCTTTATATTGCAATTTATTGCGAATATCTTTCTAATCTTATTCTTCAATCTTACAAATATATACTTGATTAAATTGGATACATGAAATGCTAGATCTGTTGAATAGGGTAATAAAAATTATTATAAATTATAACTTAAGGTTGAAATACCAAGGAAAATTTTTATATTGTCAAGGAGAAATATTTTGCAATGCATGGCTAATGGTCACACACGGGTATTCTAATGAAAACTTATGTGAGATTCTAATAACTATATTCTTTGATAAGCCTTCCATCGCCGCAAGGTTTTGTCCTTCCCTCTATGGACACTTTTTGCCTGGCCTAATAGTCATTGATTAAATTTTAAATTTGATTCACTTTCTAGACTATAGTAGGTATCGTCATGAAGCAACAAAAACGAAATGCCTCAAAACCACGAGCGATCCTGGTTTTAAGGTCATTTCGTCGGTTGACAGCATTCAATTCTTCAATTGTCTCTTTATAGACCTTTCCTGTTATTGCAGTGGCTTTCTCCATAATATGAGGGGTCTAAAATTAAAGCAGGCAACATCTATTTTTACCGAAAACGGTAATGGAAAAAGTTTAGCTTTGGGATCAAAATAAGCAGGATCCAACCTTCTCTCTTTAATCTTCCTGAAAAATGACACAAATGGATGTTGCTTGCTTTGACACCAAACTCCTCATATATTCAATCAGCAGATTCCTTATGAACCCATTTGATTTATCGTTTTTTTTTTATGAATGGGCTCTGCATGTCTCATCACCCGATATAATTTTTGGAAAAGAGAATTTGCCGTCAGCCAACACTGCTAATTTTCCTAACAAATTTATTGCAAACATAGTTTTTGTTCAGGAGTAAGCAATTCGGAATGCAATGCTACCTTATGCGTTTATTTCCAATTTAACCAATCGTTAAAACTCTTATTTTTCAATCTACTCAAGCCAGCTCCTCTACTTTCTTGATATGTCTGTTAGTTCTTGCTTCTACCGATCTTCGGTATCCTGTGTAATCTTAAATTGGTTCATTTGCCCATCGATATTGATTACATAACAGTGCATGTTTCGCATAGACATTATGTCGTGGAAATCTACTTCTGGGTCTACTTCTCTTCTTCATTAAAATCTAGATCACAATTCTGTGTTCTAGCTGAATGCCACACATTTTTTATTGCTTAAACCAAACCTTTAATTTAAGATGCAAATATTTCAAAAATGGTTGAGTTACTTCTGAGACTCCTTTTTTAGCCTCCATACTGTGAAGCTATGCATAAATTAAAATACTCATAGACTATAGGTTTAAATTAAACGCTTTAAACTTTAAATTTAACGCCAGACGATACTGAGGGCATTAGTGAACACTATGATACAATTAAGACTGCTTTGAGAATGTACCGTCAAATGGGGTTAAGTGAATCACTCGGTGAATACCGGAAATTTTTGCGATCAGTGAGACAAAGGTACCGATAATATTATTCCCATATGTTTCTTGTCTGCCAAGCAATACGGCGAGGTATCGCATGCGTTGCTCATTCCTTCACAGAAGTACCAGATAAATTAAACATGGTTAAATGCTTTGACTGTTATTTCAAAAATCGGTTAAAAGTTTGATTGCACGCAGTACTAAAGAATGATTTTCTGTCTATCAGTTGCTAGATATTGTTTCTGTAATCCTTTAGAAATAATATGCACTAGTAAAATATCGTCCTATAGTTATATACGCTGAACTTACCGCCTATTATTTAAAATAAATGGACAAAGTATGGGGTAAAGTGAATTACAATGAAAATGAATTGAAAAATCGGTAAAATCAGTGTTGATGATGTTGAAATTTCGTAATAAGGCTATTTTGACGATAAGTTTAGATTTTATATTACGCAATATTTTCAATTTTTATTTATTTTATTTTTATTTTTTTATGGCTTTAGTTCCTTTTCTAAAGGATATTTCGTTTATCCTCAAATATCTGAAATTGACGCAGAGCAATTTTACAAAGAGATGCAAATCATGTCACTTAAAGGGGGACTACATATATTTGCTATTAGTGAAGAGAATTTTTCGATATTAGCATAATTAGATAGGTATTAAGATTGCTTTAAGTTTTAGTTTATTTTTTGTGTTTTTTTTTCCTTTCTTTTCGTCTTTCTTTTCCCTCAGCACTGCTTTTATGAACATTTTTGAAGAAGTAAATAAAGAATAATGTTTTTATTTTAATACTTTACTTATTTTTCTTTCGACTTTTTTCGATGAAATTGACTTTTCTTGACTAAACCAGACCTTAAAATCTTTTAATATGATTCATTTTACCTAGAACCATCCAAAAGTGAAAAGGATATAATATTTACACATCTGATTCACTTTGCCGCAATGTATGGAGCAAATTGAATTGTCACGAGCCGCCACTTTAAATTATTAATGACCGCAATATATTTATGGTATTAAAACAATGCATTATAATTAAGAGTAACTTATCCAATAATATCTGTTGAAGTTTTATTAATCTGTAATATTCGAATGTTGTTCATATCCATTACGAAAGTTCTTAATATTAAGGAATTTTAATTTGTTCTGAAATTGCGATATTAATTTCGGTTTTCCTACTTATAAACGTAAATGACAATCATTGATGCAGAACATTATCACGAAATAATTGAAATTCCATGCTGCAGTGCTATTTAGAAAAAATCCTTTCGAATAAATCACAGTATCTCATTAATAAAGCAATGTAATTTAAAAGGAAATTGAATTTGTGAAGGAGAATTGTTGTGTCCTTCCTTTAATTTGATGTTTGGTTTCTTGTTTTCTTTTTTTTCTGGTCTTATGTAATAATAAAATAGAAATACATAACTTACTTGTTTATATTGCTCAAGAAAAGAAGGTTTTTAACACCGGTTCATTATATATTTCATTCGAATTCAGGGTCTAAAGTTGGACATTTGTAGAAGGCTTCTTAAAGATTTATTTTCCAATAATAGAAAAGATAACCAAGCATTCATAGGTTTAGTTCGGTAAAAGCGAGCTTTTGTGCAGTCCATCTAACTTGCAAATAATCTAATTGAATCGATTATTGCTTAAACAACGCAAGTAAATCGCAACTAAACGTAAAGTGAATTGATTTAGGTTGCCTAAACAATAACCGATTCAATTGTAAGTCTGTTCCAAAATCATACTGGTCAAATAATACTTAAATAAGGAAACAAGCAGAATGGCCTAATATTATCCCTGTTTACAGGAATTACCGCAAATTGAGTACAAACATAGTTTACATTCTTTAGGGGTCATAGGATTAATAAACATTTTTATAGTTTTTACTAGCAAGCAATAAACAATAATATAATAAATTCTGCAGTTTGTTTTTTATAATTTCCTTTATGCTAAGATAGTAAGGAAGTAAATTTATTCTATTTTGTATAAATATATAGAATACGTCAACAAAATAACACGTAAAAATAATACAAACACACACAACACATGTACATGTATTTGAAATAGTACTTTTATGCATTTTTTTTTAATAAAGTAGAATCTCTGAACTTATTCATGTAGCAGAATACCATCCCACACATGTTACCAATATGGAATACACCAGATAGAGAAGTTTATTACTTGTTGTTATTTTACGAAAATGATATATTTATCAATGTTATTGTAAAATATGTATGTGTGTAAGAACGTCTCTTAATCTCTGTATCACCATACCACAATATGCTTTTGTGGAAATAAATACATGTAAATATCTCAATTTAGGAGTGCGTATAAATTAATTTCAGAAATACGTGATACACTAGAGCCTTCAAAAGTAGTGCACATGTAATTAGCTAACATGAAAGAAACTGTCTAAAAATTTAACATAGTTGTATGTTGTATTATGGTTCTACCTAAAGATATACCAGATGAAAAGTTGTGAGCTGTCGATTGCATTCTGGGCGACTGGAAATGGGAAGGGCTTCAACTCCAGAAGTAGCTACGTACGAAGCTGTAGCACAGATTTATTAAGGTTCGGCGAATTATCATAGTTCAGCCGAATTAAATTGAGCCTGATATTCTTTTTCCCGCTTTATTTATGAAGTTTGTAAAAGTAATATTAAATCTGACATTACATTTGTATTAGTGAAAAGGGAATAAGACAATACTTATTCGATAACTAAAATCTATTCATGCTTCTTTTTTATTCATACTTATTTTATATTGAAGCATCAGATAATTAAAGTAAACTTTAAATTTTTAAAAGTCAATAATCAAGTAAGATAACAAACATAGATTCTAAAAAACCTAACAATAGTAAATAAAGTACCTATTCGTTGGTAGATAGTATGTTATTGAAAAGATGCAGGATATTTATTAATCATTAATTCATAAAATTCCAGGCGACAGTAATAATCGTCGAGTAAAAGTTCTTGGGATGTGCCAATTTTGTACGATCGATATTTATTCTTATGTAAAAGATTTAAAACTTTTGCACTATTATTACTCCGCGAGCAATTTGTTTAGATGTCATATTAGGATTTTATTCCCCATATTCACAAAGTTATTTTGCTGAAATTTTTCGCTAGAACATTTTTATTTTTGTTATTTATTAATGTAAACATTATTTCAAAACGTCGGACTGTATTACGAATAGTAGCCGCGCTAAGAATTGATCTTTCGTGATAATTTACTGTCAATAAATCGTGTGTAACTTCTGCTGAATTGCCACCGTAAAATTATTTCACAATAAAAAAAAAATTCTCGGGTGTGTAATATTCCATTTTTTTTTTATAAAATTACTGACCGCGATCAAAACTTACTAACTGTTATAAAATTTGAGGACCGTACCCTAACGCCTTGTTAAGAAATGAGCGAAATGAATCGAAGGCCGGCTAAACTGGAAGTGAATTACGCATGCCTAGCAAATCGTTCCCTTCACCTCGCACTACACGGAATGAAGACTATGTTGAATTGACTGAAATTGAAAACATCCATATGGTGATAGCATTTTGTAGTAGTTAGACAAGGGTAAAGAATAGCGGTGAGTGATTGCCGTTAGACAGTGATCGCGTGCGGATTGGAGATGGTAAATCGAAACGATTATCTGACACACAACCGTTAACTAAGAGAAATCATATTTTTCATCCTTCTTTTATCATATTACGGCAATCGACAGGTCGAAAGTGCACTCTTGATGTAACTAAAATCGCGATTCAGATAATTTACCTTTTTCTCGGAAGAGATATACGTATTGCTGTGAACTGATGGTCCAAGCATATAAGTAAAGAGAAATTAAAAAGACAAAATTAATTTAGCTAGCTCAGCAAAAATGAATTTTAAAAGGGCGCCAGAGATTCTTAAATCTCAGAGTAAATTTTTTAAAAATTAATAGTGGGCGTGCAAAATTACTTTTATTAAAATCCCGAAAAATTGAAATGGCAGATTCAGAAATAAAAGAACTTGTGATATTTAAAATGATATTTACAATCATTTAATTTAATTTAAAAAAAAAAGAAAAACAAACATTTGAAACAATTTACAGGATAAATAAAAACGTGAATATAAGATTTTGGCATAAAACAAACTGCATAAGATTCTACAATTTAAAAGGACAATGCAAATCCTTTAGCAACAAAATGGAAGATTTGTTCCAGAAGATAAATCTCAATCCCACAAAAAATATCCACGCGGTCACGAAACTTAAACCAAACTAAATTTTACACGTGGAGAAACAAATATAATTTAAATTGAAATTTAATTTTTTAACAGCACAAAGCTTCACTTCACCTTAACCGTGGTGATTAACAATACAATACAAATCAGCAAAAAGAAAACGGAAAATTTAAACTTTTTAAACTAAAAACACGAAATCTTCTAGAACATTTTACAATAATTACTGATCTAATATTCAAAATGCGTACACAATTAAACAAAACAGCAATAATGAAATAAAGAGTTCTTTGATGGATGAATTAATATCAAAATACCCGAACAAAGATTTAAAATTAAATGAAATTACCTACATGGTAGCAAACAAAAATGAAAAACATGTTCTTACACGGCCGCCATCATTCAAAGAACTGGGGGCCTCCAAGGGATAACATCGTACATATAACAAATTTACAATTTCGTGCGATGAACGCACAGCGCAACGCAAAGAAAAAACTAGCATATAAACTATATACAGGAGTACGCATAATGTACAAATAAATGAAATTTACTATACACAACTGGCCAAATAAAATGATACAAACAATTAAATCAAAATTCTTAACAAAATTTACAACAATAAGAATAGTGGAAACTCTAACATTGTTTTGACAAGGTTGATTTGGAATAAACAAAAATACACATTTAAATTTCCGAAACCCGGGGTGCCAGACTATAGCAGTATGTTCTCCAAGTCTCATCATTTCAAAATATATGCAAATTAAAATAATTGCTTGGATTGCTTTAAGCCACATTGCATGAAACTAAAAATCAGTTACTGAAATTTTATTAAAACAATTTTCAGAATGAACTAATTATTGTTGAGATATACTAAATGCATGTTAGTGGAACATGCGTATATACTAAATACATATTCCACTAACATCTAACTGAGATAACCTATATGAAACAATGGATATTCAAACAAAAATGCTTATACATATTCGATGTCATTTTATTGCTGTATTATCGATGCGTACATTATACTAAACTGTACCTACACATCGCGAACCATTGATAATGATGTACTCAATCTACACTAAATCTAATTAATTGCATTCAACGAACACGATTAAGCGTATTGTGTGTGGCATGCAAGATTCAGGAAACGTATTTTTAGACTGGCAAAAATACTTGCATACATAAAAGTTATAGTATTACACCATGCACGACATAATGAGTACGTGAACGTTGGAATTCTGCATGCAACAGTGCCGGGGACTGGAAACCTAATATTCTATTAATAATTGATTACTAAATGTATTTTTTTGAGATTGTTTCACTTATTAGGGAGCTATTAATATTCCAAGCTTTGTAGCCTTGGTACATGTGCAAATTTGTAGTTCCAGTTTAATTTGGAATTCGCCGTACTCATTTGAATTTTTCCTTGAAATCGAAGAGCTTTACATAGAGTCGATGAGTCATGAATGCGTTAAATCTTAGTTTTTTTTAGGTAAGAAAAGCGTACTCTGTGTGCGCAAAGAAGTTCCCATTCCGATCTTTGTGCCGATATGATGTCAACAAGTATCTTTTCAATCACTCTGCAAAAGTCTTGGGGTTAAAATTTAGCATATAAAATACATTGTTTTTTTTATAATAAAATAATCAATAGATAATTAATATAATATAAAAATTATAATCACTGCTGATTTCACTATTTCTTGTTTATGTACCTGTTTAACTTCTTTAAAGCTTTAAAGAGCATTCATTCCTTTACCGTAATATATTATATCTAAAGCACGGACAAACGCGTTCGGAGAAGCGGAAAACTCAGTGGCGTTGCCTACACGCAGTCTATGCCTAGGAACTTGCATATGTATCTGCATACATAATACATATGTACCTACATAGTTTTGCGAAGTCAGTAGAGAATATTATGTAAGGTTCTGTATTCACATGTAAGAGAACTTCATATTTACAAAGGAAAATCTAGAAAGTATTAAGTATGTGGTTACAAATTTTAAAAACTTATTAAATTACAATGAAAAGTAACAATAATTAACATAGTTTAGTGAAAAGAGCTTCCCCTGTTTTTGGTCGAATTGCATCAATATTTTGAATAGAAGGATTAATAAATACATTTTTTTCGTTTAAATTTAACGTGCCGCTAGATATAACAAACATACCATCATTTTCAGATGTGTTGTAGTGGAAAGTTACAATGTTTTGATATTAATAATACGTGAATTATTTCTAATCAATGATAAAAAACTTACCAAATTTTTGTTTTATTATTTTAAATAGTTAGTGACTCTTTATTCCTACTTATTTTATTTTTTTTTAATAAAATACAAGACATAAAGAAAATGTCACTATTACCTATTTAAATAGGTAATGCAATTATATATTTTATCTCGTTACAGTGCTTAAAACGTATTCAAAATATAAATTATTTTAGCAATTCTTACTTTTCAATGAAAGCCCGAACGGAGATATTTGAGTGCTGCACAAATATAAATAAACGTCTATATCTAAGACGCCGCCAATGCGTAGAATATTGCGAAAACATAGCTGCGTTGTGGTTCGTGTCAAACAAATAAGTTATGTATATATGCGTCATCGCTGTGCATTGAAATATTCCACGTGATTTATGGGCGCATGTAGTTTTTATATATGGGTGTGTTTTTCTTACTCGGTCAAAACTACTAGAAAACTAGAGGATTTATACGGGCAATCGGATAACTTTCTATCGACACCCGTATGTGTGTTTGCTCGGAACGCGGACCTCCTTGCTTTGATTATATCCTTTCACATTAGACTCAATATTTGAAAGCCGTTTGTTATTCTTGAACGCGCCCTTGAAGAATATGGAATATGCCTCTGGTAGTTTTCTTTTATTTTTACCCTGTTGAATACATACTGGAACATGATGAGCAATGGAGTTAAGCAATTAATTTTTTTTCCTTTTTTTAACTTTTTAATTTTTTCGAACTTTTTATCTCCACTTCCTCACCAATTCTTAAATTTTGTTTTTTTTTAACAGTGTTCAATTTTTTCCAAATTTTATCTCTTTAGCAATTTTTAACCTTTTTCAAACTTTGCTAACAAACTTATTTTTTTTTCAACTTCCTACCTCTTCTATACATGGGTTTATATTTGTTTTAATTTTTCAATAATTTTAAAAATGAACAATATACCTGAACGTTAATGACGAATGCCATTTCAACTTAAAACCGACGAATTGATCGATAAGCAATACTAAAGTCGGCTCAAACCGATATTCCAGTATTAATATAATCTAAATGTTATTGTATCAATAAGGTGGTAAAGATGGCACCTCTATTATTTCACTGTGATATATAAATATATAATAATTTTATGTATATTACTGCGCTGTAATATACATAAAATATTCGGTCACTTGGCGCCTAAATAATTTATTAATTCCGGACAATTGTGAATTGTGTGAATAAATCTATTAACGCTGAATAGTGCCATAATTTTAGTGATAACATAAACCAAAGACACATACGGAAAAAAGCATTTTAGCTATTTTTTGCAATTAAGTTAAATTTTGGAATGAAATATTTATAATTACCTAAGATGTTTGTTAAGATCACTAACAAGAAAGGAAGGAATGAATAGTAAAGAGGTGCGCCTATGTTCTTAAATATGGAGAAATGCTAAAGGCAGCGTTTAAGACTAGAGGAAGATCATCTTAAGATTATTTAGCCGTTTGTCAATTTATAATAATTTATATAATAGAATCAATCAAAAAAAGCTTCATATTTTTTAAACACCAATAACTAAAAAGATTTCAAATAAAAGATAGTAGTACAATTTATTGAAAAAAGAAAAAGAAACTTTGAAAATTTCAAGAAATTCAAACAAACACTCCTAAAATAAAAGAAAAGCTTATCTTTACAGAAGCTCATGACGTGATACATAATACACACCCCGAGTAGCCCCCGTATGATTGTCTTAGGGAAGGGAAAGGACTAAATATTAGCAGCTGCAACCTCTGTATATGCCTCAACATTTTCCATCTCTATTTCTTAGAAAAAGAAAAACAAGTCTATGATTCATGTCATGTCAACGATCAATAGTTTTTTTTCAGCCAGAACTCCAAAGGTTTGACTTTACAACGAGATAAAGCCATTACTAACACCTCAAAACATTCTCTGAATACTCCAGAGAAATTGTTTGTGTGCCAATGTTATTAGCTTCTTTAAGCGCCAGACCTAAGTATGTTTCCGGAGTGAATGGGGAAGAAGAAACTAAAGTAGCCTTTTTATGCGAACAAACTGCGTATATTAGACAATCTGAAAGACTCTCAGTTATTTGCCTCAAAACTTCATCGTGGAAGATGGACAACGCCTTAATGATCTAATTTTCACCAAAAAGAATAAATGACATTTTTTGTTCGAATATTCGTGCCAACCTTTTGTGAGGGAAATTGTTACTTTCAAGCAATGATATTAATAGATCTTTTATTCTTCAGCAGAATTTTAAAACAAAAATGATTAAGAAATATTTGGAAGATACAATTAGGGTTTTGCAGTATCAAGATTTGTAAAAGAAACCTTTTCTACGTTAGTAAACATGTCCTAATAAACCAAAAGCGTTTTTACATATGAATATGTGTAAAAGTGATAACTTTTTTAATATAAACTTTTAACCAACGTCCTAAATGTTTTTTTTTTTCTTTTGTTACAGTTCGTGAAATTATCCGACTTGGAACGCCAAAGCCCCATAGTAGATCTAACCGTCCTCCCACGCATGACGCGCTCCATTCCCGAAAGTTCATGGGTCGAAGAACCCCTACTGATGTCCCGTTCAATGGGATACAGGAGCGCACCGCGACCTCTACCTCCAGAACCGTCCGAAATGACGGACAGCAGCGGCAGCGATACTGGACAGTGCCAACGCCGTTTGGGCACGGATCTCCTCAAGATGTTCCTGGAGGAGATCGGCCCGGATGTGCACGTTAAAGTATCGGGCAGGACTATAAAGGCTCACAGGTGCATTTTGGTGTCAAGGTGCCAATACTTCGCCGGGTCGTTGAGCGGTCACCATGACGACGTGATTCATTTGAGAGGCTTCTCGTACGAAGCGGTGCATTTCGCAATGTGTCACATCTACAGTGGGGCTTCCCACGTGCCAGATTCGATCTCACTGGAAGAATTGGCGGCGTTAGCCGATTTGCTCGGATTAGAAGGCTGAAGGAGGTAGTAGCTCACGCGCTGAAGAGTCGACACTGCCATAATTTTCATAAACCTTGCCCTGGGTGTTTGACAGGAGTTCCGGAAGTGCTTCCTTTGGCTGCGACGCACGGTTTAGACGAGTTGTACCAGAAGTGCTTGCAGTGGTTGACGCAGAATTACGAGAAAGCATGGCCGACGCATTCTTTCGCTTCGTTGCCTAGGGAATTGAGGGAGAAATGTTTGCAACAACATCTGGTGCATATGACTGCGGATAGCGTGTTGGCAACGATATTATCTTGCGATCGCTTGTTAGCCAACCTCCCACAACTTCGATGGAGCGAATCGGTGATACAATTAGGTTTACAGCTAGCAGACGCTTGCCAATTATATTTGCGGCAGCATTTATCCGCTGTTCTTGCTTCGACGAGCTTCACCACCTTAGACAGTGATATGTTGCAAAGACTCGAGGAGCAATTCATGTCTGCCACAGACGCTTTGGGACCAGAACAAGCGTGCAAAAGCTACGGACGCTGTCATAAGATGTTAGACCAATCGTGGAGTCGAGAACATATAGATTTGTTGCGAAGACTCGATAAACAGTTAGAGCAATCGTTGGCGACCCGCGCAGATAAAGCCACCAGGTGTTCGGCGTGGCAAAAACTCGAGCCCGCTTTGAGAGCCCGTGTTAGGGAAGCAGCGAGACCCAGCCGCTTGCCTAGGGCGAGTTCCTCGGATTCCTCGCGAACTTCGAGCCCGGCCACTAGCAGAGCACCGGCGGGTAGTCCATCTTTACGTAGAAGCTTGTTGCTGGCCGCTAGAGCACCGCAAATACCTCCGAGCCCGTCCAGTACGCGTAGAAACGCGAGCAGTTTGACGAGGCCCACGCAAAGTAGCGCCGCCAAAAGCGCTCCGTCTAGGAATATCAAACCCGCCCTCATGAAATCACCCACCTCTAAGGAATCGGTAACGAAAACGCGCCCCGTTAAGAAAGAACCGATTCCGAAGCGTGAGCCTCTCAAAGCGAAACCTCAGCACCAATCCACAAGAACACCAACTGTAATACGTAAATCGGTAAGGGACGACTGCAAATCTCCTTCGAAGTCACCAATGAACGTCTCTAAATCCCCGTCGAGAAGTAGCGTCTGCAAGTCACCCGTAAAAGGTGGCGTCAGTAAATCCCCGTCTAGGAACGCCGTTTGTAGATCCCCCTCGAAAGCGACTTGCAAATCGCCGGTTAAAATGGTGAAATCGCCGGTAAAAGTCGATACGATGCCTTCACAATCGACGTGCAGGTCGCCCACGAAGACTACCTGCAAATCACCGACAAAGACGGTGCCAATCGGTATGACGCGTTCGGGGACGTTCTTGAAAGAGGAGCCAACCGTTTTGGGTCGAGCACATTGATTTTGTAGGAACGAAAAGGCGAAAGGAAAACTAGTCAAAGGAGATCTCTTTAAATCTCTATTATAGCCTCTGGGCTTTGTGATATCTGTTAGATATATATAAAAATATATTGATTATTGATGAAGAATACATTATATTAGTGTATGTAGCTATTTTATTTATACATTATTAAGTAAATAGATGATTATGAACTGTATTTATTGTTTTATTCAATTTAACCTGACCTCGGTGTTGAAATTGTGAAAATAACTTTTGGCAGGGGCGGCTTAAAGAGCCACGGGGCCATGGCCCCACCGTTACAAATCACAAATTAATCATTAAAAAGCTTTTATTTTCTATAAAAATACCGAAAAATACACGTACACACACATTTAAGTAATAATAATAATAATACTTTATTGTCGTGGTTTTCTAAGAAAACATTGACATTGTCAGTAAGAGAAGTCAATAAATATAAAAATACAAAATATAGCAGCTATATAATGAACACTAATGATGTTAATATGTCAATTGCTATCGAAAATATTCCTCCCAGTGTAGTAAGTGTGTGCCAGTAATATTTCTTAAGTTCTCTTTAAATTGAGTTTTTGAAGGGAGCGATTTTATATATTCTGGCATTTGGTTGTGTATAATAGTAGCTTGATAAGTAGGGCTAGATTCATAAAATTTGGTTTTATGAGCTGGAATACTTAAATTATGGCAGGCCCCGTGTCGTCATACCGTTAAATATATCAGGATTTTTGGCAAATTCGGTCTCATTATCTTTATAAAACATTAAGACTTCATAAATAAATAGACCAGCCAATGGCAAAATACCGATGTCACCAAACAATGAACGACACGAATCTTTGGGTGCAACTCCCATTTTAACTCTAATTATCTTTTTTGAGTCACAAGCAAGCTCCTCGCAGATGCAGTGGAACCCCAGAAAACAATACCGTAACGAAGCCTAGATTCGACGTATGCATAATAGAATAATTTCAAAGAGTGTAGACTGACACTACTTCGCAGTGATCTAACAGCTTTTACTGCTGAGCAAAGTTTGTGGTGAAGGGAGTTACAATGTTGTTCAAACTTAAGACGTCGATCTACACACAATCCCAGGAAGTTAACACATTCGATTTCAGGTATACTTCTACCGTCAACGCGCACATAGATGCTTGAAGAGCCGCTATGAATGAATGAATGAAGTCCATTTGAGCAGGACCGATATACCATGTTGCCCACGACGTTATTACACAGTACCGATGCTTCCGATACCGACGCTCCCGCTACAATACAACTAGCCAACGAAGAACAAGACAGGTGAGCCCGAAGATCGTTTGTGTATACCAAAAATAATGACGGTCCCAAAACTGATCCCTGCGGAACACCGCGAGATACCTCAATTAAGGAAGATTCTCTCGTCGAAATCGTGTTAGCAGCTTCACCCGTGATACTTACCCTGGTATACCTATCTGTCAAGTAGGATGAAAAAAAAATATGAGCTGTACCTCTCACACCCAAGGAATAGAGCTTATCCAGAAGTAATCTATGGTCTACTGCGTCAAAAGCACTTGACAAATCAAAAAAATATACCAGTTGCAACGTTCTTTTTGTCTAAGGCTTCATACACCACACTCAAGACACTATATATAGCACTACACGTTGAGTTTCCGGCTATAAATCCGAAAGTACAGAACGAACGTTGCGATTCCCATGATTTGATGCGACGAAACGCGCTTTGTAGTTATTTATGCAGACAAGCGGCGAACTGCGGCTACATCTAGATCGGCCCAAATTTCAGACATTTGTAGGTCTCCGCGCAGTGCTAGCGGAAGAGGGAGTGGTAGCAGTATAGGCAAATTATTACAACGAAGTGAAGCTAGCCGTATCTTGGTCCGCTGTCCGCTGGTTGATCGAGTCATGCGTAATCAGTATACGGCAGTGTGGGGAAAGGGTCTCCCGCTACCACGGTAGGCAAGCGTGTGAGTCAGATGCAGATAGCTGTCGAAGATGGACTATTGAAAGTAAAAACATAGATAGAGGGCCGTCGCATACGGACTTCGATTTAGATATTTCCAGGCAAGAAAAATTGGGTTCAAAAATATTTAATATTTATTAATTATAGTAATAAAGTGTAGTACTAGTCTATGATGACATCGCAAATTAATAACTATAGTATTTTAAATCAAAATGAACTACCATTTATATCTTTCTTAGGGCAAAAATTATGAAAATGAATACTAAATATAATAAGGGAGTTATTCTTGAAAAATATTTCATACTAGTGTTTTAAGTAAAAAAGAAACAAGCCATTTGCTTACGTAAACAAACAAAGAAAGTAAAAATTGTATTTCCCATTGTTTGTAAGAAATGCGTCCGCTGATGCTTATGGAATATCCACTATATTTTACTCGACGATCTTCGTTTAAATAATTCATGTGCTCTGTGTTGTGTTATGGTTTCGTCGATATAAAATCACAAAAACACCTGATTAAGTTTGCGTTAGTTAGGTAGGGGAATGTAAACAAGTGACCCATGTATGTACGTGCAGTTTAAAAACTAAATATATGCAATTCTAAAGGAAATACGTTAGTGTTTATATTTAGGTGATAAGTATTCCCGATAAGAACTTTACGTATGGTTCACTTTAAAATGGCTTCCAAATTTGTATACATTAAATTTTTTCTGTCGGTATTATTTTAGTTAGGGGAATTATTAGAATCGCGGTTTAAACCGTAGATCAATTATCTTCTGTTTAAACTTCACTTAGAATTACAATCGATATAAATAAAAAACTCGACCTTGCCATATTTAATACCTAAATCGCGATTGAAATAATACCTTAGCAATAAGTGAGGGCAAAATACATGCAAAGCTGGACAACGATTTAAAACTTTTGCAAAATTAATAAAATGGAGGGAGGAGAGGAAGGGGGGTAGATCCGTGATTGGCTCCATCACTCAATATTGTCACGAGCCGCCACTGAGTTTTGGCAGATGCAGTAGTAGGTTCATTTTTTCTCATCTTACAGTTATTTCCAATGTTAAATAATATGCATAATATACTTTAATTTACTTAAGAAACAACACGTTTACCGGTATTTTTATTGCTACTTTCTTATTAACGAAGAGTAGTCATCAAAAATAGACTTAAGGCTGAGTTGAGCTGTCAAAACGCAGTGCTACCAATCCACATCTATGTTGTGTTCTTACGAATAACGCACACGTAAAGTGAATAATATTTATTCGGGCCTTTGTGTATGGTCTACACTAGTCTACATCCATTCTTCCTCCCTACCTCTATTACCAACCATTACATGTGAATATCACTTACACAACAATCTATTGACTGCAACATTGGCGTATTAATTATTAAATTAAATAAGATTTTCTGAATATTTTTCTGGACCAAAAAATCTAATACAAATGTCGGCTCGTGCCCGGAATTGAATTCCGGCACTGTAAATGGTACCTAGCGTATTCTAACGTAAATAGGCAACTATTAATCAACTATCATTCATCTCATTCTGTATTTTTGTGTAAGTATCCATGGATCTAATTTATTAGTTATGTACTGGGTTACCGTCATGCTGAAACTAAATTTCGTTAACATTAAACCGCTTCTGTACAGCAGCAATAACATTGTTTTCTAGTTATTCCAGATACTTATTCCCGTTTAAATTGCCGTCAATAACATGGGTTCGATTATCTGATTTACAGTGATATCTGCCAAGTGTAATTTTTACGTGACCAATACCCACCAATGTTGACAGATAGAGGATCCCGCCCCCGTTAATTACGTGAATCATCAAATTAATGAAATACGAGGAGAGAAAATACAAACAGTTGATTGGAACAAAATTTCGACGTAAACAAAGGAATTAAACTCAAACGTATCCACGATGGCGCATGCGCAATTTCTAAAAAATATTTTTACATTTAATCCTAGGCATAACAACAGTCTGTTGCTGTTGCAGTTGCTCTTTACACAGATATCGGATTTTCGGCTTGGATTGCCGGAACACAGCGCACGTGGACAAGCAAATTCGGAATTGATTGATCTCATTCGGCTTGGCTGTTTTCGGCCTTATTGTTTCGACTTAAAGTTGATTATAAGTACAAGTACTGTCAGCACATGCTTAGCACAGCTATTCAATTTTACTTAATGTTCATATCAGTAATAAATCCAACCATCTTTTTTTAGAAATAACGTTAATTCTATAACGAATCTGAAATTTAACATTATTTGTAAAATCTAAACATCGAATAGATCTCCACAAAATATCTGATACAAAGTTCATGTACTTATCAATAACTTCAAAACAGGCAAATATGTTTCTATTAATTTTTATAAACAACTAGCTGTAATAACTCCAAAACGAATATTCTACAGAGATATATGCAACATCTGTAATATGGATATGGACATGATGTTTTGGTGATTGAGACATGCAGTGGATATCTGTCGGGCGAAGTGTGCTGTCTGGGGCAGAGACCTGTTACTACGCGAAGATGATTCCTACTGAGTTGCAGTAGTTTTTCAGCCTTCTTTTTTTTATGGCTCGTTAATAAAGATCTTACCAGGAGTTTGCCTGATTGTATTATTCCAGTGTTCTTTTTGTTTCTGTTTGTTTAGACGCTCCTAGAACAGGTACGATATATGAAGCAGATGATCCCCTTCTTGCTAACTCATCGGCTTTTCTATGCTAAGATGAATGTAAAGTTACAGTTATGATTTATACAAGCAAATAGAAGTTTCACATAGCAAATATGTATTTTTATATATTTTATTAAAAAACTCGATATTGTATATACGAGTTTCTTCCTCAAAACTATTTCTACAAAATGTTGAATTTTTCTAATGGTGCTTCATAGCTTAGTTTCAATTAGTATATCTTAACTGCTATCGAATACCGTGGGTTCAAGCCTCCATTTAGTCAACTATAATGATTTATATTGCCGCGATGTCATGTCATGACGATTAATTGATTTAATTAATTTTAAATAATTAAATACAGGCAATTAAAAATTTTAAATTTGTTCGACAGGACCTTACGTCGTTTTCAAAAGCCCTACGATTCGCTCCAAACGTCGTTTCTAAACAAGAGATATTTCTAAAGGTAGATTTGACTCAGCTGAGGTGCTTGACAAGCAATATACATATTTGGACTTTTACGAAACCCTTTCCTTAATAAAAAATATTCGGTAACTAGTATTTTTCTTCTGATAATAACAATTATCGTTTAGGTCAAATAAAATGAAGGCTAATACATACATAGCTTCCCATCATTTTGATTAGAAGTAAACGAAAATATTTTTCTGATGATCACTTTTTTTAGTTATTTTTTCTGACTCAAATACTATGCAATTCTACGAGCTACAACAAATTTGAGAGAGTAGTAATGTATTGTTTGAAAATTAAATTTTAAGGCCTTGCAAAATTACAAAAAGTAGATAGTATATTAGGCTTATCTTAAAGTGAATGCAAATTGCACAAACAATAACCCAGTCACGACATAGCAAATAAAATTATCTGATTTTCTTTATCTTTAAAATGCAAAGTTTAATGTTCTAAATTCATTAATATTATATAATTATAATATTTAATCGTGTGAGTACATAATGCATTATTATTTACGAATACCGTGGATTCAAGCCTCCTTTTAGAGAAAGCTGAAAGCGTAAAAACTACAATTATTGCTGCGATATACTTACCTGTTATCAAATTTCATGCACCTCTAAAACTAATTTAATTACTGTCGCATGAATTGGTTCGTCTGAACTGCAACAGCAATTAGCTTGTGCACGATAGATTTTCTAGTACAAAATTAATGATCGCCATTAGTGCCAATCACAAGATTCTACTGGCGACAGCTTATATCGACAGAGCAGTAAATTTGCCGTTCGCTCTTATTTAATTTCAAGAGAGTATACCACTGCTTCAATTAATAGAACATTCGACTCATGAATAGCATTTTATAGATTCAATTTATTGTGGACAACATAAAACGGCCGGCATTAATTTGCTAATCAATAGATTTATAAAATTCTCACTTAATAAGGCCAGATTTAACAAATAATTGCAATTCATTAAAAAGGTAGCGATCTATAATGGTTACTCTTTTATAGATGTATTCCGGAGCGTAAAGTAGTCCAATATAAACACGATGTTAGAACGATGCCGATGCCACGATTTTAACTTCAGATGACAAGTTTGTTAAATTACCTTTTCATCGTATTTCAAGAGGTTCAGGTGACATTTTTAAAGAACAAAACTTGAACATCTGCTTTTCCTCGCGGAATCTTTTAGGTAACGCCTTACTCCAACTAAAGATCAGGCATTTACAAAATCGGTTGTAGCAGATGTGATAAAATTTATATTGGACAAGCAAAGCGTGCGATCGTAACCAGATTCAAAGAACACATTGCATGCTATCGATTTGGTAGACTTGAATCATCGAGCGTTGCGCAACATATAAGTGATACCAGACATAAAATCTACATAGAAAACCTTGAATTAGTGAAAAATGTACAATCACCTAAAGAGTTAGACACATACGAAATCATATACACATATAGATATGAAAAAACATTCAAATAATTTATTGAATAGGGGAAGAGGCACCTCTGCAGAACTCGAATTTGATTTATTTATGAGGGTAGAAAAGAAAAGATTCACATTCGTCGCTAATTTATTTCGTATATATTTATATTATTTCGTATTTCGAAGGGTAAAGCATCTGATGTAACGCAGAGAGATCGGTTATACCAGGGTGTAACAGCGGTCTCTGGTAGTCAAATGACAACAATTTTTGAAATGTTTTTATTGGGATATATGTAGGCGGGTCAGATCTACAATTTAAAAATAATGTGCAAGATACAGAGTGTTCCAAAATTCAGCAGTGCATCAAAGTTGTGTTTTTCTTAATGGAACGCTCTCTATATTATGGCATCTTTAAAGTTTACACTAAAAACTAGATCAATTTTATTTAAGGTTCCCTATACCTAATTTTTATAGTTTATGAAATATTTCAATTTGTTTAAAAATGCAATGTTGCAAAAAAAGTCAAGTATCTAGAAAATGAATAAATTTCAAAAAACCGTAAATAGCAAATCCTTTAGCTAATTGAATGCGGCATTCAACCTTGTCTAGTATACAGGATGTTCAAGTACCTAAGTCAAACTTTGTGAATTTTACTCGTACGTAACTTTGTTATTTTAAATGGAACACCCAGTATACCTTTACGTTGATAGATAGGAATTTTTATTTTCTTTAAACAAGTATTAGGAGCCCTATACCTATCTCCACTAGTTTTTAAGTTATTTGGGTTTTTTTTTATGTGGTCTAAGTAAATTGTCATTACCTTAATTTAATCTAAGTAGTTGATGTTTTTTTGAATGTGTCAATTTGATGTGTATCCCGTTAGCACCATGAAAGCATACTCGTTGCAAGAAAGAACTGATGATTTTAGTTGCCGGCGAATAAACTTTGTGAATTTTATTCGTCCATAACTTCCCTAACAGCCAGAAATATTACATAGATATTTTTAAAAATATATTTTATAAATATTCTTCGTGAGAGGTTTTTGAATATTTTTCATATTTTTTTCTAAATATAGATCAAAATATTCAATTAAAATAATTATTCCATATTTAAAATTAATGTAAGCGCTATATTTTTCTAAAAATAATTGTAAAATATTATATATAAATTGAGATTTTTATGCACATCTTATTTAATTTTGTCAAAATGAACTAAAAGTGTTCTTGGTTATTTAGAATGTACACATCGATAACGAAAAAGTTGAAACATACATAGAGGTGGCTAAAAGGCAAGAAACTTGTTATTTTCACACTCACCAATACAGTTAATAATCAATAATTCTGGCATCTTTTAAGGCATACTGAATGGTTTATCAATTAACTCACTATTTTTAATTGAAGTGTTTAAATAAAAACAAAACGTATTTATTACCAGTTTATTGAATAAGTCAATAAAAATGATGAAAAATACTCATTTTAAAGTCTAGCCTTGGCTGGTGCCAGGTACAACCCTATGGCTTTTTTCATATCTTCGGTAGTGCGCACTCATGCGTTTCTCTGTGGCCTCTAAAACAATGCCAATTGTATTAGATCATACCATGAAAAAACATCGTACAAACATATCCAACACCTACTAATACATTTGGCGCATTTACAATAATTGGGTGTAGCTACATTCTAATACTTACGATACTTATTTTACTTTATTTCATAATATTTTAAAAATTCTACGTACAAACAATAAAACAAACACAACGTATTCTAACCTCTATTTGAGGTTATGACGCTATCTACTGAATACAATCTCTTAAGCAAATCAACTAGCAATTTATCTGAATAGAATCAGTACATATATGATGCATAAAATTCCTACAATATATTATTAAACGATTTCTGTACATAGCGATATTGAGCATTCCAATTATTTATAAATGCCACGACATGTTCAAAGTATTGCTTACCTCGTAGTCACCAAAAACAACTAAAGCACACCCGCAACAATTAATTACACAGTAACCCTAATCTGCCCTAATCGTATACTATTATAAACTATAACATGTAACGGACAAACGAAATGAAAACGTTGATGATACGCACGTGCGCATATGCATTCTATGTACCTAATCCATAGACGCCTAAACAATACTAAATCATTAAAACACCGGCACCGTAATGAATAGAGGTGTTTGTGTGACGTTCGCAACTTACAAATATTACAAATAATATAATCAAAACGCAGATATATATATAGAAAAGTTACAGCGCTCAACTTAGATACTAATTAAATCATATTAGATATATATTATCTAATTAATCTTTTAAACTATCATTTTAAGTAGGTACATACCTACTTAATATGTATGCATATTTTACCCATTGTATATTATTCGTCCTACGCACCAAATGTACAAAACCAAAAATTCAATTTTTATGAAATAAATATTTACAGAAATACAAAGCAAAATATTCTTGCAGAGTTATGAAAAATATATTGAGAAAACATATTGCAATAAAATATTATTAATGCTACATAACATATTATAATTTTTAAATGTTTTCCTAATATTTTCTATAAATATATTTATGCATATTATATTAATATAACTAATATTCAAGAAAGATTTAATTAATTAATAATTAATTTTAAATATTTATAAAATATGAAATAAATATAGTTGGTCACTGGGGTTTGTTATTTTAAAAGGAACTTCCGGTGTATCATAAACGCTAAGAAGTAAATACAAACTAAACAAAACAACAGTAAATATTTTTGTATAAAAAGATAATAACAAAGGCCTTTTGTAAGTATCTATAAAATAAAGGGAAAAAACGCAATAAAATAAACGAAAAGGCACTAACATTCAACATAATTTTCTCCAAAGCACAAAATAACTCTTTCTTCTAAATGCTCTTCTAACATTCCTCATCATATTTGGTGTTATTGAGCTGAAAGCGTTTCTAATTCTCATTTTCATATTCTCTGCCGTAGTAAGACGAATATTGTAAACGATCCATTTTACATATCCATAGAAAAAAGTCCATACATGTCAAGTCCGGAGACCTCGGTGGTCAGTTGTCAGTTGCATGGACCATCTATTAAGAAATTTTCTATGAAGGTAGTTTCTGACGGACCGTTTGAAAAGGGCAGGACCGCCGTCTAGTTGAAACCACTTTTTTTTGCAACATTGCATTTTCAAACAAAACGAAATATCTCATAGGGCAGGCATAGGGAACCTTAAATAAAATTGATCTAATTTTTAATGTACACTTCAAAAAATGCCATAAAATACAAGTGGTTCCATCAAGAAAAACATAACTTTGATGTACTACTAACTTTTGGAACATCCTGTATATTGCATATTATTTTTAAATTGTAGATCTAATCCACCTACATGTATCCTAATATCCAATATTTAAAAAATGTTACCATTTGACCACCAGAGACCACGGCGTTACCGCTGTTACACCCTGTATACGTGTCTATTATTACGCTACAGTCCTTGTGATATCCTTTGAACTTTTTCAAGCACCGATGTGGAAGCATATACATATAACTAAGTTTTATAGAGGATGAGGAATGAAAAAAATTATGTTACTTACAGTTCCAATAATCAGTTTATAAACTGTTCAAATTAAAATTATGTTGACTATAATTATGTAATATGGGTATATTATAATAGTCAAAATAATTTTTTGTACTCATTCTTCATAATAGGCAACTTCATGCAACTAAAAGCGGTACATGCATAAAATAACATTTTATGCACTATAGTGCATAAACTGATCATTAAAACTGCAAGTAACATACAAAGCGTAGATTAAAGAATTTACGAACAAAGGTTCTTTTTATTTTCTATTACCATTATGAACTATTGAGTTGTTACCTTTTTTATGTAGTATAAGTTAGATCAATTTGATTATTATCACTTATTGTTTGTTATATGCCTTTCAGTATTACTTTCTTTCTGTTTTTTTTTTTACATTATCCTGCATTATTAGCAATTATTATTGTTGGATAATGAAATATTATTTAATTATTACTAAATGATTGTGTTTTTAAGCTGTAACAGAGAAGCACGAATACATCACCTGTGCATACGTCAATATCATCCTTGGTTTATTGATATTTGTCAAACAAAATTGCACAGTTTACAATTTTTGCATGACAGCACGTTTGTTTTAACCGAGCTGCAAAGTCAGCCTTGCATCTTCTGTATCTACATACATATTATGTATTATGTTTGTAAGTTTACCTAGCCAATCTCAAGACATACATACATCACACGAGTTGCTTGCGACCTTGTTTCCTCTAAAGGTTCTGTTTACCGGTTCGCTCCCAAATTAGGACAAGGAATCCTGTGCGCGCAATTTATTTCCCCGTTGACACGTATTCCTCGGCGTCTGATCGACGTCTTTCGCGATTAACGGCACTTTACACGGTGCTTGACCTAAAAACAAACTTGACTTATTCGATCTATATCTCAAGAAGAGACATAGTGATGATGATAGGTCGGTCGTTGCTATTCTGAATTAGCATATTAATGCAGTTTTGAAAATTGCTCTGAAAGCAGCAAAACAATATCTTACCTAAATAAGCAAACAAGAATAAATTTGATAGGCAAACAATTTGCAAGACAAATGCGCAGTCACGGTATTAGGTATTAGTAAAACAATTGAATGTAATGTGATAATAATAATACAAGTGTATATTTATAATAAAACCATTACAGAACATTTGTCAGCTACTCTTTTACGTACTGCTGTGTACAGACTGGATTGAAAAAAATGCAAAATGAATTTTAAAAATGAAAAAGAAAAACTAAATTAAATTAGCTAGCTCAACGGATAAAAATTAAAATGACGCAAAAGAACAATTAATCTCAGAGTTACCCTCGCAAATTAAAACTTGTATCTAACCACGACAAGTAAATTGTGGGTGAAAGAAATCTGACTTTCTTAAATACCCCAAAAATTGAAAAGGTTTAATTTAAAATAAAAGAACATAATTTTAACTCAACAACGTTAATTAACAACCAAAAATTTATTATATAACAAAAAAGAAAAAAAAATCAATTACAAATTTGCAGAAAAAAAAACCATGAACTGAGGGTTCCGGCCTAAATCAAAACTGCACGTGATTCTAAAATTACAATAGGACAGTGCTAAATCCTATATCAAAGCAACAGATTAATTAGTTCAGGAAGATAATTCTTTCTTTCAAAACAATCCACGTGGCTTCAAAATAAAATAAAATTAAACGTTCCAAAAAAAAACAAGAATGAAAAACTAAATGCAAGCACAAAGCTTCTATTCACCCAACCCGAGGTGATTAATAATTAAAATGAAACAGAAAAATTAAAAACGGAGAAATTAAATCTTTGAGCTATACTTAATAAAAAAACTAAACTGAAACATATCTTCCTGCACGTAAAATAATAAATGATCTTACAACTATGATGTGCACACATCAATATAATAGGGTGGTGTAGCTGTTTTTACAAAAGAAAATATCGAATACATTCCGATTGATGTATCACGTTTTCACCAGAATAACATAATTGAAATGTGTGCAGTGAGCTAAAATTGACTTTTCCGGTTGTAGTGGTAGCCGTTTATCGACCTCCCAATTCTGATTTTGAATTGTTTTTAGAAAAATTTTCGAACTTTCTAGATACCTAGTATAGTGGAGAATAAAGCTATTATTATAGGCGGAGATTTCAACATAATTTATTTTACTTTCTCATCTACTAACGTCAACGATTGAAGATTTAATGTAACGAATACAATTTGTATAGAACTATCGATGAAACCTAACACGTGTAGTTAAAGACTCTGTAACTTGTCTAGATAACTTCTTTGTGAATTTCTCTAATGAATACTTATCTACTTCTTGCACAGACAATAACCTATCTGACCATTACAGTCAGTTTATGCATTTATCTGTAGAATATTCTAACATCAATGAATACATTTATAAGCATAAGTACTGTAATAATACTCTAAACACACCTTTTGTAACATGTTGAGAAAGGATCGTGGTTTGCTGTCTAAAACAATGCAACTGTCCTGATTTAGCATTTACTGCATTTTTTAGATATTTTTTGTACTATCAAGCCTGTGTTTCCATATACACCAATGTAAAAATTGGAAGAAATCTACTAAATCATGGAATTAGTACAGAAATATTTGAAATGAAAGAAATAAATTTACTATTCTTAAAACAATATAAGCACTCAAATCCTAATCTATCGTCAGAATTTAAAAATTAGAAAAGCTTTACAAAAGAGTTCTTAACACAAAAAGCAATTTGAAATGAATGATACTTTCATTTGTACTTCTACGAACAAAACTAAAGCTGTATGGCTGTAATAACCGCAAATAATCTTAATAATATAACCAAAACTTTCACACTACCTGATTACTGACAAGAAGAACTGTGTATACAAGTTTATCAACACTTTGCTTCCTTTCCAACACGGCAGGGTATAGATAGTCTAGCTGATAACATAAATTGGTAAGAGATCAAAATTATGTAACCTAATTTTTTTATTACTCCTGTAATTGAAGGTGATGTAGAAGCAGTCATTAATAGTTTAAATACCTCAGCTTCGACTGGATATGACATATTTTCATCTTTTATTATAAAATATACCTCACCTTTAATAGTCTCTGTACTTACGTACTTAATTAATTTTCCTTTCGAAAGGGGTGTTTTTCCTTCCCGTTTAAAATTATCCACTATTTACCCGATTTATAAAAAGGGCGATAAAGAATGTTTGGAAAATTATCGTCCCATTAGCTTGTTACCAGTTTTTTCTAAAATCTATGAAAGTATAATGAACAAACATTTAGTCAATTATCTAACACGCTTTAATTTGCTATTCACCAATCAACATGGTTTTTCTCGTAATAAACACACCGATACAGCTGTTTTCAATTTTCTAAAAACTATTTATGAGATTCTAGACGAAGGTAAACCCGGCTTGGGTATTTTCATTGATATGTCTAAAGCATTTGATCTAGTAAATCATAACATACTGCTATGTAAATTAGAACAGTATGGGGTGAGGGGTATTGCTAGACAATGGTTCCAATCATATCTCTCAAACCGCAAGCAGTCTGTTAAAATTCATAGCCATCAGTCACGCTGCATTGATATAAACCTTGGTGTACCACAGGGTTCTGTCCTGGGTCCCACACTTTTTTTAGTATATATAAACGACTTGCCAAAACTTTAAAAATATAGAAAATGTTGTATTGTATGCTGATGATGTTAGTTTAATTATTAAACCAGAAAATATTGATACAATTAATGACATGGCTTCAGCTACTTTAAACACAATTACTAGATGGATGAATTCCAATAAGTTAATAATTAATGAACAAAAAACTAAATTTGTATATTTTCATAATAGAACTAAGTCTATCGATACGATTCAAATAAATGATCATGTTTTTAATTTAGACCCTTCTTCCAAAATTTTAGGAGTAATCATAAATGAAAACTTAAAGTGGATTGATCATATTGATAATCTTTGTAGCACTTTATCAAAAATTTGTAGCACTTAATCAAAAAAATCCTACTCTCGACTACGTACAACGCAGCTGCAGAAACATCACGCCAACATTTAGAAGAAAAGGCGCTAACATACATGAGCAAATAAAAGACATCTAAATGAATTAAATTAATTTAAAAAAACTGAACATTTAAATAAATAAATTAAACAATTAACTCATTAACTTAATCTTATATAAAAATAAAATCTACATCTGTGAAAATTCTCTCGAAAAATTGACAAAGACTGAACGGAGTAAACAAGACAAAATCTATGCAACTTAAAAAAAAAACTCTCGCGAAAACTGGGTGTCCGTCCATAGCAGTACGTGCATTAATCAATACATTAGTCGAAATATACATAAATAAAAAATAGATTAAAGTAATATAAGATAGTTTTTTTTCAGTTTTTTTGTATTCATTGTAGATATCTTGTAATGCGTGCTGTGTATATGGGAGTGGGCCAAGTGCCAACCAAGATTCATAGAGTTGAATTTTATCATCAGAATAAAAAATTGAATGTACCTATTAAGAGCAAAATTCATATCCAGTATCCATCACATAACCGTTTTCTTTTAAGCCACGTAAATAAAAATGACATATAACATTTTTTTGTGTGTCACCCAGCATCTCAAAAACAATTGAATATAGAGATATATAGTGAACAGTGAACTATGGTATAAACTGTATTTTTCGATTCCCGATGTATGTATATATTATATAGCAAGGATGATATTACACTGTGACCTAAAAGATTTATTGTGTCCCCTATTCTTGCTGTTTTAGAGCTCGCCTTCCAATCCTATTCCTTTCAGAAAGTGTAGGATATCAGAAGGCTCCAAGTTAGATAAGTCTCCCTCTTCGATTTCACATGCTCCCAGGTGCAATGCCCTTGAGTTGCACAGTGCTACGCAATTTGAGAGGGGGTGGAAGTCATCCTATTCCCCATTCTGCTCCAGTCGTTTTGTTGTTGCCATGAAAATAGTTATTAGCATTTGTTTTTTCTTATCTTTCGCAATTTTGAATTGAGAAAGATTTTCTCAAAAACCATCTTCTATAAGAGTCGTACATGAAAATTTATATGTACCTGGTGCGTAACTAGCCTTTGTGGACCGAGGTGTGTAGATAATAGCCTGAGCCACCAGCCGACATTTTGTATGAATGCAAGACTCTGGGGGCAAGAAGGCAATTTTTGACAAGCCAAGATGAACCAAGAAGATTACTTCAATTAACCACCCGTAACTTGTATACAAATTAGTACGGGGTACTAGGATGCTGGAATCGCTGATTGATATAATTTAATGGGTAAAAGAAATGGGAGACTAAATACAAACACCCAAGAGGCTGCAGTGTTTCCGGAAACTTCACGTCAGACGCCTCTCACAAACAAAAAAGAAAACGAATTGAGATGGTATAGGAACTAAGCTAAGGGAAACTAGACATAAATATTAGATTATTTAATCTGAAAATCCGGGGAGGTCTTACAACGTGGATTTGTATCGTATCTGTGAAAATCCCATTACACACTACGCTGTCGACGTATTTCACGATAAACATGGGTAGGCGTTATATCAAGAAGCCCTTTTCGCATTTAGTTATTCTCCAAAGATTTTTTTTCTCGCAAGCGAAACTAATTACATCGTATTTTTATAAATAAACGCCGCATGCCATCCTGAACCGGTATTGATTTTATACGAAGGTGTGTTAAATCCACCCAGATACCCTTAGAGTAGTGTTCAGACTAGCCAAGCAAAAATGATGTTTGGCGTAAGGAAAAGGCACTTCTTGCGTAGCTATAACAAAGCCGATATAGGCATGTCAACAATGTAAATTGGATACGTTATGCAACGATATGCGTAATGCGTCGAATGAAATCAACCGTGCTTGCTCTTCGGGAAGTCGACGTAATGAAAGTATGTGTGCATTTATGTATATGGCACATGCGTGTGTATGTATGTACAACATGAAACAGGTAAAGTAAGATTACCTTTTTGGTATCGAAAACTCGAAACGATTAGGAACGGAAGTTAAGCTGACGGACAATAGGTGAAACTAATAAATATGCGTGATGTTAACTGATAAAAAAAAAACGCCTGGGAAACATTGTATTGCAACATGGAGGTGGGTTTTCTACAGGATCGGCTTCGAAAATAAGTTTAAACTTATGTTTATTCTTATCTTTGTGATGCTACTTATTCTATCAACGAAAAGATACTTAAAAACATATCTAAGTACGATTTTGTATCTAAGATACTTTTTTTTAGATATGGAAAAGTATCTTTGCGCACTCGATACTTTTAAAAAGTATCTGCATCTAATAGGGGAAGGTGGGGCAAGATGGGAACATTAAGCTTTAGAACACTGCATCAGGATTGCAAATTGATATACAAGGTTCTAAGTAGGCTTGTTGTAATCTTTAAACATTTATCTGCTGATGGATGAATTTACAATTTTTCGATAGGTACTCTTGATGTTGTGAGAAAATTTTGAAAAGAAATGTGTAAATACACCATCTTTCCCCACCATGGGGGCAAGATGGGGTTCCAGTTAATAGGGTTAAATGGGTCGTACCATAAATCTAGGTAATAGGTAAAAAAAAATAGATTCTTAAAATATTCTTAAAAACATGCAGGAACAAAGCTTAAACTCTTTAGAGCTGGACTACTTAAAATAAAAAAAATACAATAACGATAAGAATATTAAACTTAATCTTTACAATTGAGACAATAGAAGACGAACTCAACCACGTTATTCCTCCATATACCTCGCCATCCATGGCATTGTATCAATACTTCCCCTTACAATACTAACATTGAGCGTCATCTTCCTCAACAAAAGAACTTGATTATTTCCTTGACGTTTTCTAAAAATTTATCTCTTTGCTTTCCTTACAAAATTTGGCTTCTTGATCTCTTCTGTTTCCTTCTTTGTCATTTTTTTCCTTTAACTCTCCCTCAGCACTTCTAGTTGCCTTAGGGATTCTCCAGACTTCTATTTCTTGTAGCAGATTTTTATACGTAGTGCTTGTAAGGATAGTTGTCTTTGCCTTGTTACGCTTTGATTGAACCTGTACTTTATTCCTAACATGAGAAATAGGCATTATGTCTTCGAGAAAGCATAATGGCATATCCAGGCATAAAGGACCAGACTGAAGAGTGAGATAATGATGTCCCCATCTTGGCCCATATCAATAGCCCCATCTTCCCTCTTTGGGACATTTTCTGGTTATGTTATAATAACATATTAAATATTTGAAATAAACAAATAACACACTATAGAAAATACATGCAATACATGTCAATTAATAAGCACAAAAAAGTGTAGTTGTAAATAATTTACTTGTGCTTCCGATACTGGCCTTTGAACTCACCATCAAAATAATAACGAAGTTCTGGAAATTGCAAAATTCACGCACAAACAGCAATAACTTTGTTATTACGACTAGTAAAGTTTCCTACATTACAACAAACACAAAACAGCACTTGTCAATATTAGGACTGCTATTATTTGACAGATGCTTACTACCGTTCTGTAGATAAGACGATGTCCCCATCATGCGTCGTGGCCCCATCTTGCCCCACCCTCCCCTATATTAAAAAGTATCTAAGATATTTTTTGTATCTAAGAAACCATAAAGTATCTTAAGTATCTAAAGATACTGTTTATACAACAGATACTTCATAAGTGGTTAGTTACTTGTTATCTGATTATAAATTATAAAATGAAGAACCTGTTAGACATATGAGGTATAGTTTTAGTTTATGGTTTGTTACGTTCTTTAGGGTAGTTATATAAAATTCTAGAGATTTACTTAATGCCGATTAATATTAACCTCCACAAGTAACTTAGGCCAGTTGCTGACAAGTCGCTAATTACTTATGTGTAAAAAAATAATTGGGATGATACACATACGAGCCTGTTTAGTCTACATAAATATTCTCCCAATTGTAAAATTGTGGAAGCAAGTTGTTTATAGTAGTATCCTCACTTTTAATCAAATGAATGGATTTCCTCAAACTTATTTAATCCTCAAAAATTTTAACAGTAGGTGCGCAGAATTGCCCGACCAGATAGAGTAATTCTGCGCACACTAAGTTTTCAATTTTATTATTTTTTTTATTTTTTCTTAAGAACGAAATCATTAAAGTACTTTTTGCAGCAAATATTGAATTTGTAACATAGTTGATTTTCTGATTTTTTTTAAAATCAACTATGTTACGGTTTTATTAAAGCTAATGCAGCTGTATGAAGTTAAATGCGCAGAATTCGACCACTTTCCCTTATATATCTGACCCTCCATACTTAATTTATATCATTTCATTGGCTCTAATGTTTGTTAAATTTCAATTCTTGAAAATATTTATTAATATTATATAGTATTTGGTGTAATTTATTTAAATACATTTAGAATTTTTTAGCTTTGTTTCCAGTTTAATCCATTAATGGCCAAGCATTAAACAATTAAAATTTTGAAAAAAATATGAATGCTTTATTTGCAATAAAATTAAATGAAAAATACAGAATGATAATAATAATTTTCCTTGTTTACATGAAAAATAATGGTTCGTTAATGATGCTTTGTCAGAATATATGAATTAAAACTAATTTAAAAGTAATTAGTACAATCTGGCCCCACAAAAATTATTTAAAAAAGAAGTAATCGAAAAAAATATTCTGTTAATTGTTCATTTTTGATATTTTGGTCAGTAATGGGTTAAATAAATAAAAATAGTTATATACACGATGATTCAAATTAAATGCGCACCATTGCTATCTCTGTTATTATTGATTCTAGAAACTAGGTTAAATTAGAAAAATATTAGGGTTTTTAATGCTGATTAATATGCAATATACGAAAAAACAATTGAATGACACATTTCCAAGAAATTTTGACATTTATATTTTTTTAAATTGAACATCCACATTGTATCTACAATTAGCTAGAAATTACGAACAAATAAAAGCCAAGCACCAAATTTTCTAAGTTAGGTAAGTAAATATAATGTGAGCTAACCCCGGTCCTGATATTCCTTAATTGTGATAATGTAAACTAGATTTTTTTTGCTTTCCCAGTACTACTTTAATTTTCTCGACACACCCGTTTAATTAGCATGCTTGATTGCACTCAATTTTTTGTTGGTAGGTTTTTAGGTTACGCTAAATATAGCGCCCAAGTTCACTATTACATTATTAAATTATAATAAAATAGACAACCGAAAAACAAACTGATCGGCTCGAAATATCTCTGAAGCTTATGTTTAGGTTGGCAGGTACTGTACTGATATTTTTAATTGATAAGTTGATGATGCAAAAAAGGAACAAATGCAGACACTGTTATTTTATGTAATTGCATAACAGGTGATGTGTATTTTATGTATTTCTACATAAGATAAGTTGTAAATTCACTACCTGTTGTTTCTTACAGTATATAGAATACCTAATTCTGCAAGAAAGAATTTTATATTATATACTTATGTACCTATAGCCATGAAAGAAAAGGAATTGTAAGTTCGCTTTGTTTTATTAATGTAACACTTTTATTAACACATGTCTATATGATATAATAACAATAACAATAACTCTCTCTAACGTCTCTACACAATCACTTCTCTACCTCTACTACTAACTTATTTCTATTTTAGGGAAATTGAATATTCAGAATGTTGCAGCTTTTCCCTCAAAGACAGAAACTATATACAGCACTACAGGCTTTTGAGGCATCGTTTGGCTTCTATTTTCTTTACCATGTCTTTCGCTCTCTCTTTGTATTTTGCTGTTTCTTTCCGCTTGTTTATACCTATCCCATTGATATCCTTTTTCGCCTAAGTCGCATTATCTTTGATCTCTTTTCCATCTCCAAACAAAATGTCCATGTCACTCTTTCTGCTCGCACTTTTTGTGAGATTTGTGCTTTTGTGTGCTTCTCTATTTGGGTGCCTTCCCCATTTACTTTCTGTTGAACTTCCAACTTTCAAATATTTTTCCTCAAATTCGGATGAAACAATTTTTTGAATGACTTTTGGAAAAAACTTAATACAGAAATAGGTTTATAACCCTCTATGTTAAATGGGCCCTTCCGTTTGTTTACTGGTATATAACTGAAGCAGCTTTTCAATCTGATGGAAATTTTTCTGTTTCAAAGGATTTGTTAATTATGCTTGGAAAACATCAACATCTAAAATGCCTAAGCTTAATTTGAATAAGGAGTTGCTAATTTCTTCAAAACCACAAGACTTAAACTTTTTAGACAACTCATACACAACAATAAGGCCACATTTACATTAACTGGTGACTTTCATAATTCATAGTAATAGCACGCGCGCCAGGGAACATCTTACGACTTACCGTACCGTGAATTAACAAAATCCCAACACTCAATTGATTATTGGGGATCTGTATTATACAAGTTGCAAGGAGATTAACAATTGCATAGATCAGTAATAAATTGATATTATGATTATAACAGGTAGGTGATTCTATATAAGTAAAATTTTCATTAATTTATTATAAAATTTCCACGATAATAGCATCAAAAGCATCAAGTTTTCGAATTTTCGAGTAAAAAGTAATTTAATTGCAAACGTTACACGAATTTCCTGATTAGTACAACAATAAAAATTATTTTAATAAATGCTTCAAGAACGTTGAATAATGAACATATATGAGCAAAAGTCAAATAAACTGCTGAAAATGTACTGCGAGAGCCAAAGAAAAAATTTAAAAAAAACTAACCATCTCTATTTCGAAAGCGAAGCGATATTCGAAAAAAAAAATTACCACATTTTCGTCTTAAATTTTGGTGAGGAGTGTCCTCATTTATTTTGTCGGAAGGGTTAGGAAACACCCTATATATAAATTACATGTATTCAAATCTCACAAAATTAAATAAATCTACAAAAAATCCGTAATTATACCGTTTATTTCAATATTAATAGAGTTCTTTGTTCTTCCAACTATTAAGTTTTAAGAATAATATTAGTATATATGTATATACAAATGAGACCTTCAATATAATACATCATAATAATCTTTCGATTAAAAGAAAACGATAATAAATTCAACTGTGATCATTGTTATTATAAATTGTTGTTGATACAAAACCTTGAATTTACGAAAAAAAGTTCATTCGAGGTTCACACAATTAAGATATATTACACATGAATATTAAGGTGACTACGTAATAATTAAGTTAACATCCATGATGTAAGTGCTATGAATGCAAGGTATTCCAGTTTAGAAAAATGATTATTGAAACGTACACCGTTTCATTTAAGAAAAATAAAAAAAAGGTGATTGTGTACCGCCTTTGATATTTGATTCAAGTCGATTACGCTTAGCTAATGGAGTTCGTTAAAATGCAATTATAGAAATAGGAATTTCGTTATCCAATGTGTTATTGCGTGTTGAAAATGAGAAGAAATATGAGCAAGTGTATTAATTAATCAACATGCAGCGGTGTAGTCATAGAAGCATTTGTATTTAACTAGATATTCAAATTAGTCACTGTTTCATTAAACTTCTTTGCGTGACATTTAAAATTTATGTGTTACTAATACAATTAATATTATAAAGCTGTACAGCACTCAACTGAGTCTCCTCAAATATATACCTAGATAAAGTCAATATTTATTTACAAATTTATTTCAGCTACAATAACACTAACTTCATATCTGGCTTTTCAGGTAACTTAGGCATACTAATTTAATTATCTATTGTTTCTTAGAAGAAAAGATAAATGGAAAAGAGAATGTTTTTAAGACTGAGGAACTTTCTCTAAATAAGGTAACCTTAATTCATGATATGGCGACAACATGAGAAAGTATTAAGAAGCAAAAGTATCAATAGGACAGTTAACCATAAAAGATGCTGTGATTACTTATGAAGACATTCAAAAAGTTAATGTTCAAAGCTGAACATAGCTTTGTCAATGAGAGCGATATCATTTGCAGTACGCATTACGAGCTATTTCTTATTAAAAACAGCATAAATATAATAACATATGTGAAAGGCGAAGTTCTGTATAGATTCAATCTCGCCGTTTGGATTCTGCCACAATCAAAGATGGCGACCGGTTGTCTAACAGACGTATTCCAGATTCCAGACGTTCTTGTTGTATACATTTCGTTAGTATGTATATCTATCTGGTACTTTTTCTGTAACATAAAGTCATCATGATGTATATAGGATCAAATTGAATTGAAAATTGATGATTCATGATTATATAAATGTCAATACCGTTTTGGAAATGTTAAATAGATAAAATAAATTACAATAATACAAAAATTCAACAAAATTGTCATCTAACTAAAATTTTGCATTGGGTAAACTGGTATGCAGAAAAAATGCATTTTTGGCTGTGTTAAGTTGGTCTAGACTGATTTTGAAGTTTGATATATCAGCGTCAAAATGCCGATATTAATAGAAAATGAAAAAGTTTTAATACTTTAGAAGTAAGAAAATGGACGGTCTATAACTCTATAAGAAGTGTAGCAAATAATTATGGCATAAAAGTACATTCATAAGGAGACCATGTGGATGGCTATTGAAAACACTTGAGAGGAATTGAATCTGGATAAAAATTACTTCAAAACCTTAATCATATCATCAATGTCTGAAAAGTTAAATTCGATTTTAGCATAGAGCAATGACAAAATATTAATTCTTACTCATTTACTGCATTTTTTTTAAATATATATAAAAATATATATAAAAATAAATAAAATTGTCTGTTGTTCTAGTTCATTTTCCTATAGTAATGATTTTAAACTTGGCTACAACAAACTACTGTAACAAATAAAATAGTGAAAGTTTCATAGACAGTTTTTAAACTACACATTTACAAAGCACAAAATACTCGAAAACTTGCTTGCTTGATTTTTGCATTGTACGCGATTTTTCTGCTTTCGAGGGTAATTACGTATTGGGTCATTGACTGTTCTTATTTTCTTTCCTCGTGTTAGTTTTAATTGTAATGCTTTTATTTGTTTTTATGTTTTTTTCGTGTTTTATTTCCCAATCGATAATGTATAAATATTCTTATTGTTAGTAAAACATTTCATATTCATCAATTCTGTAATAATTTTTTTTTTAAAATAACAAATATTGTCTGTATCATTCCAAGACTTAACTTTTATATAGAAATTGTAACGATTTTTGCTTAAAGTTGCAAAAATGTGATCTGTAACACGTGAAAAGTAGAAGAAGCCTTTACACTCATTTCAAAACACCATCTGCTAAAATCTGGGACCTATTCGTTTTCATTATACTTTCCTACCCTTCCGGGTATGCCAGCGATCTGCACATAATTATATACTCGTCTTGCAAGAAAAAGAAAGCGGTTGCCGGGGTCTGTACTACACCCAAATAGATGAGCAGAAAAATACCAGTCTACACCTGAAATGAGTGAGTTTTTATCGTTAACGACCATCGAGAAAGGAATGGACGAATGCGATATTCAAAAGATTTCGTTTCTAGTTGGTGCTAAATAAGATGATTGTGAAAAAAAGTATATTGATGCATAAGAAAATAATATATGCTATCACTAATGTTTTTTTGTATGTATACATATTACATACCTATATATGTATTAATAGCAAAAATACTGGAAAGCTTTCTAATATTATAAATCTTTCAGACAATTTGACGTATCTTCTGGAACGTTACAAGAGTCAATTTCTGCACCGTATTTAGCTAAGGAACGATTTCTAACGTTTCAACTCAATTTCAAACTTTACTAATGGAAAATGTATTTATCGTATATAAGAAGAATTACAAATAATTAATACATTTTAATTGTGTCTTCTTCTACAGTAGAATTTTGCCTGTGGATACCAAGGATATCAAACAGAATTTTTCAAAAGTTTCAATGGAATCGAGAAACAAAAGAAAATCAGAAATTAGATTGTATATACCTCTTTGTATATTTTGTTGTAACTTTTTTGTCATATATAATCGATTGAGATTTAGATCAATTTAGATTGGTATTTATTATTTTGCTACACACGTTAAATTAAAGAAATTAATTGTAAAAATTTGCGTAGATAAGCAATTGCAAAGCCGCGAATTTAGTCAAAAAATCTGGAAAAATGTAGAGTGCTCCAGAACCAAAGCGCTGGATACAAATACGTGCGCGAACAAATACAAAACAGCTTGTATTGAAGAGTGCTATTGAAAAGCCGAAGCGAGAGTTGCGAGCGAAGTAAGCGAACGGTGAAAATAAATAACAGTTGAAATAAATACTACCTATATGTTTCATTCATATCATTTGCTCCCTGCATAAGGTGATTCTTTCCATTTATTTTTGTTATATCTTTATGTCTTTCTAAGCCAAACATATTCATTTTATTATTCTTAAAATTAAATAAAGATACTACTTATGTTCTTTTTGCCATTCAAACATATGTAATTTTCTTCGTTCAAAGATAAACCGCCAAAATAAGCAATAAATGATGTCAACAATATTTTTGGTTGACAAGTCGGGTTGACAGTTTAAATAAATAATGACATGAGGATGATGACTTTCCGCGGGACCTTTTCTTTTCTTTCTGTAAACAAGGCTATGCGAATACCAATCGAAGGACTCCTTTTTGGCGTGACTGGTTTAAACCAGTCCTTTTGAGATAGAGTATAGATTTTTTATTTTTTAGCTCAAGATAGATATAGCATCCATTTAGGGTATGGGAGCGCCTGTTCATAAGATTTAAATCATCCATTCATTAGAAAATCATTTTTTAAACTTGAATTCGCAGCTTAAAACGTATCTTATAAAACTACTTCTTTATGTAGCGAAGTACTACCTATATAAATCCAACATTAATGTCAAGCTGAAGCTGAGGCTGGAAAAAAGTAAATCTCATCCGAAGATGACAGAAATATCCTCTTTGACTCGGTTCTTTGCTTGCGCTTACAAACGAACGTAATGGACACGTGTTGATATTCAACACGGCGAACAAAACCGATATTCACGCATGACAGGCTCGTCGTCTGTGCAAACGTCCGCTTGTGTTTATGTACGATGTGTTAATAGTAATAAGACTCTCTTAATATATGCACGATTGTTGTTAGAAGCTTTCTGGGTGTCTTAATGGCTTTCTGGAACAATATACAGGCAGACACTGTAGTCCACAGTATCAGATATGTTTAACTTGTCTTTAAATATTAAAAATAAATAAATATTTTGTTGATATAAATATAAAATAGTACCTACCTGAAATTAGTCTTACCAAATCCAATTATTATACATATATCTATAAAAAAAACAACAGCAAGTTAATATTTCTTCGCTTGGATTCCTTTGTGCGTAAACTTTATGAATATTCATACTATGTTCCAAACGACTATACACTTTCAATAACACTTTTTATTTATATCTCTTACGAGTGTTGCTGCATCAATACGGAATGCAAAAGTATAAGTTCATCTTCATCATATTAATGAACCTCTAGCAGAAAGTTATGTAGGTAAAATACATTTTAGCTTCTATAGGTCTTTAGTCCTCATAATAAGGTTTTTGATAAGAAAAAAAATTGATTCATGCCGAATCTGGCTTACAAGTATGTTATTATTTATTAGTTAACTTAATTAGTTTATACAATATGTGGCCATTTTTTAAATATTTCCTTTTATTTTTAGCTCCTTTTTAGCTAGAAAATATTTTATAAATAAAATGAAAACACTGTACTGCAAGTATATGTTTATAAATATATTCTGCAGTGTAGAACAATCATAAATAATAAAATAACACACCAACTTTTACTTATTGTAGTTATACATTCATTAGTATGTAAATGTCTATTGAGGTGTATATTCATTTGAGCAATTTTGCGTGCAAATCTGTGCGCAAACAATTTACACGTACATCTGTTCGTCCGGGAAAACTTTTTTAACTTATATTTATGCCCGCATATCTGCTCACACACTATTTCGCTACGTATACACTTGAGCAAATTTGCGCGCTTTAATAAAGTTTTTATATCAATCAAGTATTTTCATAAATACAAAAGTTACAAGGGTTTTTATAGGAGAGTGGATTTTATGTATAAAAATAGGCAAGTTTTTATTTTGTGCCCACCCTCTTTCATAACTCACGAGCCGCCACTGTAAATATTTATTTTTTAGGAATTTACAACAATTTCACAACCTCTATTTTAAATTTTCCGTTTTTTTTTCGATATAGTACCTGAATACCATCGACTCAAAATTAGATATTAGAACATGTTCTAATATTTCATTGCGCGCAATTCTATTGCACGCAATACGAAAAATTGCGAACTGTAAAGCGGCCTTTAGAAAAACCAAAATATTCTAATACCAATACAAGATGCCGTAATCTTTTCAGCTTCAGAGATTTACATTTTTTTTTCTAATTTTCTTTTTTTAAGTTCCAATTACATTCCTCACACATGTAATTCCAACATTCTGAATAATGAATTTACGATAACAATATTTATATGTATCATTTGATTTATTTCTTCATCAGTTGTGGTTCCTTCACAAAATTGTTTGCAGCAGCACTGATTTTGCATTTCTTTTATTAGTGATTAAATTTGAGAAGGTATTTATATATAATATTTATATATTATTTTTATTTCACACATTGAAAAATCATGAAATATACCTACTTATATTAGGTTGTCAATAAAAAGAATCAAGCAATGACAATGCAATTTTTATTTATTCTTACTTTTCGATCAACAACCTCACCATAAATGCATAATTATAACCAAATATCGTCAATTTGAAGTAAAATTCTGAAAATATAAAAACCAGTGTCAATGAGTATAATAAATAATAAAACTGGAAAAGAAAAAAGAAATAAATTAATGCCGAGAGATTTAAATTCTCCGCCGTAAATTTAGTAGTATACTTGTCCGTCAATAGCGCTATATTTTGTTTCCGGCTTTCTTCCATCTTTCTTTTACTTCGTCGTCGTGAACGGGTATGTAGCGTTTTAAAATATTTTAGAAGTATTATTTACGATAAAATTAATCCATAAACATTATATTACAAAACGATTGCTTAGTTAATTGTGTGTTACTTTACCGAAGTCTCATATTTCTTAATTTGCACAAATAAAAACAAAATTCAAAATCGATAGACACGTGTTTTAAAATATTTAACTTAAAATCTTTAACATGATGATTAAAAAGTTGTACCCTCTACTAGAAGCCTAACATGAAGACTTCAACTCATCACCCATCTATACTGATATATCTATAGTTATTTTTGAGGATATGTCGTAAAGGTTACTGCAAGTATTGAGTCGCTAAATGTTTGTTTCAGGGCAACATGTCGTCCCATTTGGTTTGGAGTATTATCCGCAACAATAATGCATTCCTCTTGAAGAAACGCAACATTAATAAGCCATTCAGTACTGTAAGTACGTATTTGTTTCACATATTTCTTTTTCTTTATAAATAATTCATGTGATGAGACATAACCACCAAGATCTTTGAGTCTAGATGATAACACTTTTGCTACTACTGATAAAACGTAAAAGTGAATAAATGAAAGGAAATTCAAATTTGTTTGTAATTAATTGAAAGTTTTTTTTTCAGGAGGCAAACAATTTGACTAATTTGAATTCATATAGATACAATGGGTTAATTCACAAAAAATCGGTTGGAATTGTTGATGCTCCAAATAAGAAAGGATTTACTGTTGTTTATAAGAAGGCGAGCAAGCAGGTAAGCCTTAAATAATTTTATTTATTTTTATTTTATTTCATTTGTAAATGATGATAAATCACTGGCGAACTGCATGCCTACGATGAAGACAAAACTCATCACCCACTCCAACTGATATTAGTTTTATCCAATACACAAATTTTAATAAACACAGTTCGAGTTGAAAAAAATTATTACTTTCTTTCTAGAATAAACCCAGGAAGAATACTGTTAAAAGAACAATGAAGGCCGGTCCAAGACGATCACTTTACAAATTGAAGCGGTTGTTAAACAAGAATAAATATCGTACAGATTTAACAAAGGTTTGTGTTGTATAATTTCATTTAAAATAACTTAACTAGTATATGATGAATTAGTACCACCAAGATCTCTGATTTCCATGAAGGTTTTTGCATGTATTATCTGAAGTTTTTATTACTGTATTTTTGTTTTTATTTTTTTTTTCTGTTGATCTAAAAGATTACCTTTGTTTTAGGTTGCTTTACGTAGAGCTAGTGCAATCTTACGATCACAAAAGGCTATTCCTCAGAAGAAGCCAAAAGCTACCAAGAAAACAGAATAAATCTTTGTATATTTAAGACAATAAATTTTTGAAAAAAGTTTATTAGCATTTTTATTGCAATTTATAACTTAATTATAGAAATAGAAAACCATTGAGCAGCCCAGAAAGATGACTAAAACACCATACTTTGTAGTTCTAGAATCAAAATTGTGCAAGAATTGCATGTAGTAATCAGATCAGTGAAGATATATCTGCTCTACAATATTTTTCAGTTATACATTCTCATTGGATAAATCTCTGTAATTATTAAGTGATTCTTTACAAAAAAATACAGTGCTCAATTGCTAAGTTTGTGTAAGTATCCAAAAACAAATTTTATCCATAAATAATATAAACGGGCATTGTAAACAAAAAACTAAGTTTAGCTTGTAGAATTGGTGATAATATGTAACAGCTTGATTAAAGGAATTAAATTTTGGGATGATTATTCAAAATGAAAAATTGCTGTAATTGTTGAAGAATCGATTAAAAATGATTGCATAATTTTCACCAGAGTTTAGATATTTGAATATTGCTTGCCAGGATGGATGTTTTCTTGAATAGATCAGTTAGCTTTCAGTTGCCACTAAATAATCCTTTTAATACAGCAACCCATATCACAGTCATTTAAGTGTATTAAGATGTGTACCCAACTAACACTCCTATAAATTGGGTTGCCTACTTTTAAAGCGTTGTTGAACCGAATAAATTCTTAATTTTTAATAGTTATTTGGATTATGACAAAAAATGAAAAGCAAAAAGTTTTCAGTATATTATATATATGTATTTATTGCTAGCTACTTCAAGGCAATTATTATTCTTGTTTAAGAAAACCAGAACCACTGAAAACAGCTAGGTTTAGGACTTCATTATCAAGAACATTCGGAAGTGAACATTTAAGGTTAACTTTGTTATTGAAAACTATACAGAATCGATATTTAGATATTTTTGACAAGCATAAATTGCTTTGGTCTAAGATAGAGAATTCTAGAAAATTGGTCATTTTAAAAATCCGTATATTTTTATTTATATCTCTTGTTCTCATTTGTAAGACCAAGGAAGACACATGTATTGCTAATCACTTTTCATTTTGACGGATCCTACTCATACCTATTTATCGGGTTAAATTTACCGTTGAAGTTTCAATATTTTTTTTGCATTTACGCTATCGTTATGAAGAAAAAGTCATTCATGATCCAATTCGCCTATAGGTATGAAATTAACACAGATGTGATTTTTCTGGCACCACTAGCGCAAACATGCATTCTCTTGTACAAAGGATTAACGGAAGGGGGCCAGTAATCCCCTGTAATGTCTTAAAAACAATAGTTTGTGTTTATATTTACTTATTTATAAATTAAGGAGAAATATTAATTGGTAGTGCGCTTACCAATCTTTTCTAAAAAAATATATAACTTACATATTTTAGCACTTAAATTTTCTAATACACAACGTTTTTGAAAAAATTGAATTGAAACAAATTAGCTTAATTCTATGTGAATCTAGTATTCTTAATTTTTGAAAATCTTCATACTAACACGAAAAAAAAATTGGTACTGCTATATACCTCACTTTATTGTTGCCAAGGGGTGAGAAATTCAGCTTGTTTAACATATTAAACATAAACAAATGTCTTATTTCTTATAACCACATGAACGTCTGCGACCACGAGCCCTCTCGAATTTACGTCCCTTGGAGCGAACAAATGGTTTAGAATGCGAATGTGGAACTCCTGGAGCTGGACCGAAATGTTTCACGGCTTCACGGGCATTGCGACGTCCTTGCATTAAAACTGTACTGTTGCCAGTAGGCGAACGTAAAGCCAGTTGGTCAAAGGTGATTACTTCTCCACCTAAACAGTAAAAAATTATTTACATTTACAAGATAAAACAATAGATATGTACTTACCGGCTTTAATTATCCTTGCTCTAGCTTTCTCTGTCACACGAAGAGCACAAACTGTCATTTTCGGAACTTCCCAAATTCTATGATCATCAGTAACTGTACCGACAATAACTGCTGTTAGACCTTCTCTACCAGGTTTTTTCATAAAACGCGTAACACGAGCTAATGATATCGGAGGTTTATTTATTCTGCTCATAAACAATCTCTTCAAGATAATTCGGTTGAATTTGGCATTTGTCCGGCGCGCTAAATATCTGTAAAGCTAACACATAATATTAATGTAAGTTTAGAAGAATTAAGAAAATACTTACTTTAACTAAAAGCCGTAGATAAACATCTTGGCTTTTCGGTTCTGTGCGCCTAACCTTACGGTCATGTTTATGGTTGATATCTATGCCCTAATAAACAGAAAGGATAATTAATTTTGTTCGTAATTATTTCACGGAGTTTAGTTTTATTATAAATCATGGTTTATATAAAATTAACTTCGCTGATGATCAAGATTTAATGAAATTTTAAACAAATAATCTCTACACCTACCATGTTTAACGATGGCAAAAAATGCGAAAGGAAGAACGACTAAAGCGCTCTCTGTACTAACTTCGTATATTTTTCAGCAGTAGAAATGTCAAAGCTTTACCGCTAGATGTCACGCTGCTAGTCGGTCCATTTTTTATAAATGATTTAAGCGCCTCATTCAAATTAGTAATTTTACACTTTATTTTTTTTTGACAGTAATTCCTATAAATCTTGAAACATAAGAAAATATAGTTAGATCTTAGCTTACAGCAAAATCATCCAGATCTTTGTAGTAACCAGATAAAATTAAAACTTCATGGAAAAACCAAATTTATTTCAACAGTATATAATGAATTATTTATACTAACAAAACGTATGCACGCTGTGATACAGAAAATATATAAAAAAAAAGAAACGAATAAATAAAAAATAGCTTTATTAATTTCTAATATACAAGATTTCCTTGCCCATAAATAATATACATGAGTATGACGGTGTTCTTTCACAGACGATTAGAGGTAGCTGGAATAATCTAAAATAATCCTGCTTCTTCTAACCGAACAAAAACACTATACTCTTAACTTAAAAAGTTCAACAGTTTGAAAGGTAAGTGCTCGCTTTATAGTAACACAGTCTCACTTCAGGCAACGATCAAAGTAAGTGCCACCAACAAAACCTCCGCGCATGGCTTTCTGAACGTTTTGCTCAAACAAACGCCTGTTGTTTGTGAGCACATCGGCCGCTTCCTTGTTTAACGGATCTTCTGCATTCGGTTCGAGAAAGAGATATTGTAATCCATATACTATGCTATTAATTGTTAACACAGGTTTCCAATCTTCACGAAGTATATTTAAACACACATTTCCTTGTTGATCTATATTCGGATGATATACTTGAGTTTCACATTTAACCTTGGGTGGTTCATGAGGATAGTTAGGCCCTACTTTAAAACTAAATACAAAACGTCCTGTTCGATAGAATCCTTCATCTGGACAAATAATCAGTTTGAATGACAGCAAGTCGTCTGGATCAGGAAATTCCGTGGTACATGTTTTGGGTAAATTTAATTCATTTATATCTGAAAAATAGAATATTAATTCTTCACCGTGGTATACAGAAAAAATTTATTTACTTTACCTTTTGCAATGCGCAGCTGTGCAGCAGAAGGCTTTTTTTGATTCCCGCCTCTAGGAGAAGCCTCCCCATCCTTTTTTTGTTGCTTAAGTGAAAATAATTTTATCATTTTGCTAAATACAACTACAAACTATTAAGGTAACAACACGCAGTGCTAGTATTGGGGCGCCGCGGTTGCGTTACAGCGGCTATAGAATTGTTTTTGCAAAATTATGCACAACTTTCCTGTCATTCAACATCTGTCAACACATATCACTACAAGGAACCGTTCAAATACTTCAATGGATCTCGCTGTTCAGAAGTTCCTTCCAGTTTGAAATTCATATTGCCGAATTCAAAAATTTGAAAACCCATCTTTAGTGGTTTAAATAACTTTAAATTTACTGTCAAATTTGAAGGGAAAAAAAAACATTTCAAACTCCTATACATAAAAGGTTTCGTTACTGAGCAATGAACCGAAATCGAAACTATTGTTTTCTTTCTATTCACTTAAAAGCTTTCCGAATTTGGATTTTTTCTGGGAACAGAATAATAGCGATAGTAACATTTTTAAATAGATTTTTCATATATTATATAAGGAATAGAAATATACTTGCTGTTTATAGATTCTGTCTTTTCTATGGATGCAAGAAAGTTTTGGAACGTAACTCGATTATTTGACGTTTAGGTTTATTTTAGGTTTTAAGGTTAATTTAACCTCTATGTGCCTGTTTTGAAGAAATCGGTCTTTTTTTGGATTTTTTTTATAACGATAAGAATAATGTCTGCTCTAACACGTAGGTTAGATAGGCTTATAGTTCGTAATGTGCCGATATCTACATGTTTTTACTCAGCCAAAATAGAACAGAAAGAGGGTAAATGTTTACTATTGCTTTTTAATCTGTAAAAAGTTATTAATTACTTGTAGAGGAATTTCGGGTACTTAATATAAGGAATACAAAAAGTACTACTAATGTACAAAGGAGAAAAGCATATAAACCACCTGTTTTGCCACCGAGGTAAGAATAAGTTAATTTTCATACCAACTAATATCTGAACAACTTTATTTAGAACAAATCAGATGGCAGTTGATCAAGACTGGGGCAGTGTATGGCCTGGGCCGAAAACATTTCATCCAGCTACAGTTCCATTGCCTATCAGACAAGGCTATGTTGAAAAAGGAGTTATTCCAGATAAATATGGCAATGCTGAGCTAATGAAGATACCAAATTTCTTGCATTTAACACCGCCAGTTGTTAAGAGACAATGTGAAGCACTTAAGAAATTTTGTACCCCATGGCCAAAAGTTTTAGATTCAGATGAAAAATGCCAAAAATATTTTCCTATAGAAGTTATTTCTTCAGATTATTGCCATTCTTCCCCTACTATCAGAGATCCATTGGCAAGAATCATAACCCTAAAAGTTAAAGTCTCATTTCTAAATTTAAATGATCATGCAAAAGATAAATTTAGAAGACTTGTTGGTGATAGATACAATGAAGAAACAGACATATTAACATTGGTAACTGACCGATGTCCTACTAAAAAGCAGAACTATGATTATGCTATGTATTTATTAACAGCTTTGTATCATGAATCTTTGGTAGGTTTATAATCTGGTAAATATTGATGTTGGTTTCATTTTTATTTATTTAATAGAATGTTGAAGCATGGGAGAACTTGAAGAGTGAAGCCGATATGGAATTTTATGATTGGAATAATAGCGCATCTAAGAAAACAATTGAAAAAATGTTCAACAAGAAAGCTGAAGATGTTGAAAATATTGAGGAGTATAAATTAGCCATTAATTCTTTAATGAATGAAGGTAAATATTATTTTCATGAACTTTATATTATTTTATGCAGTTTTTTTTTTAGGAGAAAGTGATTATACAATCAAAAAATATGCCTTGGCTGTAAAGAAACTATTGAACTTACCTGTAATAACATAAAATTACAATATATAAAATAAATAAATTAACACTAGTAAATTTACCTTCGGTTTTATTGAATATCATAATTATACATTTACTGCTAGTTCTCTTTCTCTGGCCTTATTACGTTTACTTACATATAGATTATCTTTGACATAAAATCTTAGAGGTTTTCTTACCCATTCCTCTCCAGCTGAACTGATACCAATCCTGATAGTGTCAATAATTTGAAAATTATCAGAGTAAGTGTTGTCATGTTCTATCCATAATTCTGTACTTTCACATAAATTTATTTTATTACAAGTTTCTTTTGTAATGTTCATACTAATGCAAAGTTTTGATGGTCCCTTACATAATTCAAGGAGCTTAACTTCTTTGGATCTAGAAACTATATTGACAATAAATAAAATAATACAACATCTGTTATTTCCTAAGTACCATTTCGGAGTATTTGCATTTTATTAATACCTGCCACTGGTTCTAGAGCTCTTATTAGAACTGCACCACCTGGTTCTAGGCTTGATATATTAAAGCAATGGTACATACCATATATTTTATACACATAGGCTGTACCAGGTTCCATATACATTGCTTCATTTGAAAGTGTGCGTCTAGAATGAATGTATCCTAATTTCCTTAAGTGGAATGCAAATGAATTTACCTGCCATTATAGGAATGTGATGCTTTGTCTTCTCCGCCTGGGTAGCATTCTGTTTCCACTATGCGACCTTTCAAAATAGTTTCATTACTTTGACGAACCATTAATTTTCCTAGTAGAAACTTTGCTAGCTCTTCACATGGAATACTAAAACATTCCTTATTTATTTGTAAAGGTGACAATAGTGAAGATACAGATGTGTAACCCAAGTTTTGATTTTCTTTTTTCTTCTTACGACCCATAGCTAATGTTAGTTTACGTTTTAATGAGGACATTTTTAATTAGATGTTTTTTTTTATGACCATTATTTCATTGGTGTGCAATATTGCATATATAGTTATACTCCGACTTCCAGCAAAATTAAAGAAAACAAAAACCTGCAGCCCCCAATTTAAATTTCACGCTTTTACCAGCTTTTGACAAATGCCTGCCATCTTGTTTCAATCTACAACAAACTCTTGGGAAATAATTATCATTTCATTCATATGTGTATTTTTAATGTAAGCTTAATTAAAATATGAAAAAAACGAAACATGCTAGATTGAAACATAATTAAATTTGACATGATTTGAAAGAAAATAATCAAGCAGCAGCGAGATCTAGTGACTTAGAATATTATTGGATTGGTAGCATGATAATGAATGTCTGAGAAGATGCCAATTTTACCATCCGAAATTTAGTTTTAAAACTTAAATTTAAAAGGTTGGATGTTGGATCGACCGTTACCGTTAATGCAGTGATGATCAAGTAAGAATTTGTCACAGTAAGTATTTTGTTCCCAGGCGAGTGAATAATTTTTAAAAGCTATAAGTGACAAATTCTTATTATATATTGAAGTTTTACAATTTTAGCAATGTGATTTATTTTCGGAAACATAGTGCTTTGATGTATAAATTGTGTTTAAAAGGTGGTGACATCGGCTGCGTGAAAATGGTTAAGAATAAAAGGGATTTAAAGTCTCCAAGGCGTAGATCTTCGCTATTGAGTAGGGGGGGCACTCGAGGAAAAATATCTTCTTCTAGATCCTCAGCCAGCATTAAAGTGGTTGTTCGCGTCAGGCCCCCAAATGAGAGAGAAAAAGGTGATAATAGCAGGTAACATGAAAATAATCCGTAATAAATCGAATTAAATGAATGTATGGAATTACATTACATTCTTAATGTAATGATTACTAAAATATCAGCACTATTATATGAAATAGTTTTTTTCTAACATTCTATATGTATCATGTATGTATGACATCTAAAACAAGTTATAGCATGTTCTGGAAACTACACCTCTACATCACTTTGTTTATTAATTGGGTAAAGTATATCTGGAATATACTTTTTTCTAAGTTTCAATTCAATTTAACTAATGATTGTTATAAGATTTTTTTGAATTGTACTTTATACCTCTGTTTAGATTATATTGCCAACCATACCAATTGAAGGTTGTTCCTATTGTTTTGGAGTGGCATTGCATAAATTCTTTCAAATTTATTTTGATTATTAATGTAAAAAAAGTGTTGACTACATTTGGTTTCGATATAATGTCACACATAGCAAATGCAGATTTATTGCGCCTGTTCATAACCCTCTCATGGATATACAGTGAGGTCATAAACTGTGGTCCTCTTTCATAACTTTTGAAAGAAATGAGATAGAGCAATGAAACAAAAACAAAATGTAATTACAGACTTTTGTAATATTTAAGTAAAAAATCACAAATTAATGATCTCTAATTTCACCTGGTTTTTGTTTCATTACTCTGTTCCCTTGCTTTCAAAATTTATGAAGGGGAGGTCACAATTTAATTACGACCTCACTGTATAAAACATATGTTATAAAGTCCAATGTACATATATATGACATGTATATTAGTTCAAATTAAGAATTGTTTGGCAATTTTGTTCTGCTAACTTAATCTTCTATCTGCATCTGTATGCTTCAAAAGATATCACAATAAGGAGTGTAGCATAGTAATAGACAGACACATACATATCCTATCACTCCTAAGTTAAATCAGATTTGATTAATTCGGGAAACGCGTGGGTTTCCGAAACAATTGTCCCGAATTATTCAAATCAAATGTAGCGCGAAGTAATTGGATATTTTATGTCCACTCTATAAGCTTCATATATTTACTGTATGCATGGGCTTTGTATGTAAAAGAAATTGCCTTTTAAATTTAAATTACTTGTTTTATGATATGTATTTAAACACATGCGCAAAAAATTAAAAGTTTGAACAATTCTAAATTTAAAAAATAATGTTTGCCTATTTATTTCTTTAAACGAATAATCTAAAGGCCGTTTTACACCTAGCTATTTATTGCGCAATTTATTGGTCAATAAATAATCACAATCGGGATTTATATTTATAAAAAAAACCTGTTGTTTCAATTGCGTATGGAGAGACATCTATGTAAGAATAGCTTGAAATGAAATGTTGCTCCTCAGCATTGAAACATGTTACACACATGGCTAGGTGCTCCTCAATATGATTAATATGCTACTTAACTTCAGATGACATACATCATTATTTCGTAAAGGGATTCAGCTTAACTCGACATAAAATGGATTTTGTGTTTTACATGGATATTCAAGATGGGAGGTCCTGTATAAGTTTCTACCTCGCGGTTGAAGCTTATTCAGCTGTTGGGAAGTGATATTTGCGGCAATGATGATGCAAATTGATCCCAATAGTAAATTAATCTAAACATAAAAAGTTGTAGACGGAGAACTATTTGTATTTATATGTTTAGTGTCGTGCATACCGCCGACTGTAGAGAAAGAATTCCCCGATATTGTAGCTTATGAGCTAAATGAATCTTAACTTTGATATGTATACATATATGAATACATTGAAAACTTTTGTAATGAATTATGACATATTCTGATGTTTTTGTCCAACTTATGCATAAAAAATACAAGTAATACCTATTAACAAGTATTTTTGATTAATAGACTTGTGGTCAAAGTTATTAACGATCAGTTACTGATTTTCGACCCAGAAGAGGACAACCAACCATTTTTCTATCACGGCGTCGAACAAAAACGTCGTGATCTACTTAAAAAGACACACAAGAATATGAAGTTTTGCTTCGACAAAGTCTATGGGTTTAATGCGACCAACCATGATGTCTTTGAAACGACTACAAGCAGTCTTATCAATAATCTAATGGACGGCTGCAATT